>JAKSZT010051605.1:0-14639 GCA_026826555.1 Tolypeutes matacus
AGGGCCACTTGCGTAACTTTTTTTTCATTTTATTGAATATCATTCATACATCAACAATAAGTATATAGTAAAAGTTGTGAATTTGCCAAACAAACATGCATAACATATAGGGCTTCTATACATCACCCCTCCACCAACGCCTTGCATTTTTGTGAAGCATTTGTTACAAATTGTGAAGGAGCATTGTAAGAATATTGCTACGAAATATAGTCCTTATTTTACATTTGGTGTATTTTCCCCCAATCCACCCAATTATTAACATCCTGTATTAGTAATATATACTTGGTATAGCTCATGAGAGAATGTTCTCATATTTGTTCGGTTAACCACAGCCCATCATCCACCACAGGAGTCACTATGTTGAATCTGCCTTGAACAATCCACTCAAAATATAAACTCAGTGGCTCTCATATTCATCACAGAGTTGTGCTGTCATCAAATGTCAATTTTAGAACATTTTCATTACTCCAAAAGGAAAAACACCGTATCTCCTGATACCCAATATTTTAATTAATATAGTATCTTCTTTGTCATTACTGCAAAAAAAAATTACGATATTACTGTTGACGATCATCCATAAGATACATTGGTTGTAATTTTCACATGTTCACATATTCTTAACACTTTGAAATAGACCATTCCTATATTTACACTATTAACCATAACCTTCATCCACCACCAAAATCACTATGTTTTGTAGTCCCTAGATTATCCTTTAGCTTCCTTTCAACTGACATTTACATCCCTAGACTATCCCTTTCTGCCACAATCATATTTATAAATTAGCAGTGTTAATTATACTCAGTATAATGTGTTACCATCAACTCTATTTATTTCAGCAATTAGGTTTATTGTAAAACATTTCATTTTTTTAAGACCAAATGATCATTTAGTTCCTGCAACAGATCTCTATGTGTTAATACATTTTGAGTGCTGATATATCATTTTGGTTTATTGCAATATTTATGTTTGCCTTTTCTCTTAGAATTAAGTGACACAACTTAGTCACTGCCCCTCAGTGAATGCATTACTCCTAATGAAATCAGGAATCCCAATTAAATAGTAACATCTTCCACAGTCATAACTGTTGTAGTGAATACAGCTATTACAGGGTTTTTAAAGAACACTGGTATTCCTCCTAACACAAAATATTTCTTAAGCCTTGGTGAATGAAGGGTTCTATGAGCTTTCCTTGGAGATTGTAGCAGTTTGATATTGTTTATGAATTCCAAAAAGAGATATTGGATTATGTTTGTAAACTGGTCTGTACCTCTGGGCATATAAGATTGTAATGACTTCAGAGGTTTCACTTTTGCTTGATTAAATTATGATTAGGGCATGTCAGTAGGACATTTAGTCCTCTCCCCCTTGGTGGGCAGAGACTCCCAGAGAAAACTGCTTGGCAGAGGAGAGTGTTTGAGTTTTGGATGATGGAGCCCAGGGAAGTAAACACACAGGAGAAGAACACAGAGGAATAGAGACAGCTCCATAGACACAGAAGAGGCCCCAGGAAGAAAGAGAGCCTGATAGTCTACAGCTGACCTTGTGGAGATAACAGAGAAGCTGAGCCAGGAAAGGAAGGAGCCCCAGGAGATAGAAAAGACTTATCCCAGCCTACAACTGATATTGGAAGAAGCTGGGACCATGGAGCCTTAAGAGGAGAAGGAAGAATGAACCCTTGCAGACATCGGCAGCCATCTTTCTCCAATATGTGGCAACAGACTATGGTGAGGGAAGTAACTTATGCTTTATGGCATGGTAACTATAAGCTTCTACCCCAAATAAATACCCTTTATAAAACCCAAGAGATTTCTGGTATTTTGCATCAGCACCAATTTGCCTGACTAATAGAGTATTTTTAGGATAGGGCTGAGCAGATTGCACTTAACAGCTCCTGCTCCCATGTCCATTTCCCTAAATCTTCCAATACCTTGTCTTATATTATGACAGTTATATTCTTGCACATAAACATATTGACTATAGTTAGACTTCAATTAATAAGCAAATTTAGAATCACTCACAACTGATTCGACCAAAAAATGAAATATTGAAACCTATCTGAATGAAGGCATATTGTAAATTAGTCCTTATCCAGTGTTTTTATGATCCTCTATGTTCCACACATGTGTGTCATGTTATCAACACCATACTTAGCATGATATTATGATTATACTCGTGTATAGAAAAGAAATGGCTATTCTCACCCTGGGTCAACTAGTATGAAATTCCTTGAATCTATCATCATGGAGATAATGAAGATCGGGGAGTGCCACCCTTGAGAAAAATAGACTTGCCCTCATGAAGCAAATATCCTAGTTCAACTCATTTAAAACTTCTTTTCTTAGGCCAAAAAATCTAATTTCCTTCTAGAAGAAAGGAAAAGCTGTTTCCATCAGTATTAGAGACTCAGGGAATAATAAGAGTTCAAGGATTTCAGCTTCATTTGTGTCCACACAAATGTCCCATCCTACAACACAGGGTCCACCCTTTAAATTCAGTGTCCTAACCTTAGTGTAAGACACTTGAAAAAGTTATACATTTAACTGGGATTCCAACCCTGCAATCAACAGATTAGTTTTGGGGACTGATGTTCAACTGTGTCTTCCTTAATGCTATAAGAGATGAGAACATCTTTTTAATTTTTAAATTTATTTTTAAAGAAGCTTTAGATTACATAAATGTTACATCAAAAGTCTAGGGGAATCCCATATACACCACCCCTCTCCCTCACCCCCCACATGTTTCCCCATTAGCAACAACTTTCATTAGTGTGGTATATTTGTTATAATTGATGGACACATATTGAAGCATTGCTACTAATCATTATCTAGAGTTTACATTATGGTTTACACTTTCCATAGCACAATTTTATAGGTTTTAACAAAATGTATAGTGCACTGTATCTGTCATTGCAATGTCATTCAGAAAAATTCCAATGATCCAAAAATGCCCCATGTTACACATATTTTTCCTGTTCCCTCCCCTCAGAACCTCTATTGACTATTGCCTTTTTATCATTGTTACAGTTTATTCCATTACTAGAATAATAATAAATTTATTTTAATCCATAGTTGCTTTCTCTCCTTATATTTGTTCATTCCTTGATTTTGTGGATTTTGGGATGGAGATGCTCATTCTGCTTCCAATTAAGAGGGATCTTAGATCCCATGGGACAGAGGGATGAAACTGTCTTGCTTGCAGTTGTAGATATACTCTGTTTTTTGTGGATGGGAATTGTCCATCATCATCCTTTTGTTAGTTGTCCTAGGTGAGTCCAATGAACTGGAGAGTAGGTGTTGCCTGAAACTCTGCTGAGATTCAAGGTTCAACTGGCATATGAACAGCAGGAGTTTTAAGTTGCTCAGACATATATTTAATGGGTATAATGTTAATTATCGGTTCAAATAAAAGGGACTGAAGAGCCTTGCATAGGAAAATTATAAATGAGTCCAATGGGAGAAAGTTTATCATATACTCCAAGTTAAGGCCCACTGAGAGGGTGCCAAATTCCTGTGGTTATCTGTCCTGCTTATAGTGCCCAGATGTCTCTAAGGCCATCAGGAGCACTCCTGCTTGTGGCACTCTTTACTGTGGCAGTCAGTGAGATACTCCTATATACATAAGCATAACCTCTGGAAAGACCTCGAGACTCAGTTTGAAATCTCTTAGCCATAAAAACTCATTTGTATTAAATTTCCCCCTTTTGGTCAAAGTCTTTTTCCAGATGCCTCACTAATTGGTGCTTGGTAATAATCTCTCAGTGCCAGGGAGACTCTTGGCTGGAAATCATGGCCCACACTGTGGGGGTGGGGGTCGGTAGGTAGTGAGTTTACACATGGAGTTTGACTTAAAGAGAGGCTACATTTGAGCAACAAGGAGGCTTTCAGGAGGTAACTCTTAGGCAATATATAATACTAGGCTAACATTCAGTTTCGTAAGAACAAGGCTCATAAGTACAAGCATTACTATGAAGGGCCTATACTCCTTCACTTGGCACTGCCCATATACTCTAAGGATTCTTGCCACTCTATGTGTGGGTCTCCACCCACTGAGACAACATCCCATGACCACTTGAACATATTCATATTCCACAGAGGCACGTCCCAAATTCACCCTTCTCCATACATCCTCTCATCACTGACACCCCACACCAGTGATCTTCTGCTGCCACCGTTGTGACCCTACTGCAATACAAAACCTCCCTAAAATCAAACCAAAACATAAAGTAAAAATAATAATAACAATAAAAAACAAAATAAAATTAATATTTTGCATTGTGTCTTTCATCACCATAAGACCTATCTTTTATGTACAGTGACAATTTCTTATTTTATTTCACTTTATTTTCAAAGAAGCTTATGGTTACATAAAAGTCATATAGAAAACCTAGGAGATTCCCACATACACGACACCTTCCCCTCTCACATTTTCCCCTATTAATAACATGTTACATGAGTATGGTACATTTGTTACAATTGATGAACATATGCTGAAGCATTCCAATGAATGAACATGAAATGTCCTTCAATTTATTTAAGTCTTCTTTGGTTTCTTTTAGCAATGTTTTGCAGTTTTGTAAAAACAGGTTCTTTATGGCCATGGTTAAATTTATTCCTAAATATTTGATTGTTTTCTATCCAAAGCAGTTTACATATTCAACACAATCCCAATAAAATCCCAACAGCCTTGTTTGCAGAAATGGAAAAGACAGTAATCTAATTTATTTGGAAGGGTAAGGGGTCCTGAAATGCCAAAAATGTCTTTAAAAGAATGAAGTTAGAGTATTCTCACTTCCTGATTTTAAAGCATATTACTTAGTTAAAGTGGAGAAAACAGCATGGTACTGGCATAAAGACAGAAAGATTGACCAATGGAACTGAATCAAGAACTCAGAAATTATCCCTTACATTTATAGTCAAGTAATTTTAACAAGGTTGTTAAGCCACCCAGCTGGGCCAGAAAAATCTATTCAAGAAATGGTGCTAAGAGAAATGGATATCCATATCCAAAAAAAAAAAAAAAAAAAAAGAAAGAAAGAAAGAAGACCACCATCTCACACCTTATACAAAAATTTATGTAAAAGGGCAAAGGACTAAATATAAAATATAAAAGTGATAAACACAAAACTCTTAGAAGAAAATGTAGGAAAATTTCTTCACGATCTTGTGGTAGGTAGTAGTTTCTTAAACCTTACACCCAAAGGACAAGCAACAAAAGAAAAAATAGGTAAATGGGAGACCTCCTCAAAATTCAACACTTTTGTACCACAAGGGAAATTGTCAAAAGGGTGAAAAGAGAGACAACTCAAGGGGAGAAAATAGTAAGCAATCATATATCTGATAAGGGTTTGATATCCATGATATATAAGGAGATCATACAACTCAACAATAAAAAGACAAACTATCTGATTAAAAAATGGGCAAAAAACTTGAAAAGACAAAGTGTACCAAGAAAAAATACAAATGGTGAAGAAACATGAAAAAATGTTCACCATCACTAGGGAAATGCAAATCAAAACTACAATGAGTTATAATTTCACACCTATTAGACTGGCCACTATTAAAAAGTCAGAAAACTCTAAATGTTGGAAAGAATATGGAGAGATAAGAACGTTTATTCTCTGTTGGTAGGAATGTGGAATGTTACAGCCACTGTGGAAAACTGCTTTGCAGTCCCTAAGGAAGTTGAATGTAAACTTACCATGTGATCTGGCACTACCCCTTCTAAGTATATATCCAGAACAACTGAAAGCAGTGACATGAATAGACATCTGCACACCAAAGTTCATAGAAGGGTTATTCATGACAGGAAAATGTTGGAAAACAGGTGTCTATCAACTGATGAATGGTAAACAAACTGTGCTATATACACACGATGGAATATTATGCAGTGGTAAGTAAAAATGAATTCATGAAGCATATGACAACATGGATAAACATGGAGGACATTATGTTGAGTGAAGCAAGCCAGGCACAAAAGGACAAACATTTGTGCTATTATGAACTAAATATATTATGTAAACTCATGGAGTTAAAAATTAGAATATAGGTCACCACAAAATAGAATGAGTGTAGTGAATGAAAAACTGTGCACAATTGGTTAAAAGGTTGTTTGTAAACCTTTGGAAATGAATTGAAGTGGTGAAAGCACACCATGGTGTCTGTGACTAGCTGAGCTATTCTATGGGTATGACAGTGTTTGAAAGGAAAAGTCTAAGGTTATGTATATCACTAGAAGGAAACTAAAAAATAAAACATGGGACTATTAAGGAAAACTTATGTAAAATGTGAGCATAGGTGATATTCCATTTGTGTTTTCACAAAATATAAATACACATAAACTAGAGAAAAGGAAACAGAGTAACAGCTATGTACAAAAGGGGAAGCACAGAGAGATTGAGAGGTGATGACTTTTGTTTGTTTGGTTGGTTTTTGTTATTATTATTATTATTATTATTATTATTATTATTGGAAGCACAGAGAGATTGAGAGGTGATGACTTTTGTTTGTTTGGTTGGTTTTTGGTTTTATTATTATTATTATTATTGCTAGAATAATGAAATGCTCTAAAAATCATTGAAGTGATGAATACACAACTGCGTGATTATACTGAATAACATGGATTGTACACTTTGAATGAATTTATGCTTTATTAATATGTACCAATAAAATTTATTTGCTTAAAAAAATTGAAGCATTGTTACTAACCATGGTCAATGGCTTACATTATGGTTTACATTCCTCATCATATTCTTTCATAGGTTCTGACAAAATGCATAATTGCCTGTCTCCATTATTGCAAGAGCATGCTGAACAATGCCAATACCCTAGAAATGCCCCATGCTACATCTATTCTTCCCTCCCCATCCCCTCAGAGGTGAGATAATTTTGAATTTGACATAACAACTTTCTCTTTCTCCATCTTTGCTTTGAACTGGGAAGGCAAAGACTAGACTCCTCTCTTGCATTTTTAACTCTTCATGGTGGTCAGAAACAAATAACCCACCAGTTATCTTTGTAATCAGAAGTATTCTCATAGCAGTCAAGTATGTATATTATTACTGGATCTTTTTCCAATGGCATTCCTCTCATACCTCCAAAAGTGATCCTTTTTGTAATTGCAGTGCTACCATATGTCACAGATTACCAGTGTTTCATTCTCTCTTCCCATGAAATTTAATTCTGAGTTAACCCAGTCCCAAAATTCCTTCTTGAAGGGCTTTATCCTAGACAACCCCTGGTGCCAAGTATTATTATATAAGAATATATATAAGTATTATAAATAAGAATATACAATTCATGTCATGGTATGAAACAGTATATACCACAAGTAATTCAGAGGAAAATATTTTAATGCGACATTACATACAGAAGCTTGGGCTAAAGGAACAAACTAGACACACAATAAGATTCCCAGAGACTATCCAAAGCGGTAAATTGGTGCCACCTGTTTTGTTTCCCAGGACTGAAATAAAACATTTCCACCATCTCGGTGGCTTAAAACAATATAAGTTTATTCTCTCACAGTTCCAGAGGCTAGAAATCTGAAATTAAGGAGTCAGCAGGGTCATTCTCTCACTGAAAACTCTAGGGAACAATCCTTCTTTGCCTTTCTCTGGCTTTTGACAATTACCAGCAATCCTTTCCTTTTCTTCCTTTGTAGCAGCATAACTCCCATCTTGACCTCCTATTCACATGGTCATCTTCGTGCTGTGTCTGTCTTTCCCTGTATCCAAATTTCCCTCTTATAAATCCTATTTGTTTAGGACCCACCTTAATCCAGTATGGCCTCATCTAAACTAATTACATTGGCAAACAGCTTATTTCCAAATAAGTTCACATTCACAGGTACTAGGAGGTAGGACTTGACTATTATCTTTTTGGGGGATATAATACAATGCACAATACCACACTAGAGCTGAAGAGACAAGAGGTGACTTCACTGATATTAAAGGTAGTGAGAATTGGAACATTTTCTTAAAGGGATGCAGCTACTGCCAGAGTTAAATTACCAAACAAGGGAGGAAATAGTCCAGTATATCTCCCAAGACTTTGATTTCCTCTTGATGACTTCCATTTATCATATCTAAACAGAAGCCAGGGCCATACTGATAAGGGATATACAGAGCGACACTGATAAGCGATATGTCCAAGAAAAGTGAAAATAGATCTAGAGGAAAATATTATTAGGAGATGTCTGTGAAAGAAAATAAATTACTTAACATTTTGGCACATGAAAGCAAAATTTGTGACAGAAGATAATAATGGAAGAAAAGAGAAGACAACTAAGTAAATCAATCCATCATGATCAGAACCCATATTTGTGTAATCCAATGACATGAAATGGTTAGAGCCAAGCTTACCTGTTTTTGTAAAGTATGTTCTTATTATGGTAGATGAAATTTGATTTCCTTGTCCTTTTTTTATCAAAGCCCAGATATGAGTTCTAGTCTTACTTAGTGGGTAAAGAACTCTGGATATCAAGTCAAATTATATAACTTCCATTTTGGTATGGGGTCTTACTCTTGGGTGTGGTAATTCACAGATACCTACTAAAAGTCTGGGTTGCTTGTCCTTGAAACCTCTGTTTTATAAAACCCATTTGTCCAATGGTACTGCTAAAACCTTTGCTCAGCTTCTTAGACTTTCTGTTGTTTCTTTCTGCCCAGTTTCCCAGTTGTTCAATCTTTCAGCTCCATGGGTTCTTGGCCACTGAGGTTCTCAGTCTTTGGACCTTTTCTTAGAAAATTACAAATGCCTAAAGTTCACCTTGTGTTGGTGTCTAATGTCAATCCTTCTTCTGTGCTTTCCTCTTCTCTTTCATCTTGCTTCTTTAGTCCTCAGTGACTATATTTCAATATGCTATACCAAAAATACAAATTTGTTGTGCTAGTCATTTAACTATTTGTATAACATTTTCAAAAACAAAATCAATTTTAATTATCAGTTCTATTGTTTTCAAATATTCCAATATAAACAATCTTAAATTTACTTTTTAAATTTTCACCTTCTGTTCATTTTAGATTTATTAGGATTTTATTTTAAATTATTTTAATTATATATCCAACATACATTTTTATCTGTGGATTTTGCTTGTTAAATTAAATACTTAGATTCCTTTAATTTCTCTAATGTCACTTTTGGATATATCTGACAGTTGTTTATGTACTGTACTTAGTTTGGAATTAAGAGAAAAAAAAAAACTTTTCTTATTGTTTTACAACTTCCTTAACTCAGAAATTGTATTTCCTTTGTCTTCTCTTCCAATCTTATGTATCTGATTGGTTGCCAGTTTTCATGTTAAAATCTTTAATAAGAGAACTGATAATATCTGTCTCAACTTAAATATATATTCCAGGAAATTCTTCCCAGAATGAAAAAGTGGTAAATTAATGGATATATTCACTACTTGTTACAGAAAATTCCTGCAAACGAAATTATCTATGCAAAATCTTTGCCTATATAGACAAACAATGTGCGTATCAGAAAAATAATTTCTTATCAAGACTCACTTTAAGACCCTTGAGTCGCTGTGTCCAATACTCCAAAACTATTGTGCCATAAACTTTGCTTAATTCTTTCCTTGAAAGCCCCACCACCAATCACTTAAGCCCAAATCCCCCAAATCTACAAATAACCTCTTGTGTAAACCCCTTCTCAGTCACTACTAAGACTGAAAAAATGGTTTGTTCTCTTTGCAACAAGACCAATAAATTCAGTTTTGTTTGATCAACAGATATTCTAGTACTCATACTAATTTAGATAACCTGTGTATACTGAAATGATTTCAAGGTTTGATTTCAGAATTTTCCTGTGTTGTATGCAAACTACCTCAATATATCAGCATTAATAAAGAGAGTCCGTTACATCTTAACATACCTTATTCTTCTCCACTTTTTAGTGGAGTTTGTGAATTAGTGTTATTCTCAAAATTGATTGCATGGAGTATTGATTTTCATACTAATTGGTAGTCATATTAAGCTGTGGCTTGGGTATGTAACTCTAATATATATGCTTTCTCTTTTAAGATTTGGAATACTGTATTTGAAGTAAACAAATAAAACTAGGTGGTGAGCAAATAATGAAAATGAGTGGCTTTGCACCTAGTGGGCAGAAAAAAAATTATAAAATTGGGTTATAGATGATTGTATCCAATTAGAATCTACAGAGAAAAAAAATCTTCAAATAATATTTCCATATTAATTAATAATTAATCTAATGATAAGAAATATGATCGCAATAATATCATTTATATAATGAATGTAAATAAAGTCAACCCTATGAGGCTGAAAGAAGCATCATCCCTCTGTCATGAAATATAGAAATGAGAGTAAATAATATGAAGATTATAGTTTGTGGACTTAATTGAACTACTTTAATTCCTTTGCTACCTGGTTTATATGACCCTTTACCATTTCCATATACACATGAAACTAATACTTCATAGGAATCTCAATTTACTACTACTGGCAATTTTTGTTGAAAACATAAGTGATCACAGGTAAAAAAATAGAGACAATGAAAGCACTGAAGAAACTCAGGTATTAGATGGTTACTGCTATGGAGGCAGTCCAAAACCAGAGCTTTGGGTGCTTTTTTATTTCAGAGAGACTGTGGAGATGAACCCTCTGAATAATATTTCACTGGAGTTTGCCAAAAGAGTAATAAGATTAATATTCAAAGCAGAGGAAATAGCACATACAAAGGCTGGAGATAACTCAAAACACAACATCTTATGGACTGTTAAATTTCTTATATTTAGAGCATCAAATAACAGAAAGAAAAATAGTTATTTCTGTTGAGCATCTTAACAAGTAGAGGTATACAGTCCTTTTTAAGAATATTAGTGATGTTATATGGATTTTTCAGAAATAAAATTTCAATTTAGGAATTATTTATATAATTTTATAATAATTCCTCTATAGCTTTCATTTTATCAACTTATGTGTTATAGAACAATACATGAATACATGAGCACATTATAACTTTAAAATATTCAGGAAATTAAAAATAAAGTTACAGACTAAGCTCCTTTGACTTCCCACTCCAATTACTTTCTAAATGTTACTTATTATGTATCAATTAGTCTAACTTCTCCCTATTTCTATTTGTTGGATTTTGAAGGATTTTTCTTAATTATATGCCTTTACATTCATACATATTCTCACATAAACATATAATTGAACCCACTCAAATTAAGCCTTAGTTCCCTTCACTCCACTCATACTATATTTGTTTAATGTTACTCACTGAAACCACTATTTTTCTAACTATAAGGACCACTCTCTTCTTTATGAAGTCTTTTTTGTTTGTTTGTTGTTGTTTGTGTTTTACTTTTCACTTGGCACTTGGGTTCTGAGACACCAAATTCTTTTGGTTCCTCTATCTCACTGATCCTTTTCAGAATTTTTCCCTAGCCACTTCTAGATCATCATCTGCATCAGACTTTGGTCCATGAACAACTTCTCATGTGTAGACAATCATTTCTTAAAGGAGTTGATCTAATCTTAAAATTTTAAATGTGATCAACAAATATATGTCTATAAAATATATATTCTATTTCCAAATCTTTCCTTTGCATTCATAAACCACCTGCCTATCTGGCCTAAACTCTTTAATATCTAACAGGCACCTCAAAATTAATATGACCAAAAGGGAATTCTTAATACCCTTACCAAAACTGATCCTCCACAATTTATCTTCATGGTAGTGCCATTCTTCTATTTGTTTATTCCAAATCCTTAGAGTCAAATTTGACTTCATTTGTAGATTCCAATGCATCAGCAAATCCTGTTAGAGCCATCATTTAATATACTATAAATCTGGCCATTTCCTGCTACTATTTATCCAATTATGATGCTACTATGTGGCCCAAGTGATTACTATGTCTTTCATCAGCTTTTGTAACTTTATTCTATCCAATTATGATGCTCCAAACTTGGTCTCTTCACAAGTTTTTTCTATGTAGCAGGCTGAGTTATCCTTTTTAAAATATAGTCAGAACAACACTTCTTTTTAACATCTCTGAGATTGCTCCCCTATCACTTCAAATAAATTAGACTCCTTTTCATTGTTATCAGTATATCCTTAATCCATTCTCTTTCCTGTGCCATCTCCAATAGAGTCCTCTCTACTCCACTCCAGATAACCTTGCCTCCAAATGTTAAAAGAATCTTATGAATGAAAGTGAGATATCCATCTTTGCTTCTTTGATTTGTTTGTTTCAAGATATCGTTTTCCATTTTGAATACTTGGGTATGAAGATATTACAAGCTTTATTCCCATGAAAAACCATAACTACATCTTTAAAATATTTTAAATGATACTTGCTTTATCTTTGTACAAATTGTGAGATTAACTTAGAATATGTTAGAAACAAAAATGCAAATTCATTTTTTGGAAATCTATTTCCATATTATCTTAAAGAGTGAAGATTTCCTGAAAGAGGTTAATTTGGAAAATATATTTTTAAAAGGTAAATTAATCAGGGGAATAAAATTAACATAATGCACATAATTTAACACATATTACATGTTCTGTAGTTAAATGTTAAATGACTGATTGATTCAATAGTGAGTGACTAAATTGAGGAAGATAACATTATTAAAAATTATTCATCACAGAAGTGGAAGCTAAAAGAGGTTATAAGCTTTAGGAGAAATGTTTAGGTTATAAATTTCATCTCTCAATTTATGAATTCTATTTTTCTTTTGAGATTAATGCAATCATTTTATTAAGTCATTGAAGGCTTCTTTCACTTGTTTATTCCTCAGTGTGTAAATAAATGAGTTCAACATGGGGGAAAAGAAGACATGAGCAATGACACACCTTTATTAACATCTACTTCATCCTTTGCTGAAGGTTTCAGATAAATAAAAATGCAGCTGCCATTGGTGATGGACACTACAATCATATGTGAAGAGCAGGTAGAAAAGGCATTTTTCCTCTGCTCAGCAGAGGGGAATCTGAGAATGGTCTTGATAATGTATGTATAGGACAGAACTGCACCTACCAGTGTTATCATTAGTACAAGTGCAGCACAAATCATAACCATCTGTTCTAAAAGCCATTTGTCTGAGCATGAGATCTTTAGGAGAGGTGATGGATCACAGCAAAAGTGGTCAATGGCATTTGAGTCACAGAATTCCAGATTGAAACCAAGGCTCAGGGGTGGAAAGATCAGCATCAAAACTGTTATCCAAAAGCAAAGGACAAAGATGGTACAGACTCTGTTACTCATGATGATCATATACTGTAGAGGTTTACAAATGGCCACGTATCTGTCATAAGACATGGTGGCCAGGAGGAAAAACTCTGTTATCCCAAAAAAGTCAATAAAAAATACTTGACTGGCACAAGCATTATAGGTAATGGTCTTATCCCCAGTTGAAAGGCTATAAAGAAATACAGGACCAAGTAGTTGTGAATGAGCTTTCTAAGAAGGAAAAATTTTGAATGAAAAAGTACATGGGGGTTTTAAGGTGAGAATCCACAAAGGTGAGTGTAATGATGGTCAGATTCCCTTTTATGCTCAACATACAGGTGAAAAATAGAAACATAAAAAGCATAACCTGCAATTGTGGGTGAATGTTGTTATAGATGTATGATTTTTCATCATGGACTTTGGAATTCTTCCAAATCTGCATGGAAAATTCAGAAAGTGGAAATAAGTACACAGATATGAAAAGTTGTACTGTCATATACAGACTTGAAATTAAGCAACTCGTGTATTTCCTTTTCTGATCTGAAAAATCAACATTTTTGAATAAAGTGTTGGACTGAGGTCACTGAAAGTGTTTTCTAGGAGAGGAGATTGTTTGAAGATACTTATTTGGTTATTGTAGTCCAGCATTTCTTGGATTTTTATCTACAGTCCTTAGTTTCCATTTAATTTTGCATTTTTAAATACTCACTCTGGTTTAGTTTAACTATACAGTTAAATTCAACTCCCTAGGGTATGTGATTTCATGAGTACTTACCCTTAATTTACTACCCAACTAATTCCCCCTTATTTATTTTCCTAATTGTTTGGTCCCTGGGTAAGTGAAAAATATAAATTGACTAGAGGAAGCTCACTCTTTTGCTGTGTATCTGTTATATATAATACAGAGGGCTTTCTTTTCTAAAAAATATATCCCTGATCACTTCCTCCTGAAAAATGAAGGGTAAATGATATTCCTGACAATTTTTAACCCCAAACTCCTGACATTCTAACCTGCCTCCCTCTCTACTTTTCTGCTGGAATTTCTTTAGGACTTCTTATCAACTCCACTATGTAGTTTTGTTAAATGCAGTGCAATTTTTATTTATATCCTGGTGATCCCTCTCAATATGTTTGCCACTATGCTGCCTAATGATATTAGTAAAGACTAATCTAGTTTTTTTCTCCCCATGCATAGAATGTTTCAATGTTTGTCATTTCATTCGCAGTAGAGAAATTCAGCAATAATAAGTAATAACTTTTTATTGCAATAATTCCCTGCATTTATACTTTCCAAGCACAGTTCCCATAACTCATTAGCATATGCTGCTCTCTCCTTTGAAGGAGATTTATCCTACGATCGTCTATATCATTCTTTCCCCTTCGACTATCCTCTTGTAACATGCTTTGGTAAGATCTCCTTAACCTCAAGTGAGAAA
>JAKSZT010051605.1:14739-29378 GCA_026826555.1 Tolypeutes matacus
AGGGCCACTTGCGTAACTTTTTTTTCATTTTATTGAATATCATTCATACATCAACAATAAGTATATAGTAAAAGTTGTGAATTTGCCAAACAAACATGCATAACATATAGGGCTTCTATACATCACCCCTCCACCAACGCCTTGCATTTTTGTGAAGCATTTGTTACAAATTGTGAAGGAGCATTGTAAGAATATTGCTACGAAATATAGTCCTTATTTTACATTTGGTGTATTTTCCCCCAATCCACCCAATTATTAACATCCTGTATTAGTAATATATACTTGGTATAGCTCATGAGAGAATGTTCTCATATTTGTTCGGTTAACCACAGCCCATCATCCACCACAGGAGTCACTATGTTGAATCTGCCTTGAACAATCCACTCAAAATATAAACTCAGTGGCTCTCATATTCATCACAGAGTTGTGCTGTCATCAAATGTCAATTTTAGAACATTTTCATTACTCCAAAAGGAAAAACACCGTATCTCCTGATACCCAATATTTTAATTAATATAGTATCTTCTTTGTCATTACTGCAAAAAAAAATTACGATATTACTGTTGACGATCATCCATAAGATACATTGGTTGTAATTTTCACATGTTCACATATTCTTAACACTTTGAAATAGACCATTCCTATATTTACACTATTAACCATAACCTTCATCCACCACCAAAATCACTATGTTTTGTAGTCCCTAGATTATCCTTTAGCTTCCTTTCAACTGACATTTACATCCCTAGACTATCCCTTTCTGCCACAATCATATTTATAAATTAGCAGTGTTAATTATACTCAGTATAATGTGTTACCATCAACTCTATTTATTTCAGCAATTAGGTTTATTGTAAAACATTTCATTTTTTTAAGACCAAATGATCATTTAGTTCCTGCAACAGATCTCTATGTGTTAATACATTTTGAGTGCTGATATATCATTTTGGTTTATTGCAATATTTATGTTTGCCTTTTCTCTTAGAATTAAGTGACACAACTTAGTCACTGCCCCTCAGTGAATGCATTACTCCTAATGAAATCAGGAATCCCAATTAAATAGTAACATCTTCCACAGTCATAACTGTTGTAGTGAATACAGCTATTACAGGGTTTTTAAAGAACACTGGTATTCCTCCTAACACAAAATATTTCTTAAGCCTTGGTGAATGAAGGGTTCTATGAGCTTTCCTTGGAGATTGTAGCAGTTTGATATTGTTTATGAATTCCAAAAAGAGATATTGGATTATGTTTGTAAACTGGTCTGTACCTCTGGGCATATAAGATTGTAATGACTTCAGAGGTTTCACTTTTGCTTGATTAAATTATGATTAGGGCATGTCAGTAGGACATTTAGTCCTCTCCCCCTTGGTGGGCAGAGACTCCCAGAGAAAACTGCTTGGCAGAGGAGAGTGTTTGAGTTTTGGATGATGGAGCCCAGGGAAGTAAACACACAGGAGAAGAACACAGAGGAATAGAGACAGCTCCATAGACACAGAAGAGGCCCCAGGAAGAAAGAGAGCCTGATAGTCTACAGCTGACCTTGTGGAGATAACAGAGAAGCTGAGCCAGGAAAGGAAGGAGCCCCAGGAGATAGAAAAGACTTATCCCAGCCTACAACTGATATTGGAAGAAGCTGGGACCATGGAGCCTTAAGAGGAGAAGGAAGAATGAACCCTTGCAGACATCGGCAGCCATCTTTCTCCAATATGTGGCAACAGACTATGGTGAGGGAAGTAACTTATGCTTTATGGCATGGTAACTATAAGCTTCTACCCCAAATAAATACCCTTTATAAAACCCAAGAGATTTCTGGTATTTTGCATCAGCACCAATTTGCCTGACTAATAGAGTATTTTTAGGATAGGGCTGAGCAGATTGCACTTAACAGCTCCTGCTCCCATGTCCATTTCCCTAAATCTTCCAATACCTTGTCTTATATTATGACAGTTATATTCTTGCACATAAACATATTGACTATAGTTAGACTTCAATTAATAAGCAAATTTAGAATCACTCACAACTGATTCGACCAAAAAATGAAATATTGAAACCTATCTGAATGAAGGCATATTGTAAATTAGTCCTTATCCAGTGTTTTTATGATCCTCTATGTTCCACACATGTGTGTCATGTTATCAACACCATACTTAGCATGATATTATGATTATACTCGTGTATAGAAAAGAAATGGCTATTCTCACCCTGGGTCAACTAGTATGAAATTCCTTGAATCTATCATCATGGAGATAATGAAGATCGGGGAGTGCCACCCTTGAGAAAAATAGACTTGCCCTCATGAAGCAAATATCCTAGTTCAACTCATTTAAAACTTCTTTTCTTAGGCCAAAAAATCTAATTTCCTTCTAGAAGAAAGGAAAAGCTGTTTCCATCAGTATTAGAGACTCAGGGAATAATAAGAGTTCAAGGATTTCAGCTTCATTTGTGTCCACACAAATGTCCCATCCTACAACACAGGGTCCACCCTTTAAATTCAGTGTCCTAACCTTAGTGTAAGACACTTGAAAAAGTTATACATTTAACTGGGATTCCAACCCTGCAATCAACAGATTAGTTTTGGGGACTGATGTTCAACTGTGTCTTCCTTAATGCTATAAGAGATGAGAACATCTTTTTAATTTTTAAATTTATTTTTAAAGAAGCTTTAGATTACATAAATGTTACATCAAAAGTCTAGGGGAATCCCATATACACCACCCCTCTCCCTCACCCCCCACATGTTTCCCCATTAGCAACAACTTTCATTAGTGTGGTATATTTGTTATAATTGATGGACACATATTGAAGCATTGCTACTAATCATTATCTAGAGTTTACATTATGGTTTACACTTTCCATAGCACAATTTTATAGGTTTTAACAAAATGTATAGTGCACTGTATCTGTCATTGCAATGTCATTCAGAAAAATTCCAATGATCCAAAAATGCCCCATGTTACACATATTTTTCCTGTTCCCTCCCCTCAGAACCTCTATTGACTATTGCCTTTTTATCATTGTTACAGTTTATTCCATTACTAGAATAATAATAAATTTATTTTAATCCATAGTTGCTTTCTCTCCTTATATTTGTTCATTCCTTGATTTTGTGGATTTTGGGATGGAGATGCTCATTCTGCTTCCAATTAAGAGGGATCTTAGATCCCATGGGACAGAGGGATGAAACTGTCTTGCTTGCAGTTGTAGATATACTCTGTTTTTTGTGGATGGGAATTGTCCATCATCATCCTTTTGTTAGTTGTCCTAGGTGAGTCCAATGAACTGGAGAGTAGGTGTTGCCTGAAACTCTGCTGAGATTCAAGGTTCAACTGGCATATGAACAGCAGGAGTTTTAAGTTGCTCAGACATATATTTAATGGGTATAATGTTAATTATCGGTTCAAATAAAAGGGACTGAAGAGCCTTGCATAGGAAAATTATAAATGAGTCCAATGGGAGAAAGTTTATCATATACTCCAAGTTAAGGCCCACTGAGAGGGTGCCAAATTCCTGTGGTTATCTGTCCTGCTTATAGTGCCCAGATGTCTCTAAGGCCATCAGGAGCACTCCTGCTTGTGGCACTCTTTACTGTGGCAGTCAGTGAGATACTCCTATATACATAAGCATAACCTCTGGAAAGACCTCGAGACTCAGTTTGAAATCTCTTAGCCATAAAAACTCATTTGTATTAAATTTCCCCCTTTTGGTCAAAGTCTTTTTCCAGATGCCTCACTAATTGGTGCTTGGTAATAATCTCTCAGTGCCAGGGAGACTCTTGGCTGGAAATCATGGCCCACACTGTGGGGGTGGGGGTCGGTAGGTAGTGAGTTTACACATGGAGTTTGACTTAAAGAGAGGCTACATTTGAGCAACAAGGAGGCTTTCAGGAGGTAACTCTTAGGCAATATATAATACTAGGCTAACATTCAGTTTCGTAAGAACAAGGCTCATAAGTACAAGCATTACTATGAAGGGCCTATACTCCTTCACTTGGCACTGCCCATATACTCTAAGGATTCTTGCCACTCTATGTGTGGGTCTCCACCCACTGAGACAACATCCCATGACCACTTGAACATATTCATATTCCACAGAGGCACGTCCCAAATTCACCCTTCTCCATACATCCTCTCATCACTGACACCCCACACCAGTGATCTTCTGCTGCCACCGTTGTGACCCTACTGCAATACAAAACCTCCCTAAAATCAAACCAAAACATAAAGTAAAAATAATAATAACAATAAAAAACAAAATAAAATTAATATTTTGCATTGTGTCTTTCATCACCATAAGACCTATCTTTTATGTACAGTGACAATTTCTTATTTTATTTCACTTTATTTTCAAAGAAGCTTATGGTTACATAAAAGTCATATAGAAAACCTAGGAGATTCCCACATACACGACACCTTCCCCTCTCACATTTTCCCCTATTAATAACATGTTACATGAGTATGGTACATTTGTTACAATTGATGAACATATGCTGAAGCATTCCAATGAATGAACATGAAATGTCCTTCAATTTATTTAAGTCTTCTTTGGTTTCTTTTAGCAATGTTTTGCAGTTTTGTAAAAACAGGTTCTTTATGGCCATGGTTAAATTTATTCCTAAATATTTGATTGTTTTCTATCCAAAGCAGTTTACATATTCAACACAATCCCAATAAAATCCCAACAGCCTTGTTTGCAGAAATGGAAAAGACAGTAATCTAATTTATTTGGAAGGGTAAGGGGTCCTGAAATGCCAAAAATGTCTTTAAAAGAATGAAGTTAGAGTATTCTCACTTCCTGATTTTAAAGCATATTACTTAGTTAAAGTGGAGAAAACAGCATGGTACTGGCATAAAGACAGAAAGATTGACCAATGGAACTGAATCAAGAACTCAGAAATTATCCCTTACATTTATAGTCAAGTAATTTTAACAAGGTTGTTAAGCCACCCAGCTGGGCCAGAAAAATCTATTCAAGAAATGGTGCTAAGAGAAATGGATATCCATATCCAAAAAAAAAAAAAAAAAAAAAGAAAGAAAGAAAGAAGACCACCATCTCACACCTTATACAAAAATTTATGTAAAAGGGCAAAGGACTAAATATAAAATATAAAAGTGATAAACACAAAACTCTTAGAAGAAAATGTAGGAAAATTTCTTCACGATCTTGTGGTAGGTAGTAGTTTCTTAAACCTTACACCCAAAGGACAAGCAACAAAAGAAAAAATAGGTAAATGGGAGACCTCCTCAAAATTCAACACTTTTGTACCACAAGGGAAATTGTCAAAAGGGTGAAAAGAGAGACAACTCAAGGGGAGAAAATAGTAAGCAATCATATATCTGATAAGGGTTTGATATCCATGATATATAAGGAGATCATACAACTCAACAATAAAAAGACAAACTATCTGATTAAAAAATGGGCAAAAAACTTGAAAAGACAAAGTGTACCAAGAAAAAATACAAATGGTGAAGAAACATGAAAAAATGTTCACCATCACTAGGGAAATGCAAATCAAAACTACAATGAGTTATAATTTCACACCTATTAGACTGGCCACTATTAAAAAGTCAGAAAACTCTAAATGTTGGAAAGAATATGGAGAGATAAGAACGTTTATTCTCTGTTGGTAGGAATGTGGAATGTTACAGCCACTGTGGAAAACTGCTTTGCAGTCCCTAAGGAAGTTGAATGTAAACTTACCATGTGATCTGGCACTACCCCTTCTAAGTATATATCCAGAACAACTGAAAGCAGTGACATGAATAGACATCTGCACACCAAAGTTCATAGAAGGGTTATTCATGACAGGAAAATGTTGGAAAACAGGTGTCTATCAACTGATGAATGGTAAACAAACTGTGCTATATACACACGATGGAATATTATGCAGTGGTAAGTAAAAATGAATTCATGAAGCATATGACAACATGGATAAACATGGAGGACATTATGTTGAGTGAAGCAAGCCAGGCACAAAAGGACAAACATTTGTGCTATTATGAACTAAATATATTATGTAAACTCATGGAGTTAAAAATTAGAATATAGGTCACCACAAAATAGAATGAGTGTAGTGAATGAAAAACTGTGCACAATTGGTTAAAAGGTTGTTTGTAAACCTTTGGAAATGAATTGAAGTGGTGAAAGCACACCATGGTGTCTGTGACTAGCTGAGCTATTCTATGGGTATGACAGTGTTTGAAAGGAAAAGTCTAAGGTTATGTATATCACTAGAAGGAAACTAAAAAATAAAACATGGGACTATTAAGGAAAACTTATGTAAAATGTGAGCATAGGTGATATTCCATTTGTGTTTTCACAAAATATAAATACACATAAACTAGAGAAAAGGAAACAGAGTAACAGCTATGTACAAAAGGGGAAGCACAGAGAGATTGAGAGGTGATGACTTTTGTTTGTTTGGTTGGTTTTTGTTATTATTATTATTATTATTATTATTATTATTATTGGAAGCACAGAGAGATTGAGAGGTGATGACTTTTGTTTGTTTGGTTGGTTTTTGGTTTTATTATTATTATTATTATTGCTAGAATAATGAAATGCTCTAAAAATCATTGAAGTGATGAATACACAACTGCGTGATTATACTGAATAACATGGATTGTACACTTTGAATGAATTTATGCTTTATTAATATGTACCAATAAAATTTATTTGCTTAAAAAAATTGAAGCATTGTTACTAACCATGGTCAATGGCTTACATTATGGTTTACATTCCTCATCATATTCTTTCATAGGTTCTGACAAAATGCATAATTGCCTGTCTCCATTATTGCAAGAGCATGCTGAACAATGCCAATACCCTAGAAATGCCCCATGCTACATCTATTCTTCCCTCCCCATCCCCTCAGAGGTGAGATAATTTTGAATTTGACATAACAACTTTCTCTTTCTCCATCTTTGCTTTGAACTGGGAAGGCAAAGACTAGACTCCTCTCTTGCATTTTTAACTCTTCATGGTGGTCAGAAACAAATAACCCACCAGTTATCTTTGTAATCAGAAGTATTCTCATAGCAGTCAAGTATGTATATTATTACTGGATCTTTTTCCAATGGCATTCCTCTCATACCTCCAAAAGTGATCCTTTTTGTAATTGCAGTGCTACCATATGTCACAGATTACCAGTGTTTCATTCTCTCTTCCCATGAAATTTAATTCTGAGTTAACCCAGTCCCAAAATTCCTTCTTGAAGGGCTTTATCCTAGACAACCCCTGGTGCCAAGTATTATTATATAAGAATATATATAAGTATTATAAATAAGAATATACAATTCATGTCATGGTATGAAACAGTATATACCACAAGTAATTCAGAGGAAAATATTTTAATGCGACATTACATACAGAAGCTTGGGCTAAAGGAACAAACTAGACACACAATAAGATTCCCAGAGACTATCCAAAGCGGTAAATTGGTGCCACCTGTTTTGTTTCCCAGGACTGAAATAAAACATTTCCACCATCTCGGTGGCTTAAAACAATATAAGTTTATTCTCTCACAGTTCCAGAGGCTAGAAATCTGAAATTAAGGAGTCAGCAGGGTCATTCTCTCACTGAAAACTCTAGGGAACAATCCTTCTTTGCCTTTCTCTGGCTTTTGACAATTACCAGCAATCCTTTCCTTTTCTTCCTTTGTAGCAGCATAACTCCCATCTTGACCTCCTATTCACATGGTCATCTTCGTGCTGTGTCTGTCTTTCCCTGTATCCAAATTTCCCTCTTATAAATCCTATTTGTTTAGGACCCACCTTAATCCAGTATGGCCTCATCTAAACTAATTACATTGGCAAACAGCTTATTTCCAAATAAGTTCACATTCACAGGTACTAGGAGGTAGGACTTGACTATTATCTTTTTGGGGGATATAATACAATGCACAATACCACACTAGAGCTGAAGAGACAAGAGGTGACTTCACTGATATTAAAGGTAGTGAGAATTGGAACATTTTCTTAAAGGGATGCAGCTACTGCCAGAGTTAAATTACCAAACAAGGGAGGAAATAGTCCAGTATATCTCCCAAGACTTTGATTTCCTCTTGATGACTTCCATTTATCATATCTAAACAGAAGCCAGGGCCATACTGATAAGGGATATACAGAGCGACACTGATAAGCGATATGTCCAAGAAAAGTGAAAATAGATCTAGAGGAAAATATTATTAGGAGATGTCTGTGAAAGAAAATAAATTACTTAACATTTTGGCACATGAAAGCAAAATTTGTGACAGAAGATAATAATGGAAGAAAAGAGAAGACAACTAAGTAAATCAATCCATCATGATCAGAACCCATATTTGTGTAATCCAATGACATGAAATGGTTAGAGCCAAGCTTACCTGTTTTTGTAAAGTATGTTCTTATTATGGTAGATGAAATTTGATTTCCTTGTCCTTTTTTTATCAAAGCCCAGATATGAGTTCTAGTCTTACTTAGTGGGTAAAGAACTCTGGATATCAAGTCAAATTATATAACTTCCATTTTGGTATGGGGTCTTACTCTTGGGTGTGGTAATTCACAGATACCTACTAAAAGTCTGGGTTGCTTGTCCTTGAAACCTCTGTTTTATAAAACCCATTTGTCCAATGGTACTGCTAAAACCTTTGCTCAGCTTCTTAGACTTTCTGTTGTTTCTTTCTGCCCAGTTTCCCAGTTGTTCAATCTTTCAGCTCCATGGGTTCTTGGCCACTGAGGTTCTCAGTCTTTGGACCTTTTCTTAGAAAATTACAAATGCCTAAAGTTCACCTTGTGTTGGTGTCTAATGTCAATCCTTCTTCTGTGCTTTCCTCTTCTCTTTCATCTTGCTTCTTTAGTCCTCAGTGACTATATTTCAATATGCTATACCAAAAATACAAATTTGTTGTGCTAGTCATTTAACTATTTGTATAACATTTTCAAAAACAAAATCAATTTTAATTATCAGTTCTATTGTTTTCAAATATTCCAATATAAACAATCTTAAATTTACTTTTTAAATTTTCACCTTCTGTTCATTTTAGATTTATTAGGATTTTATTTTAAATTATTTTAATTATATATCCAACATACATTTTTATCTGTGGATTTTGCTTGTTAAATTAAATACTTAGATTCCTTTAATTTCTCTAATGTCACTTTTGGATATATCTGACAGTTGTTTATGTACTGTACTTAGTTTGGAATTAAGAGAAAAAAAAAAACTTTTCTTATTGTTTTACAACTTCCTTAACTCAGAAATTGTATTTCCTTTGTCTTCTCTTCCAATCTTATGTATCTGATTGGTTGCCAGTTTTCATGTTAAAATCTTTAATAAGAGAACTGATAATATCTGTCTCAACTTAAATATATATTCCAGGAAATTCTTCCCAGAATGAAAAAGTGGTAAATTAATGGATATATTCACTACTTGTTACAGAAAATTCCTGCAAACGAAATTATCTATGCAAAATCTTTGCCTATATAGACAAACAATGTGCGTATCAGAAAAATAATTTCTTATCAAGACTCACTTTAAGACCCTTGAGTCGCTGTGTCCAATACTCCAAAACTATTGTGCCATAAACTTTGCTTAATTCTTTCCTTGAAAGCCCCACCACCAATCACTTAAGCCCAAATCCCCCAAATCTACAAATAACCTCTTGTGTAAACCCCTTCTCAGTCACTACTAAGACTGAAAAAATGGTTTGTTCTCTTTGCAACAAGACCAATAAATTCAGTTTTGTTTGATCAACAGATATTCTAGTACTCATACTAATTTAGATAACCTGTGTATACTGAAATGATTTCAAGGTTTGATTTCAGAATTTTCCTGTGTTGTATGCAAACTACCTCAATATATCAGCATTAATAAAGAGAGTCCGTTACATCTTAACATACCTTATTCTTCTCCACTTTTTAGTGGAGTTTGTGAATTAGTGTTATTCTCAAAATTGATTGCATGGAGTATTGATTTTCATACTAATTGGTAGTCATATTAAGCTGTGGCTTGGGTATGTAACTCTAATATATATGCTTTCTCTTTTAAGATTTGGAATACTGTATTTGAAGTAAACAAATAAAACTAGGTGGTGAGCAAATAATGAAAATGAGTGGCTTTGCACCTAGTGGGCAGAAAAAAAATTATAAAATTGGGTTATAGATGATTGTATCCAATTAGAATCTACAGAGAAAAAAAATCTTCAAATAATATTTCCATATTAATTAATAATTAATCTAATGATAAGAAATATGATCGCAATAATATCATTTATATAATGAATGTAAATAAAGTCAACCCTATGAGGCTGAAAGAAGCATCATCCCTCTGTCATGAAATATAGAAATGAGAGTAAATAATATGAAGATTATAGTTTGTGGACTTAATTGAACTACTTTAATTCCTTTGCTACCTGGTTTATATGACCCTTTACCATTTCCATATACACATGAAACTAATACTTCATAGGAATCTCAATTTACTACTACTGGCAATTTTTGTTGAAAACATAAGTGATCACAGGTAAAAAAATAGAGACAATGAAAGCACTGAAGAAACTCAGGTATTAGATGGTTACTGCTATGGAGGCAGCCCAAAACCAGGGCTTTGGGTGCTTTTTTATTTCAGAGAGACTGTGGAGATGAACCCTCTGAATAATATTTCACTGGAGTTTGCCAAAAGAGTAATAAGGTTAATATTCAAAGCAGAGGAAATAGCACATACAAAGGCTGGAGATAACTCAAAACAAAACATCTTATGGACTGTTAAATTTCTTATATTTAGAGCATCAAATAACAGAAAGAAAAATGGTTATTTCTATTGAGCATCTTAACAAGTAGAGGTATACAGTCCTTTTTAAGAATATTAGTGATGTTATATGGATTTTTCAGAAATAAAATTTCAATTTAGGAATTATTTATATAATTTTATAATAATTCCTCTATAGCTTTCATTTTATCAACTTATGTGTTATAGAACAATACATGAATACATGAGCACATTATAACTTTAAAATATTCAGGAAATTAAAAATAAAGTTACAGACTAAGCTCCTTTGACTTCCCACTCCAATTACTTTCTAAATGTTACTTATTATGTATCAATTAGTCTAACTTCTCCCTATTTCTATTTGTTGGATTCTGAAGGATTTTTCTTAATTATATGCCTTTACATTCATACATATTCTCACATAAACATATAATTGAACCCACTCAAATTAAGCCTTAGTTCCCTTCACTGCACTCATACTATATTTGTTTAATGTTACCCACTGAAACCACTATTTTTCTAACTATAAGGACCACTCTTTTCTTTACGAAGTCTTTTTTGTTTGTTTGTTGTTGTTTGTGTTTTACTTTTCACTTGGCACTTGGGTTCTGAGACACCAAATTCTTTTGGTTCCTCTATCTCACTGCTCCTTTTCAGAATTCTTCCCTAGCCACTTCTCGATCATCATCTGCATCAGACTTTGGTCCATGAACAACTTCTCATGTGTAGAAAATCATTTCTTAAAGGAGTTGATCTAATCTTAAAATTTTAAATGTGATCAACAAATATATGTCTATAAAATATATATTCTGTTTCCAAATCTTTCCTTTGCATTCATAAACCACCTGCCTATCTGGCCTAAACTCTTTAATATCTAACAGGCACCTCAAAATTAATATGACCAAAAGGGAATTCTTAATACCCTTACCAAAACTAATCCTCCACAATTTATCTTCATGGCAGTGCCATTCTTCTATTTGTTTATTCCAAATCCTTAGAGTAAAATTTGACTTCATTTGTAGATTCCAATGCGTCAGCAAATCCTGTTAGAGCCATCATTTAATATACTATAAATCTGGCCATTTCCTGCTACTATTTATCCAATTATGATGCTACTATGTGGCCCAAGTGATTACTATGTCTTTCATGAGCTATTGTAACTTTATTCTATCCAATTACGATGCTCCAAACTTGGTCTCATCACAAGTTTTTTCTATGTAGCAGGCTGAGTTATCCTTTTTAAAATATAGTCAGAACAACACTTCTTTTTAACATCTCTGAGATTGCTCCCCTATCACTTCAAATAAATTAGACTCCTTTTCATTGCTACCAGTATATCCTTAATCCATTCTTTCCTGTGCCATCTCCAATAGACTCCTCTCTACTCCACTCCAGATAACCTTGCCTCCAAATGTTAAAAGAATCTTATGAATGAAAGTGAGATATCCATCTTTGCTCCTTTGATTTGTTTGTTTCAAGATATCGTTTTCCATTTTGAATACTTGGGTATGAAGATATTACAAGCTTTATTCCCATGAAAAACCATAGCTACATCTTTAAAATATTTTAAATGATACTTGCTTTATCTTTGTACAAATTGTGAGATTATCTTAGAATATGTTAGAAACAAAAATGCAAATTCATTTTTTGGAAATCTATTTCCATATTATCTTAAAGAGTGAAGATTTCCTGAAAGAGGTTAATTTGGAAAAGGTATTTTTAAAAGGTAAATTAATCAGGGGAATAAAATAAACATAATGCACATAATTTAACACATATTACATATTCTGTAGTTAAATGTTAAATGACTGATTGATTCAATAGTGAGTGACTAAATTGAGGAAGATAACATTATTAAAAATTATTCATCACAGAAGTGGAAGCTAAAAGAGGTTATAAGCTTTAGGAGAAATGTTTAGGTTATAAATTTCATCTCTCAATTTATGAATTCTATTTTTCTTTTGAGATTAATGCAATCATTTTATTAAGTCATTGAAGGCTTCTTTCATTTTTTTATTCCTCAGTGTGTAAATAAATGAGTTCAACATGGGGGAAAAAGAAGACATGAGCAACGACACACCTTTATTAACATCTACTTCATCCTTTGATGAAGGTTTCAGATAAACAAAGATGCAGCTGCCATCGGTGATGGACACTACAATCATATGTGAAGAGTAGGTAGAAAAGGCATTTTTTCCTCTGCTCAGCAGAGAGGAATCTGAGAATGATCCTGATAATGTATGTATAGGACTGAACTACACCTACCAGTGTGATCATTAGTACAAGTGCAGCACAAATCATAACCATCTGTTCTAACAGCCATTTGTCTGAGCATGAGATCTTTAGGAGACGTGATGGATCACAGCAAAAGTGGTCAATGGCATTTGAGTCACAGAATTCCAGATTGAAACCAAGGCTGAGGGGTGGAAATATCAGCATCAAAGCTGTTATCCAAAAGCAAAGGACAAAGATGGTACAGACTCTGTTACTCATGATGATCATATAATGTAAAGGTTTACAAATGGCCACGTATCTGTCATAAGACATGGTGGCCAGGAGGAAAAACTCTGTTATCCCAAAAAGGTCAATAAAAAATAATTGACTGGCACAAGCATTATAGGTAATGGTCTTATCCCCAGTTGAAAGGCTATAAAGAAATACAGGACACAAGTAGTTGTGAATGAGCTTTCTAAGAAAGAAAAATTTTGAATGAAAAAGTACATGGGGGTTTTAAGGTGAGAATCCACAAGGTGAGTGTGATGATGGTCAGATTCCCCGTTATACTCAACATATAGGTGAAAAATAGAAACATAAAAAGCATAACCTGCAATTGTGGGTGAATGTTGTTATAGATGTATGATTTTTCATCATGGACTTTGGAATTCTTCCAAATCTGCATGGAAAATTCAGAAAGTGGAAATAAGTACACAGATATGAAAAGTTGTACTGTCGTATACAGACTTGAAATTAAGCAACTCGTGTATTTCCTTTTCTGATCTGAAAAATCAACATTTTTGAATATAGTGTTGGACTGAGGTCACTGAAAGTGTTTTCTAGGAGAGGAGATTGTTTGAAGATACTTATTTGGTTATTGTAGTCCAGCATTTCTTGGATTTTTATCTACAGTCCTTAGTTTCCATTTAATTTTTCATTTTTAGATGCTCACTCTGGTTTAGTTTAACTATACAGTTAAATTCAACTCCCTAGGGTATGTGATTTCATGAGTACTTACCCTTAAATTACTACCCAACTAATTCCCGCTTATTTATTTTCCTAATTGTTTGGCCCCTGGGTAAGTGAAAAATATAAATTGACTAGAGGAACCTCACTCTTTTGCTGTGTATCTGTTATATATAATACAGAGGGATTTCTTTTCTAAAAAATATATCCCTGATCACTTCCTCCTGAAAAACGAAGGGTAAATGATATTCCTGACAATTTTTAACCCCAAACTTCTGACATTCTAACCTGCCTCCCTCTCTACTTTTCTGCTGGAATTTCTTTAGGACTTCTTATCAACTCCACTATGTAGTTTTGTTAAAATGCAGTGCAATTTTTATTTATATCCTGGTGATCCCTCTCAATATGTTTGCCACTATGCTGCCTAATGATATTAGTAAAGACTAATCTAGTTTTTTCTCCCCATGCACAGAATGTTTCAATGTTTGTCATTTAGTTCACAGTAGAGAAATTCAGCAATAATAAGTAATAACTTTTTATTGCAATAATTCCCTGCATTTATACTTTCCAAGCACAGTTCCCATAACTTATTAGCATATGCTGCTCTCTCCTTTGAAGGAGATTTATCCTACGATCGCCTATATCATCCTTTCCCCTTCGATTATACTCTTGTAACATGCTTTGGTAAGATCTCCTTAACCTCAAGTGAGAAA
>JAKSZT010051605.1:37220-61047 GCA_026826555.1 Tolypeutes matacus
CTCTTGTAACATGCTTTGGTAAGATCTCCTTAACCTCAAGTGAGAAATAAAGGAAGTTGTCCCCCTACATTTGCAGTATTCTATCTCCATCCTCTGGTCCATTTCCAGGGACATAGCAAATATTAAGTAAATATTCTTTGAAAGAGTGCAGGTAAAATGTCTTCAATTTACTTTCAGGTTTGCAATTCCTTTTTTTTTTTTTTTTTTCATATTTGTTGATACTTCTTTTTTTTTTTATTGTAGGTAAATATAAAAATTTTCACAATACACACCAACATTTGCAAAATGATATATAAAAATATATGCATATATGTGCATTTGCTTACAAAAATGTTATTATGTATATATATAAAAATATTTTAAGAGGTGCTTAGATACACAAAATATTACACGGAACCCACTGGGATTCCCATGTTGCCCACCTCCCACACCTCCCACCACATCCCACACAAACATATCCCACAAGTGTTGCCCACCACCCTCAATGGACTTACACATCCTGGGGCCTTGCCACCAACCATAGACCACAGTTCACACCGTAGACCACACTCTCTCCCACACAGTTCTGAGTGGTGTGTGCTGATTTAAAATGGCCTACATCCATTGCCACAAAGGTACTCAGGACAACCTCCAAATCCCAAAGAAGCCCCTGTATTTCAACTGCTCATCCCCTCCCTGCCCCAAAAGTGTCAAGTGGCCACTGGCTCCACCTCATTGTTATAATTTCTTCCATTGCTAGAATCACCATATGTGAACAACAGAATAGCATCAAGTTCACTCTAGCAATTCCTTTTTGATCTCAGGCGAGAACTGCACTGTTGTTTCAAAATGACATTCAAGACTAGGGTGTTATGCTCCTTTCTCTAATACTTAGATATTTTCTCCCTTGATAAAGCAGTCATTTCTAATGCTTCCTAAATCACAGCTTGAAAACAATCACTGCCTGTGTAATATGAGCTATGATGGAGACAAAAATGAGCAAGATACTAACTGACTTCACTTTTCTGCCATATCAATTTATCAGATCATGTGCTTTTTCTTTGTTGATATCATTATGCCTTATCAGGAATTTGGTCATAAAACTAAGTCTTTATTACATAATTTGGGATTTTGAGTAATATCTATTCAATAGCTGTTTCCTCATCTTTTACCAAGCTTATTGATTAAAAATCAAATGCTGTTAATCTTAATATAACACAAAAACAATAAGAAATTAAACCATTATCAAGAAAGGTTGAATTTATCTCTTCAATGGGAAGCAGTTAAATTAGTCTGATTCCAGTGAAATCTAACTCTTCTTTTTCTAATGAGTTGAGAATTGTTAGCTATCACTAGAAAACCAGTTTATATTCAGCAAAGGTTAGGAAAATCCAGTATGCTTAATCAGGTGGACATTTGGAAAGTGAAATATTACATAGGTAGTGCCTGCCAACTGAAAATATTTAATCCTCTTTACCCCATCAGGTCAACGATCCATGCTCCCAAACTATCTTCACTTTCCAGTCATCAACACTTGATTTCCATAGACTGCTTTCTCATCAAGCCATAAGAGGAAAGGGTGAAAACATGATTGACATTCAGATACAATAGACCAATATCTTATTCGTGAATTTTCTTCATTTTTTAGCATTTGAAAATTTTAAGCATTTGTGGTCATGTACCTAAAACTATGTCACTTGTAGGTCATTATTCACATGTAAATTCTATTTTTCCAATTACTTAAATCTCTCTTAGGTCTGTAAATTGTACAAGTAAAAGTTGTGTTAAGAAGAAAAAACTGTTTCTACATTTTAGGAAATTTGTTAATTTTCAACATGGCAAATTTTAGAATAATGAGTTCTTTTCTAACACAATATGTAAAGATCTGATGATACAATTTTTCCTCAGAGCTCTCAAACACGGTCATACTTACTCAAACAACAATTTTCCATGGCTTCTATTTGCATAGTGTACCCACAATGTGTATAGCATGATAGAAACTGGGCAGGAGTTTTGTGGAAGCTTATAAATACACTCAGCATGCTATCCCATGAGCCCTGGTTCTAGTTTGAAGGCCATCTGTGCTTCTATAGAGTTCTCTCAATTTCTTGTCATATCATATAAAAATATTTACACAACACAATTAGTATCTAATTTTAAAAAACAAGAAATATTTACTGGTATTCTTGGTAGCTAAAAGAAAGAATTCTTGTCTTAAAAAGATGTGTTAAATGCTATAAACTCTCTCTGGTTTAAACAGAATTAAGGCTTACATATCTCTGTCTTGAAGGAAAATTTTACAATAATGAGAAAATAATTTATTGTATCTGCTCAAACTGCAAAAGAAATTGAGTGATCCAACAAAAGCACCCTTAATACCCATATTAAAAGTCACTGATGAATCCACCACATATTAAATGTTGGCAGAAAGCCCAGCAAAGCTAAGAGAGAACTGTGTCCCCAGAGACTGATGACTCAGCAGCTTCAAATAGTTCGAGTGCATAGTAAGTGACGCTCAGATGGCAAGGTCCAGGTAGGAACCCATTTTTGGTACATACAAAATAGAGTATGCATACTCTTTTGTAACATGCTTTCAATCAGTTCATTAAGTTGACCGTTAGAATAAAAAAACTTTTATAAGGACAAGGAGTGAATTTAGGCTATGCAGTTTTATATCCTGGCCCATGTTAGAAGGCCAATATAAACATCCAATAACCAAATCAAATATTTATTGAAATACTGAAGAAATGAGTGAACTTGGAGTATAAACATTTTAAAAATTTCAGTAATTGTTATGAACAGTTTTCTGTAGATATTTTCTACAAGACTGTGTTCTTTTAGATTTTTCTCAATTAGTTTCCGGAGCTTTCCATTTTAAGCATTGAGCTTCCTAAAGATACTTCAGTTGGTTTACACAACTATTTCAGTCAGTTCTTTTTTATTAGAAAAGTATCATCATGATTCCTATGACCCTTTCCTTATCATTTTAAAACTTTGGTTGAATATATAATCTAAAGCCCTCCATATCTCTTTTTCAAGGCACACAGTGATGTATAGTAAGGGGAGGTGATTGACTTCTACATTGCCCTTTTCCATTCTCTTCTGTGTCCTACTTTCTCTAAAAGAGTCAGATGAAAATCACGTAACCCATGGGGTAATAGGTTGAACAATCAGATGCTTAACAGCAAGACACTAAAGGATCAAACTGTTACCATTTCTCATAACTGAGCCTGGAACAAAGCTCAAGAATATTTGTAGCAGTAAAAAAATAACCATTCCCCCCTCCCACAAATTGATTTACAATATTTGGTATTCAATAATATTTATTACCAGCAGTGAAAACAAGCAAAAAAATATACAAATAAAAAAGAGGAAACCAGTTAATAGAAAGAGACTCAGAGATGACATACATGAAATAATTAGTATATAAAGGCATTTAAAAAGCCATTATATCTGCATTAAGCATCAGCCTTCCTTTTTCAATCCTTGTTCTCTCTCCTAGAAACCTATACTCTAGATTTTAACTCCATTAGTGTACTCATCATATTTAGTTCATTGAGACCATACTATATTTTGTGTGGTGTATTTCACTCAACATAACTTCCTCAAGGTTCATCCATGTGGTCATATGGATCCCAATGTCATTTCTTCTTACAGCTGAATAGTATTCCATGATATGTATATACCACATTTTGTTTATCCATTCATCAGTTGACGGACATTTGAATAGCTTCTATCTTTTAGCAATTTTGAATAAGGCTGCTATGAACATAAGTGTGCAAATGTCATTTTCTGTCCTTGCTTTCAGTTCTTCTGAATATTATCCTGAATATAGCGGGATTGCTAAATTATATGGCAGCTCTATATTTAGCTTCCTGAAGAACTGCCAGACTATCCTCCACAGAGGCTGCACCATTTTACAATCCCACCAAAAGCGAAGGAGTATTCCTATTTCTCCACATCCTCTCCAACACTTGTAGTTTTCTGTTTGTTTGGTTTTTTAAATAATGGTCATTCAATAAGGTGTGAAATGATATCTCATTGTAATTTTGATTTGCATTTCCCTAATAGCTAGTGATATTGATTATCTGTTCATGTGCTTTTTGGCCATTTGTATTTCCTCTTTGTAAAAATGTCTATTCAAGTCTTTTGCCCATTTATTTAATTGGGTTGCTTGTCTTTTTATAGTTGTGTTGTATGATCTCTTTATATAACATGGAAATCAAAGCTTTATTGAATATGTGATTTCCAAATATTTTCTCCCATTGAATAGGATGCCTTTCACACTCAGTGGAAAATTCTTTCAAAAAGAAGGTGAAATAAGACTTTTCTACAAATACAAAAGTTGAAATAATTCACCAGTAGCACTGCTCTACAAAATATGTTAAAGAAATTCTTTAAGCAGAAATAAAATAACACCAAAAGAAAGTTGGATCTACACAAAGAAATAAAGAATTCCAGAAGTGGTAACTACATGGATAAATTAAAAAGAAGATTCCTCTTTTTATTTATATCTTTTTAAAAAGAAATTAACTATTTAATGAAAAAACAAATAACAAATAGTGTGGGGCTTATAATCTATATAGAAGTAAAATTTACAACAGTAATATATTACAAAAGCCAGGAAAGGAGAAAAGGTAGAATACTGTTGCAAGTTCCCATACTATAGGTGGAGTTGTGTAATATTACATGAAGGTGAACTATGATTATTTAAGAATGTGTACTATAAACCCTAAAACTAACACATGTGTGCACATGTGATGCACAAACACAGAGGCACATTACGGAATTTTTGCAATTAAGCCAGGACAGGAGATACAAAAGATTGAAATTGTTAATTTTTTTTGACAATTGAACCAACACTTATGAGAAGATATGTCACTTATCCTCTAATTTAAAATACTATCTTTATGATATAAAATTATATATATTTATATATATATATGCAATCAAGGCTTTTTGGTGGGACTTTCTAATTGGTGTCATTTATCTTTCCATTTTATGTTTATAATATATGTAATTTCCCTCTATTTAAAAAACATACTGCAAATCAGGTATTTGAGATAAATTTAGAAGAAATTATCAGTTTTAAAATGTCTAATTAGGAATATGGAATTTATCCCCTCTTTTAGAATATCTTTTATATTTTTCAATGGAGTTTTGCAGTTTTCTTTTTAAAAGACCTGCAAATTTCAAATTACATCTGTTTGTTTCTAGTATAATTTTCTTATTGTGAATAGAAACTTGTTCCATGATATTTTTCCAGCTGTCATTGGTTTTTTAATAACCACCCTTTCTAAAACTTCTTATAATTTTGAGGATTCCTGTACTTCTTTTACTGTGTCTGACATGGTTCTGGAAGTTGATGCCAGTGTAATAATATGATGAACTAAAATGTCTAAGAATTCCTGGAAACAATTCTTCATTTGTCATTATTATCTTGCTCTCTCCCTCTCACTCATTGTTGCTCTCACTTGCACTCTCTCCCTCCCTCTTTGAGCACTGCTCAATTCCAAAGCCATTTATAGATTTTTAGATGTTTGTTACTGCAGCATCCCATTTCCAGGTACAAATCTATATTACTTTTATTTATTATTATTATTATTATAATTAGAACTGTTGTAGGTTTTTTAAAAATCAGATATAAAGTTCAGACATCCCACAAATCCCCATGCACACTTTTCCCTATTTTTGCATTTTATGACTGTAAAAAATTATAACAAATGTAGCAACTTAAAAATCACAAATTTATTATGTAATGGTTTCTGTTTGTGAGAATTCCAGCATGATGTGGATGAATTCTCTGCTCAGTTTCTCACTAGGCTGGACATAAGATAATACTTTTGGACTGTGGTTCTCATCTGCAAGGTGTCCTCTTCCCAGCACATATGTTGGCAGAATTCAGTTCCTTCTCATGCTTTCCATATGGCCTCCTCATCTTCACACCAGAAACAGCGTATTGAATCCCTCTCACGCTTCGCATAAAAGGTGTTATCTATGGAATTTTGGCTCCTTAATTCCTTAAACATGATTTCCTTCTGTTCTTTGGACATTTTTTATAATAGTAATTTGAAACCATTATCTGTTAAATCCAAAACCTGAGTCCCCTCAAATAATTTCTATCACATGCTTATTTTCCTGTGCATGGATTGCATTTTCTTATTTCTTTATATGTCTCATATAACAGGACACTGAAAACTGGACATTTTAGATAATCTAGTTTAGCAACTGGATTCTGATCCCCATACCACAACTGAAAGTTTTTATTGTTGCTAGTTTTGTTGTTGATTGCTTTGGTTACTTGTCTGGACTAATTGTTGTTCTGTTGTTTTGAGTCTTAAAACACAGTATGTTTTTAAATTGAACCTATTGTGAACCTTTGATTGGACTAACCCAGTTAAGGGCCATTGGATTAGATTGCTACAGTAGGGCATAACCCAGGGTAGGTCTTAATCTTCTTATTGGAGCCCGTTATAAACAGAAGAATAAAAATGGAAGACACAAAGGAAAAAAGATAAGGTGATAGAGAGATGCCTCTAGAAGTTGAAATCAGTGAACATGGGAGAGAGAAAAGCCATTGACAGAGCAGCCTAAAGCAGAGCTAGCAATGAGACCAGAGAACAGGGGAAACATGAGCAGACCTTGCCATGTGCCTAATGGACCACAGCTGAACTCAGGGAAAAAGTGAGCCTGGAGAAAAAAGCAGAGTCCAGCAGAGCCACATTGTGTCTCATCACTTGGCAGAAGACCAGGATCACCAGCAGCTGATCTTTGTCAAGAAAGCTTTGCCTGACGCCTTGATTTTGGACATTTTTCCCAGTCTTGGAAATGTAAGATCTTAAGCTAATAAATTCCCGTTTCTGGTATATTGATCCCAGCAACTTTTAACAAACTAAAACATTTCTTGAGCCTGTTTCCCTTGCAGTGTGTGGCTTCTGTCTCTGCTTAGATATTTTTAAAATTTATTTTTAAGCCTGGTGACTTAGGCATCACCTCTGGATCATTGAGCTTAAAATAGAGATTTTGCTTAAATACTTTGAGCCATTAAGACTTCTACTTTTTGCTGGTCTATCTTTGTGTGACTTGAGGAAATTTCAAATTTAAGGGAATGCCCAGCATTCAGCTAAGGACTAGTAGCTCACCAGACTCCTCTACTCTCTGTTCTGAGTGAGCACAACCTTACACATGCACACAGTCTTTTGATCACTAAGGAAAACTGTAATCTCAGCAAAGTGCTTTTGGCAGTTTTTTTCACTTTATCTCCTGGTTAAATTTCTAGCTGGTCCAATGTTCTGTTGCTTGCCTCAACTTGTATTGTCAAGAATTTAACCTTATGTGATTATTTTCAAATGAGATCTTTACTGTTTTCTACAATGCAAATGAATTTGGATCTCTCCAGGTTCTGCTTCAAATAAGTCAAGCCCCTGTTGCAGATCAACAAAGCTGCCAATTCTCATGATCTGCTCCACACTCACAGGGTAGAATTTCCATGCCAGGGAGTGTTTGGGAGGGGGATGCAGTCCCTACCTAAAATGTTATACACTCCCAATGTTCTTAGATTCATTAGATTTTCTTGAATAAATGCTTCTCATTTTATGCTCTTTGGTCACTTTCAGTCACTTTAAATTTGTTTTTTGTTTTTTTTTTGTTTTTTTTTTTTTAATAATTCTTATTCAGTTTGTTTCTTTTTTCAGGGAAAGTTTTGCTGAACTCCTAACACAGTCATTTTTATGCCAATTATATTATCTTGATTATTGTAGTGCATACAAAGACTTAAAGTCAAGTAGTAAAAGTTTTCCATATATCTTCACCCTATTTAAAATTGCTTTGACTCTTCTATGTCCTTTGTATTACCATAATAATTTTAGTATCAGATTGTCTATTTCTACAAAAATCTTGTTTGGAGTTTGTATTGGTCTGCCAAAGGGGTGCCAATGCAAGGTACCAGAAATCTGTTGGCTATTACAAAGGGCATTTATTTGTGGTAAAAGCTTAATTTCCCAGTCTGTGATAAAAGTCCAACTAGAGGCATAATCAGAGATGCTTTCTCATCAAAGTCAGCTACTGTTGATCCTGGAGTGTTGCCACATGATGAAGTAAGATGGCTGCCAATATCTGCCCATATTTCTCCTTTCCCTCTGGGCTTCCTTTCTGTTGGCATAACAATGTTTTATATTATTTCAAATAAAGATGACCACTATATGATTTATGGTAAGACCATACAGGCATTCAGCTCCACCCAGTTACTTGGAATCTAAGATGTTACTGTGTATCTGCAGGCAGTGGAGCAGAAGTATGCAAGGGGCCATATAGGATTTTTGATGCAGTTCAAGAGCACTTCCATTTAAAAAACTTAATAAGGTTCTATATGGAGGAAACAACTAAATATCAGTTCAGACAATAAGAATTTGTCTCCTGAGTGGTTTAATCCACCATCAATTTAAAAATTTTCTTTGTTTCTTGCTTCTGGTCTCTTTTCCTCTTCTTACCTAACTCAGTCTTTATTTTGTTTTGGTGTGTGTTTTGGGGTGTGTGTGTGTGTGTGTGTGTGTGTGTGCAGACTCTAACTGTGCTCTTCACCTGGCAAAGGATTTCCCAATGGTCAAGTTGGTGGCTACTTACCCAATGTAAGATTAGCATGTCTAGGTAAATGGTGAATTCATTTCTTATCATTTGAGAATATCAGGGAAGCCTTCTTCGTCAGCATTGACTTTTTGAGTTTTAGTTTTAAGGGTCTATTTATAGTTTAACTGTAAAGAGGAGGAAGAACAGCAACATAAAAGACACCTGTTAATAAGCCCATAAAAATTAAATTTTCTCAGTAAGACAAAGGATCCCTGACCACATGTCCATTTAGTTCTCTGCTCTTGGAACAATCTGCAAGGGCATTTTTAATGTTTACAATGCATTCAAGGAGATTCCAGCACGTCTGTGTCCTAAAACTCAGTGCAGACTTGCAGAACCTAAAAGGATTATTTCATTTTTAAATTTAAATTTTAAAGAATTTTAAAGACTGCCCTGCTCAGTTGAATAGCATCCCTATTTCCTATGTAAAAATAATAGGGAAACCCAGTGTAAGGATATCAGACAGAAATTTTATGGGGCTGACAACTAGGGATATTAAAGTTGGAGATTGTCAGTAAAGTATGAGGATGACAGAAAATGTTTAAGAGTTTGAACCTATGAAATTAGCATTTAGAAATTAGGGTTCTTACTTAAAGGATTAAATGAAGGAAAGACTTGAGATGGAATTTAAGATTAACATTAAATTTAAAATTATTTGAATGATTGCTTATGGAAGACAGGAGAGTGGGGCTCTGGAATGGGAATAAAAGAAAATAAAAACAGAGCAATATAAGTAAATGAGTTTGCATATAACAATTAAAATATAACAGGAACCAAAATAAATGGCTCTAAGCCTTCTGCATGTGAAAAGGAAAAATGAAGTCTTTCTAATTTAGTTTTTGCTCTCTATCAAACAAAGATAAGAAAAATTACCCAGGAGGATTGTTTGAGGATTAATAAAAAGTATGTCAAGTGGCATTTTGAATTTCAGTATATCTTTATTAGTCATAATCAATGAAAAATTATGTGATTTAACAATTAAAATAAAATGTTTGCAAAGCACTTCAGTATGAATCAAATTCCATTGTTAATTACAACTAAATGTGCCATAATGTGTTTCTTTCTATGTATTTATGCAAAGATAGAGCATTACAGGCTTTTCCTCTGTAAAAGGTTATTCTTTATTGTTTTCTATGGGATTATTTCAACTATAATTTATTAAAAATTAATTTGAAAGCTAACACTGGGTAACATTAATTTTTCTGGGATCCATACACATACTGATGATAACATAGATAAGCTCTCTGCCTTCATGGAATTTAGAATGAATAAGTAAACAGGGAATTATAAAATGTTGTATTTGTAATGACAGGAAAAGGGTGGTGACTGGAAGACTGAAAACAAAAATGACTATGCCTCCGTTTATCCACATCCTTGGCAACACCTTGAATCTTGCCTGGTCTGGTGACTTGCTTTGGCTAATAAAATGCAGTAGAAGGGCTATCATGCCTAGCCCTCTAGAGGCTTGTCTGCTTTTGCTCTCCTCTAGACCTCCAGAACTTCACCAGGTGAAAAAGGCTGGGATACAGTTCTAAAGTCTAAGGTAGCAACTGGAGGAGAGCTCAACTGTCTCAGCACACAGCCAGCTAACTACTATATTTGTGAATGATCCTTTATAGATGAAAAACCCAACCATGGAACAGTGGGAACATAGTGTGAGATTAGGCAGAAAAAGCTCAGCTCTCATAAAAACAATGGAGAAAGTGCCAAAAGCTTGCCTAAAGGACCTGTTTTTGGGGTCAGCAGACCAGGACACTGCTTCACAACTAACAGGAGGGTGAAGGACAGAAAGACAATGAAGTCGAAACAACACACTGTGAGTTACTAAATCTCCCAGCTGCCTGGAAAGGATTCCCTCCTGCACCCATAAGATATTCGGTGGTGGTCAAACCCCTGCTGATTTCAGCTGACTTAAAGGGGAGCAGACATCTTCCTCCATGCCAGCTGTTACAAGGGAAAAGGGGGGGGAGGAATCAGGGGGATTTTCTTCAGGGGTTTGGTCAGGAGAGCCCACTTTGAATTTTGGCTCTGGCAAGATGAAAACAAAGAAAAATTCAGAGAGATACACATCTGCTGAAAGGTGCATCAACTCACCCAATCTGATGGCCGATATGGAAATTACATGGGCAGAAACTGCTTTTAGAGATCTATTTAACCCACCCCTGGGAGAAAGTCTGTACCCTCATTAGTGAGTCCCTGGCATGATTTTGGTAACTTAAGCTGGGCAATTTTAAAGACTTAGGATAAGTTGAGCCAAATACCAAAGACTTCTGAAAAAATAACAATAAGCAAGAGAGAAAAATTGGCCATCAGAGTAATTCACCAACATATCAATTTCTAGACATCAGCAAAAAATTACAGGACATTCTAGGAAACAGGAAGAGATGGCCCAGCCAAAGGAAAAAAACAAGTATCCTGAAAAGATTCAGGATTTAAGACAATTAATCTATGAGTTATCACACAAGTCTCCTAAATCATTTCAAAGAATTGAAAGAAAATATGACTAAAGAGATATAGTATATTAAGAAGACACTGGGTGAACTTAAAGAACAATTTGAAAGTCTACAAATTAAAGTAAATGACCTTATGGGAGTGAAATACATGATGGATGAGATTGAAAATACATTAAAGGTAGGTCAGAGAAGATTTGAACTGCTTGAAGACAGAATTAGTGATTTTGAAGATAGAACATCTCAATTCTTAAGGACAGGAGAAGAGAAAGAGAAAAGAATGGAAAGAAATGGTACAGGTTCTCAAGGAGTTGAATGATAATGAAAAATGAAAACACATACTCATTATCGGCATCCCCGAAGGAGAAGAAAATGGAAAAGGGGCAGAAAGAGTATTTGAGGAAATAATGACTGAAAACTTCCCTACCCTTATGAAAGACATAAATATCAATATTCAATAAGGACATCACACCCCAAACAGAATAAACATGAACAGACCTACCCTCAAGACACCTACTATTAAGAATGACAAACATCAAAGCAACAAGAGGAAAACAAAGCACCACATACAAGGGAAACAAGATAAGATTAAGTGCTGGCCTCTCATCAGAAACCATGAAGGAAAGAAAGAAATGGTACAATGTATTTAAGGTATTAAAAGAATTCTGTATCTGGCTCTGCTGTCATTCAAAAATGAAGGGGAGTTCAAAGTCTTCACAGACAAATAAAAACTGATAAAATGTTATCAAAATACCAAAATTGCAGAAGATAGTAAAGGGAGAGCTGCAGCCTGAAAGGAAAATACAAGGGCGAGAGATATGGACAACAGTGTATAAATGAAGAACATTAGAAAGGGTAAAAAGATAGACTAGAGTATGATGACAACAGAAAGCCAATGGTCAAGATGGATGAAGAAAGTAATGCCTTTACAGTTATAACATTGAATGTTAATTGGTTGAACTCACCAATCAAAAGACACAAACTGATAGAATGGATTAAAATATATGAACCATCTATATGTTGTCTACAAGAGACTCACCTCATATGTAAGGTCACAACCAGGTTAAAAGTGAAGAGTGGGAAAAATATATTCCAGGCAAATAGTAACCAAACTGAGCTGGAGTAGTGATACTAATATTGGACAAATTAGATTTTAAGTGCAAAACTGTTTAGGGAATGAAGAAGGTCATGATATATAAATAAAAGGAGCAATTCAACAAGAAGAAATAAATATCCTAAATATGTATGCACCAAACCTGAGTGCCCCAAGATACATGAGACACACACTGGCAAAGCTGAAAGGAGAAATAGATTTCTCTACAATAATAGTTGGAGACTTCAATACACCACTCTTAGTATTGTATAGAAAATCTGGGCAGAGGATAAATAATGAAACAGAGGACTTGAATAATATCAAAAATGAACCAGAACTAACAGACATCTGTAGAACATTAAACTGCAAACAGCAGCATATACATTCTTTTTAAGTGCTCATGGATCCTTCTCCAAGATAGACCATAGTTTGGATCACAAGAAAAGTCTCAATAAATTTAAAATGACTGAAATTACACAAAACACTTTCTCTGATCATAATGGAATGAAGCTGGACCTTGATAATGGACAGAAGAGGGGAAAATGCAAAAATACATGGAAATTAAACAACATACACTTAAACAATCAGTAAGTCAAAGAAGAAATTACAAGAAAATTCAGAAAATATCTTGAAACAAATGAAAATTAGAACACAATATATCAAAACCTGTTGTACACCTCAGAGGCAGTGCTGAGAGGTGGTGCAGAGATACTATTGGGTTAGACAATGCAGGTATGTCATGGGTTAGGGTGTGGAGGGGGTGTTGAACTGTCCATGGAACTGGAGGGAGGGATGGGGGAGGTGAACACTGGGGATTGGTGGGTACATGGTAGAAACTACAATGTTGTGAATGCTCTTTTGGAAATAGGACTAGTTAGGGTTACTGATTTATGATGTTGGATTTGGGGGACTTTCAGGACAGGATGTACCCGGGGCAAGTTTCTAGGGAGTATGTGAGTGTTTATCTTGACATAGTGTGATATATAAGTGGGTGGAGACCCACATAATGAATGGGAAGGTGTTGGACTCCCATCCTGGGGAGGCCCACTTTGTTCTCAAATAGAGGGGCAGGAGTCTCTCAAGAGCATGGACGGTGTCCAATAAGGAAGGACAGGCCAGTGTGTCAAGCCCTCAGTGTTGTGGTAAGTAACTATGAATCTGGTCCTACAAAGAGTGAAGCCTGGTGGTTGTCATGGGACTCGATGGGATTGGGAGGGAGGAAAAGAACAGATGGCATTATGTGGGTGATAGAATTGTTCTACATGATCTAGTGATGATAGATACAGGCCATGTTAAGTTTCATCAAAATTTATAAAAGGGTATGGTCCAAAATATAAATCGTAATGTAAAGCACTGACCGTGATTGGTAGATATTCAAGTTACTAGGAATCTGCTCTTGCAAAGAGTGAAGCCTGGTGGTTGCTGTGGTTCCCAAGGGAAGGGGGAGAGAGGAATAGAAAAGATGGAAAAGGTGGTATTTTGAGGGTGATGGAGGTGTTCTACATGATCGTGAAATGATGGATACAGGCCATATTAAGTTTCATCAAAATTTTTAAAAGTGTACGGTTCAAAATATAAACCATAATGTAAACCACTTACCATGGTTGGTAAATATGTTTCAATATTTTTACATCAGTTGTAATGAATGTACCATCCACATATAAAATGTTATTAATAGGGGAGGTGGAAAAGGGGGAGTATGTTAGCTATACAGGAGTCCCCTATATTCTGTACATGATTTTGCTGTGTCCTAAAACTTCTTTGAAGACAAAATGAAAAGAGTAAGACCTTGGGAGGGTAAATGGAAGAAAATGTCACTGTACATGCAGGGCAACAGATCTTACAGTGATGAAAGACAAAATGTTGAAAACATTTCTTTTATATTTTTTCAATATTTTTCATTATCCCAAATTTTTTTATTTTTTATTTTTTTATTTTTAAAATTTTATTTCCTATTTTGAAAACTATCATTATTATTTCATTTTCTTATTAGTTTTATTTGACTATATTTTGGCTTCATTTTTGAATAAGTTTTGGATCACGGAAGGGTTATAACTGTGGCAGGGGAGGACCATTTGTGTGGGATGTCAGTGATGAAGGATACAGGGGAGGAGGTTCACCTGGGCATACATATAAAGCATATACAAGTGTTCATCTGTTCATGGAACATTGTAATGGTGGATGGAGACTCACACAGTAACGAAAGAATGTTGAATTCCCATCCTCGGTTGCTCTGCCACATTCTCTAGTGGAACATCAAGAATCTCCCAAGTACTGAGGCAATGGCTAGTGAAAGAGGACAGTCCATTCACAAGCCCTTGATATTGATGACTGTGCTTATGAACATTTACTCTTGAAATTGAAACTCAGCATTGTATTATAGGGTTCCTAAGTGTTACCTCCTGAGAGCTTTCTTGTTGCTCAAATGTGGCCTGAACTCAGCATGTAAATGCAATAACTCCCCCAGCTTGGGACATGATTCCCAGGGATGAGTTTACCTTGCACCAAAGGATTACTACCAAGCACCAACTAGTAATGCAACTGGACAAAGACCTTGACCAAAAGGGGGAAAAGGTAAAGACAAATGAGTTTATATGGCTAAGAGACTTCAAAGTTAGTTGGGAGGTCATTCCAGAGGTTACGCTTATGCACATCTCAGCAGGATATCATTGACTGTCAAATTAGACACTACTGCAAATAGTGAGGCTCCTGAGGGCAGTCAAAGATGAACTAATATTGATCTTGCTCAAGCTCTTCCAAATAAATTGAACAGGAAAGAATGCTACCAAACTCATTCTATGAAGCCAACATCACCCTAATACCCAAAACCAGATGAAGATACTACAAAAAAAGAAAATTACAGACCAATATCTCTAATGAATATAGATTCAAAAATCCTCATCAAAATACTTGCAAACAGAATCCAAAAGCACAATAAGGGAATTATGCACCATAATCAAGTGGATTTTATCCCACGTATGCATGAGTGTTTCAACACAAGAAAATCAGTTAGTGTAGTAAACCACATTGAGAAATTGAAGAAGAGAAATCACATGAACCTCTCAATAGATGCAGAAAAGTCATTTGAAAAAATACAGCACCCTTTCTTGATAAAAAAAAAAACACTCCAAAAGTTAGGAGTAGAAGGAAGCTTCCTCAATATGGTGAAGTGCATATATGAAAAACCTATAGCTAACATTGTAATGAAAGGTGAAAGACTGAAAGCTTTCCCACTGAGATCAGGAACAAGACAAGGATGCCCACTGTCACCGTTACTATTGAATCTTGTGCTAGAAGTTCTAGCAACAGCAATTAGGCTAGACAAAGAATTAAAAGTCACCCAAATAGGAAAGAAGAAGTAAAACTTTCACTATTCAATGATGACATCATCCTATATCTAGAAAATCTTGAAAAATCTACAACAAAGATACTAGAACTAATAGATAAGTTCAGGAAAGTGACGGGATCCAAGGTTAACAGACAAAAATCAATAGTGATTCTATACACTACTGATGTGCAATCTGAGGAGGAAATCAGAAAAAAAATCCATTTATAGTAGTAACTAAAACAATCAAATATTTAGGAATAAACTTAATCGAGGACATAAAAGACCTGTATTCAGAAACTACAAAACATTGCTAAAAGAACTGAAGAAGACTTAAATAAATGGAAGGACAGTCCTTGTTCATGGATCGGAAGACTAAAAATGGTTAAGATGTCCATTCTACCCAAACTGATTTACAGATTCAACACAATCCCAATAAAAATCCAATAGCTGTTTTTGCAGAAATTGAAAAGCTAAAAATGAAATTTATTTGGAAAGTAAGGGGCCCCCAATAGCAAATAATATCTTAACATAGAAGAAAGAAGTTGGAGGACTCCTACTTCCTGACTTTAAAGCATACCACTTAGCTATAATGGTAAAATAACAGCATGGTACTGGCATAAGGACAGTCAGATTGACCAATGGAACCAAACTGAGAACTCAGAAATTGATCCTCACACCTACAGTAAAGGGATTTTTGAAAAGACTGTCAAACCCAACCAGCTGGGCCAGAACAGTCTTTTCAACAAATGGTACTGGGAGAACTGGATAGCCATATTTAAAAGAAAGAAAGAAGACTCCTATCTCACACCTTATACAAAAATTAACTAAAAATGGATCAAGAACATAAATATAAAAACAACAACCATAAAATTCCTAGAAGAAATTATAGGAAAACTTCTTCAAGCTCTTGTGGTAAGTGTTAGTTTCTAAAACCTCATGCCCAAAGCACAAGCAACAAACGAAAAAATATATAAAAGTGATCTCCTCAAGTTCTGCCCATCAAAAAACTTTGTCAAAAGTGTGAAAAGGCAGCCAACTCAATGGCAGAAAATATTTGGCAATCAAATATTTGATAAGGATTTAATATCCATGATATATAAGAAGATCATACAACTCAACAATAAAATGACAAAATATCTGATTAAAAATGGGCAAAAGACTTGAAAAGACAACTGTCCAAAGAACTACAGATGGCAAAGAAACACATGGAAAAATGTTCATATCACTAGCATTTAGGGAAATGCAAATCGAAACTACAATGATATACTGCCTTTCATACCTATTAGACTGCCTGCTTTTAAATAGTCAGAAAACGGTAAATGTTGGAGAGAATGTGGAGAGATAGGAACACTTATTCAAGGTTGGTGGGAATGTAGAGTGGCACAGTCACTGTGGAGGACTGTTTCAAAGTTCCTAAGGATGTTGCATATAAACTTGCCAAGGGACTCCACAATACAATTACTAGGTATATACCCAGAAGAACTGAGAGCAGTGATGTGAATAGATATCTGCATACCGATATTCATTACAGCATTATTTATGGTAGGCAAAAGTTGGAAACACCTCAGATGTCCCTCAACTGATGAATGGATGAATAAATCATGGAGTATACACACGATGGAATATTATGCAGCAGTAAGAAGATATGAAGTTGTGAAACATATGACAACATGGATGAACTTGGAGGACATTATGTTAAGTGAAGCAAGTCAGACACAAAAGGACAAATACTCTATGATTGCCCTATTATGAACCAAATATATTACGTGAAATATAATTATATTATGTGAAATATGAATATAGGTATAATTGCATATATAAGACCATTTTACTTTGAAGCAAATGTAGGGTAATACTACAAAATGTTAATATCAGACAAAAAAACACATTATACTAAGTAAAGGAGATTAGTGATTATTTTGGCCTGAGGAAGGAATGCTAAGGAATATGGATGGAGTTGTTCTTTATGGAGTTATGAAATTGTTCTAAAATTTTTGAAATGATGAATATACAACATTGTGATTATACTAAAAGTGACTGATCATACACTTTGGAGAGAAGAGCCAGAAACAGTAGCTATGTACAATGGGGGAAGCATAGAGAGATTGAGATGTGAAGAATTTTCTTGTTTGTTTGTATGTGTATTTTTTTTTTATTATTATTATTGAAATAATGAAAATGCTCTAATAATGATTGAAGGGATGAAAGCACAACTATTTGTTTATAGCAAATGTCATTGATTATACACTTTGGATGAATTGTAAGTTTATTAATATGTATCACTAAAATGGATTTGTAAAAAAAAAAAGACCGAGTCACCCATAAAGATAAACCTGTACAAACCCACCTGAGATCGGCTGAACCCTGTCTAGGGTTCAACAGAATCTAGCAGACTCTGTTGACCCAGAGACATGAAAACAATTATAAATGTTTATTGTTTTAAACCATAGAGATTTGCAGTGATTTGTTATTCAGTAATAGCTAACTCTACAAAGTTTTATGGGGTCATATATGAGGATAGTGCATAAGATGGCTAAGAAGGAATTAACCAAAACAGCTATTGAACTGGTAGGAAAAGTCTGAATCAACTTATTTTGAAACTCTGGAGTCTAGTGATACACTGGATCAGCCAAGGAAGAGACTGGTAAATTTTGGTAAATCCTGGGGAATTTCACCCTCCATGTAGTAGTTACCATCTTCCAACCCTCAGCCTTGGAGGTCTAGAGCCCAGGCTCCTAGTGTAGCTTCCTGGTGCCAGAGTGGGATATCATGACCTATTCATCCCAAATCTGGGTGTGTGGGTTCTTATCACTGACCACTATTTTTGATCAGATACTTCAGATCACTGAGGGCCCGACTCTGAGGGGACTTAATTCAAAAGTGGCAGTGGAATCTTAAAGACAGTACTCTTCCTGCACACTACTAGAAAGATTTAAAGGGCTGCTGTAACTGGGCAAATGTAGAATCAAGAAGATGCAGTTGAAAAAGCCATAGAAGAACCTGATTTTCCGCTGTGTCTTCCACAATGTGGGGTGGAGCCAGCTTGTGCTCCCCTAGTGATAAGTCCCTGGCCCTGTTCCAGTGGCAGCAGAGCAACCCATATGGACAAACTGATGTCTCTGTAGGTTGATACCAATCAGGAGGTAGCCTGAAAGACTACATTGGGAAAACACTCTCTGCTGGACTTCCAAAATTCCCCTCCAAGCAGAAACAGTTTGAGACAGCTAAGACAGAGTAAGAAACAATTAAGACAAAGCAGCCCGGAACAAAGGCTTACCTGCTTTAAGTAATACAATAGAACAAAGGAAAGGGAGAAAATATATTACATAGGGAATAGAGGAGACATTAGAATTACTGTAAACAGTAGAATTCCTAAGGCCACTAGCAAATGCAAGTTGAAGACAAGACATAAGCTCAAAAAGACAGGGAGAGATCTATACTTCACATTTGCCTCAGGCTGATCTTCTTGATAGGAGGGCTAAACTCTGAAGGAGCACCACCATTTTAACTATTAAAGGTTGTTTGGTTTTGTTAGCCCCTGGAATACAAGGAAATCTCTGTCATAACATGAACTGGAAAATAAAAACTAAAGACAATTCAAGGACTAAATCACAGACACCATAAAATATAAAAATGTACAGCGTGCAGTAAAAGATTACAAGAAATAAAAAGCAGGTTATGATGGCCCATCCAAAAGAAATGGATAAAAATCCAGAAACCAACAATGAAGACAAGACTGGACATAATGGATAAAGATTTAAAAAAGTGAACCTCAGTAGACTCAAGGAGATGAACAAAAAAAAAACAAAGAAAGAACTAAGGATATCAGGAAAACAAAGAATGATCAATATGAGAATCTCAATAAAGATAGTTTTAAACTGAGAGAGAATTTAAGATGTTATTAGATAAACAAAAGATGGGGAGGTTTTTATCCATAGACCTGGCCTACAGATAATGCTAAATAGACTTATTTCTTCAGACTGAAAGGAAAAAACAGCAAACAGTGGATCAAAGCTACAGAAAGAAATAAAAACCTCTGGTAAAGGTAACCATATGGATAACTATAAATGTGGTATTTTTGTAGTGTATTTTTTGGTACCTAACTTCACTTTTTACTTTGTACAAGTTAAAATGTAAATGCTTAAAAGGTATTGATAAATCTAAAGTTTGAGAAATACAATGTATAAGATGAAAATTATAACAAGTACAACAGAAAGATGGAGTATGGGAGCAGTGACTGTACGCTATGGAAGTTAAGTTGGCATCAAATAAATGTGCCTGTTATATATTTAGGATGTAAAAATTTTAACTCTATGGTAATCAAAAAGAAAATATATGAAAAACTTCTATACAATGAAATGAGAATGGACTTACATTGGAATAATATAAGTAATCAAATATATATGAAAGTAGACTAAACAGAAGAATTGAAGGGCTAGAAGGGTATAAAACAAACAATGGTTGTAGCAATTTGGCATTGTTTATGAATTCCAAAAATAGTTATTGGATTATTTTTGTAAACTGGTCTGTCAAATGTATCACTTTTAATTGATTAAATTATGATTAGGACTTGGGGCTATGTCAGTAGGGTGTTGATGGGTGGGGACTCATAGAAAAAAGACATGACAAACGACAGGATTGGGAGTTTTGAGCTATAGCTGAGTAAGTGAACACACAGGAAAAGAGCACAGAGGAATAGAGATAGCTCCTTAGACATGGCAGAAGCCCCAGGGATAAAGACAGAGCCATTCACCTGACAGTCTACAGTCGGCCTCATGGAGAGAACATAACAGCTGAGCCCAGAGAGAAAGAGTCCTGGAAAGAGAGGAACCCAAGAAGTCTGAACTCTTGCCAGACATCTGGAGCCATCTTGACCCAACATGTGGCAATAGACTTAGGTGAGGGAAGTAACTTATGCTTTATGGCCTGGTAACTGTATACTTCTATCTCAAATAAATACCCTTTATAAAAGCCAACAGATTTCTGGTATTTTGCATCAGCACCCTTTTGGCTGACTAATACAATGGCTATGTAGAAAAATGCCAGAATAAATTCCTATATTACCAGTAGTTAATTTAAACAAAAATGGATTAAACATTCCAGTCTAAAAGCAGAGATTGGCAGAATGGAGACAAAAGCATGACCAACTATATGCTGCTGACAAGAGACTCACCTAAAATTCAAAGACACAAGTGGGTTGAAAGTGAAAAGATGGAAAAATATATATCCCATGCAAGTAGAAACCAAAAGAGAGCTGGGGTAGCTATAGTAATATCAGATAAAATAAACATTCAGTTAAAAGCTGTTACAAGGGCAAACAAGATCACTATATACTGATAAAGATCAATTCAATGAGAAGGCCTAGCAATTATAAATAAATATATGCACCTAATGGCAGAGCCACAAAATATATGGGGCAAATATTGACAGATTTAAAGAGAGAAGTAAATGATTCCATATTAATAGTAGGAGACATCAATACACAACTTTCATAATGGATAGAATATCTAGACAGAAGATCAATAAGGAAATAGAAGACTTGAATAATACTACAAACCAAATAGACCAAACAGACATTTATATAGAATACTTCACACAATAGCAACAGAACACACATTCTTCTCTAGTGCACACAGATTATTATTATTCTCCAGGGTAGACCATATGTTAGATTACAAAACATGTTACAATAAATTCAAAAATATTAAAATAATACTATGTATTTTCTCTGACTGCAATGGAATGAAGTTAAAATTATTAACGAAGGAGGAACTTGAAAATTCACAAATTAAACAACATGCTATTAAACAACCAATAAGTCAAAGAAGAAATCACAGGGAAAATTAGTAAATATCTTGGGATGAAAAAAGTGGAAATACAACATGCAAAAATTTATGGCATGCAACAAAGGTACTATTGAGAGGGAAATTTAAAGCTCTACATACTTACATTAGAAAAGAAGAAAGATCTCATATCAGAGACCTAACCTCAGAACTGGAGTATCTAGAAAAAGAAGAGTAAACTAAAGCCAAAGTGAGCACAGGGAAGGGAATAACAAAGACTAGAGCAGAGATAAATGAAATAGAGAATTAAAAAAAGAAAAGAAAAGCAAACAAACAAAAAACAAGAGAGAAGCAGTGACACCAAAAGTTGGTTCTTTGGAAAGATCAGTAAATTTGACAAACCTTTGGCTAGACTGACAAAATAAAGAGAAGGTACAAATATCCTAAATCAGAAATGAAGGGGGAAGGACATTACTATCAACCCCATAGGAATAAAAAGAATTACAAGAGGATACTATGAACAAATGTACACCAACAAATACAATAAATTAGATCAAATGGACAAATTCGTAGAAACACGCGAACTACCTACCCTGACTCAAGAAGAAATAGAAGTTCTTATCAGATAAATAACAAGAAAAAGATTGAAACAGTAATAATAATGATAATAATAATAATAAAACCCTAACAGAGAAAATCCCAAGACCAGATGGCTTTAGAAGTGAATTTTACCAAAAAGAAATTCCAAGAATAATTAACACCAATCCTGATCAAGCTCTTCCAAGAACTGAAGAGCATGGAATGCTCCCTAACTTATTCTATGATGCAAACATCACCCTAATACCAAATATAGGCAAAGAAACCACAAGAAAAGAAAATGACAGACCAATATCCCTTATGAATAAAGATATATTTTATATCTTCTATTTCTTTTCTGAGATTTTCTATTTTTTCCACTGGTCTCATGAGTTTCATGATTGCTTGTTGGAGCATTTTTAAAATTGGTACTTTAGAGCCTTTGCCAGATAATCCAAACACCTCTGTCCTTTTTTTTTTTTTTTAAGTGTATTTTGATTATCTTTTCCCATGTGTGGTGGTTTGAACCTGTATCTACCCCAGAAAAACAGATTCTTAAATCTCACCCTGCATACTATTTAAAGCAGATAACTATTATCAAGTACAAATATCAGTGGAATGATTCTAAGCAAAACATATTCCCTGGGCAGAATCAAAGAAAGTGAATTTGAGTGTGTTAAGACATCTCAGGATTGCTGATGAACCTCTGTGGTTGTGAAATGGACTATGTGAGAAGGCTTACGGCACCCATAGACTGTGCTGCATTAAAGGATAGAATTTAATTGGTAGACTGTTTCCTGGGGGCACACAACACTCCTGGGTACATATATGCATATAATATGTTTCAGTTGCACACATTACCATTCAGTTGGAAGCAACGTACATAATGTATTGATCAGTAGTCTGTACATTGCCAGATATGCTTGTGGTACTGAGTCAGGTAGAAATAACATTCCTGTTGGATCATTCTCATGATAAGAAAGCCTTGTCAACACATAGTCACCAGTGGGACTTTTTTCCAGGAACCTGACCACATCTGGGTATCAACTTGAAAGACAGTGAAGACAATTATAAATGGACTGAAAAAAATAACAGCACAATGAAACACCGTATTTGTCTACAGGACTGGGAGAGGCCATGTAACCTCATCCAGGAAGGACTATGGAATATTCTTATAGTTTGGGATCTGATATCTTTACAGGACAGCACCTGGAGTGCAACAGGTCCAGGATGGAGGATGGGGAATGTTACTGGATAGTAACATTTATTGTTGTTCTCTAACAATTATAGTGAACATATAAAGGTAACTTGTCTTCTTTGTGATAAAACTGATTGAGATTGGACAAAAAATGGAGAAATAATGTGCTGTTCCTATAGGAGAGGGGGACAACATGAGCCTTGTTGCACCTTGAAGCCAGTTTCTGTAAAACCGATATTAAAATATCCCCCGACTTTATGCATATATATCTGATAAAATACAAAATACTGAAAAATGGTCTCAAGCCACCACATTTACAGAGACTATGTGATACAAGAGAAAAGATCATTACTTTTGGTAAAGAATAAAGAATGATATTGTAATTTTAATTAATGTATGGTGTGTCAAGCATAACTTTAATCTCTCTGCCACAGCTACAAGGCACAACTAAATCTGAGTAAAATCATTAATAGAACTAAATGAAAACCATACTCATGTAGATGATGTAATATTTGAAGCCTGCAAATAATGCAGTACAACTGTAATAAAATTGACTGGAAAAATCTGTAGGAAATTTACACACATTTAATACCTCTATCAAAACCTAAATGATTTAATTTTTTTTCTATATCATTACTTTAAAGATAGCTTGTAATTACAATATAAATATTTCTTCACCCAAAGCTTAAATTGAAGAATTTTTCTCAATTTTCAAGTAGCTCTTATTTGTATGTTTACTTTTAATTTGTTTATTTCAAATGTGGACAATCTCTAATTCTGTATTCCTGGCATAGG
>JAKSZT010051605.1:66975-80286 GCA_026826555.1 Tolypeutes matacus
TTAGAAGATACTAGAGGAAGAAAAATAGAACATGGATGAGAAGTAAAAAGGGAAAACATTAATATAAGGTGTGAACTTCTGACTAGGTGCTAATTTTTATTTTATTTTCTCTTTCTTTTCTTTTTTAATCCAATATGGTTTATAAATCATTTAGGGTATACTCTTGGTGCTTACTTTACAATTTTATCCCAAATTTGCAGAAAATTGAGATAAGATTGTGAAAGAACTGGAGAAAGAATGAGCAGCATAAAAAAAATATGAAAATTGAAGTAGCTGGATGCACTAAGTTTGATGACAGATCTTATCCTTTGAAGTAAGGATGAATGGCTTCTTAAACTGTTATATTTTAAACACACACACACACACATATATATATATGCACACCCCATAAACAGAAATATTAACTTGTGAAGTATAATATAGATGCAAAAATGAATTTATAAAAATCATGTTATTTATTCCGTAATCAACTTTATAAGGCTTAATTTACATTCCATGAAAAACACACATTTTAAATGTATATTTTGAGAAGTTTTGACAAAGGTATACACCTGAATATCTTTCATGACAATCAAGAGATAGAACTTTTCCAACATCCCAGAAATTTCCTTATGCCTCTCTGTAGTCAATCCCCCAAACCCTACCTTAAGTGATAACTGAGCTAGCAAAGGATGATGCCATTATTGTAGAGGAAAATATAATTTCAGACATCTAATTATGGTACATATGTGGATATTAGACTATCAAAAGAATTTTCATGAGTGTATTTAAATATTTTTCCACCTATCTTATTCAAGGATTTAATCATCCATAGTTTAAATTTTTATGAGGGCCCAGGTCATTTTTCCCAAACAGAAGCCAAGTTAAGCAATATACCATCTCTCTATCTCTCCTCCAAATAGATAAGTTTATAGAATTCTTAAAACTGGTAACTCCAAGTAGATAAACTCCAAGTAGATAAGTTTATAGAATTCTTAAAACTGGTACCTTAAATCTTAAATGAGTCACAGTGAGTAATACACCGATGAAGGGAGTGTAAGTTGCTAGATGAAGCAACGGCAACAACTAATGTAAGAGCTGCGTCCAAGAGCAGCAGCGTAAAAAGAAAGCTGATTTTAGCAAAAGTAAATGAACACTAGGCACTATCTGTAGTCTTTTGGGTGGAATTACTACTGCTTAACCTACCTCTACTCATATCTACATTTAGGCCTGGTTCATTTAAATTTCAAGATAATTCATATTTTCCATTAAATTCATTTTCTGCTTACTTTATTCTATATATTAGCTTTTAATGCAGAACAAACCACCCTATAACTTAGTGGCATAAACTTATAACTGTTTATTTGCTTACAGTTTTGTTTATTGTCAGTTTGTTTATGTCTTAGTGGGAATAGCTTATCTTTATTACATGAGATGCTGCCTGCGTTCACTCATGTATTGCCAATTATTTGGCAAGTCAACTGTGGACAGGCTTGCCGCTGGGAAAGTCACATGCATGCCTAGGAGCCATCTATCAGCCCTTGCCTACACACTACCCTTCTCCTTTTCCATCGTGTACAGATTTTTTAATATGTTTCCAGTTCACAGCCTGGGGAAATTTTAGACCTGATAGAGTGGCCTTAAAATACCTCAAACCTGAACCTGGACGAAGCAACCCCAGCTTCTTTTCAGGGAGAAAAGTTTCAGTGGCCATGCCCCCTCCCCCTGGGATGTTTGTCTGTTCTCCTAGCGAGAAGTGGACTTGAGGAGCTGTCATTCACCAACCCTGACCGAAGAGAATGGCTTGTCCTAGAGACCAGCCACTGTGGAATCTCTTCCCCTGCTCTTTGGGCCCTTTGTGCTTTATAAATAATAAAGTAGTCATTTACTGAAAGTTTCTGTTGTACCTGATGAGCCCGTGTTCCTGCCACACACTGTGCAGCAACTTCCCCACACGTGTCCTTTGTGACCATATTCATGTCTAGTGGTTGGTGTTGACTGTGGATAGGCTACATATTTCCTGCCCACTAACCCAAGCATCTTCACATAACACTTGTGTTTCAAAGTCAACAAGAATGAGGTCAAGTCCAAATTATTAAGCTTTTCCAATACTCTGTTTGTAGCATGGTTGCTACTGCCCTGTTCACAAAAGCAAGTAACATAACAATGTAGAGAGAATGTGCAAGGAGGTTATAGAAAGACATTGATACAGGGAAGTAGGATTCATTATAGTTCATTTATTGAAATGATATTTTTTGATTTTTTTTTTTTGCAACCCTAGAAAACCTCAGACTACACGTGAGAGCATGTGGGTTAATAGGGCTTTTGATTCTGCTAGAAATTTTCAGTAGCAATGATCAGATAATCTTTCCAGCTGGTTGAAATGAATAGGATCTGTTTGTTAATGTGACAGAAAGTTTGGTGTTATGGCTGATGCTAGGTATATTTTGATTCAGGAATTCATGATGTCATTAATTCCTACAGTCCATTCTCTCTCTTAGAGTGACTCTTTATGCCAGCTATAATGGTAACGGCAGTGCCATATGGAAAATCCTTATGAAACTCTAGAAGAAAACTAACCTTTTTCAGGTGTTTTTCAGGAAAAATCAAGTTTTTGCTAGGTCATGCTCATTTTTAAACCAACCACCGCAGCTAAAGAAATTAAATACGCCAACTATATTATTCTATATCACACCCTGTACTTTTGGAGTCAGTTCTAGCAGAAATTGTCTTTTGTCTAATTTTTTTGTCTTATATTGTTTATCATTAAAGGAGATAATGGATTTGAGCATGAGAAAAAGTGAACACAATAATAACAAACAAAAACAATGCATGCTTACTACAGTATATCCTGATTTCACCAAGTACATTTCCTTCCTTATATATACTTTCAAAAATGCTCCGGGATACATAGAATAAAACCAGTAACTCTAAAAAGACAAAATTTCTCAATTGCAGGTTCCTTCAAGTCCAGTATTATCAGATGATGTTGAATAATTTTCATTAGTTATAGAGGTCATTTCTCTAGGACATGCAAAATATTATTAACTATGTTTAGCAATATCCAATATACCCAATATACCATGGTGGAGAAAAAACATAATAGTGAAAATAAGATTTCCATTTGGCAAAATGGATAAAATAATGCAACAATAGCCACGAGTCCATATCTTATGTCATTTTCTGATGGAAAAGAATAGTAAGATTCAACTAACTACCCGAATATTGGAATGAATTTGTTTATGTCCAACACAAGAGTCCATGGCCTTAAAATTTGGGAACATCTCTTCATTCTGTCATTTAATGTGCATGCACTTGAAATAGGCATTGAATGCTTCCATCTCAAGGTTCTGTGCAAAACTAACCGTTCGATTCTCGTCGGAGATCTGAGTGTATGTGACTTGAGATTTTCTGAGGTATTAAGCGATTATGAGCTGGTGAAGAAGTTTTATGTTTCTTTGGCAATATAGGACCCTAAATTATAGGTATTTTGCTAAAATGCTTGCAATCATGAAACTTTTGCATTCGTCAAAATCACATATTACAAATAACAAAGTTTGGGCAGAACTATTCCAATGAAAATACTAGCTCAGTTAAAAAAACATGTTAAATTTCTAATAAATAAGCGTTATAGTGAATATGAGACTTTAACCTATAGGGTAGTTTGATGGAAGAGTCAGTAAGAAATGATTTCAGATAATTAATGGAGATAAGGAAAAAATGCAATAAGTACTTCCAAGACAACATATTGCCAAACTCTGTCGGCAGGAATATGCTCTACATCATTGTTTCACAATATTATACTGCTATATGGTGTCCTACATTCAACTGTGGTGGTGTTCTTTGCTGTTATTTAATAGTAGAAAAATTTAACATGCTAAGAAAAATCACAAATAAACCAAAACATCTCCCATGTTATATTGACAATTTTTCCTCCTTCACTAAGCACTGATGAACTAATTCATTAGAGAAGCATGCCTTATTTCCAGAAGAGAGAGTCCTTAGGAAGCTTCTGGCCTGACAAATGCTGTTAGAGCTATTTGCCATGAACTAGTAAGCAAAGGCAAAGTAATGTTCAAGTCAGATTCTGAATTCAACCTGGGGACATTTGTGTTGTAATAATCTGGCTTTTTCCTGGTGCTTTAATCATACCATTCATTAATTTAAATATATTAGATTGACCAACACCTGGAGACAATTCAAGTTAATTACAGGGTGTGGGGAAGCAACTTTAATTTGCCTTTGGTTTATAGGCTTTATCACATCTACTCTTTCAAAAGTTGAGTGCATATGGAAATAAGTTATTAGGGAACAGGGACTGTGATATGAAACTTTTTACAGACTTCCCTATTATTTCCTATTAGAATTCCTTCTCAGTTTTCACCAATTTTTGCATGCAATAAAACATTTGAAGGATTACCAGATTTACAAGAATTCTAAGAAATAACTTAATATACTTTCTTTTTATATTAATCAGTTAAAAAAAAATTTTTTTCTCTATGAGCCCATTTTGAAGGCTATGGAAAGCTACTGAGAAAGAGTCAACCACCCTGAAGTTTTTCTGTCATGTTCCCAAATCATCTAGCCTTGCTAGGCACAGATCCTGAATTCTCAAAATAAATGCCATGGTAGATAAACCAGATCATTCACTACCATATAAAAAGAATTTCTAAATTCCTCCTTCCTCACCTTGGTTTGAACAATCCCAAAATTTAAATCTAACACTTCTTGCTGTCACTCTTGCTACCAATTTTTTATGAATAGATTTTTTTTGCAAGACAAGAAAAGATATCTAGAGTAGAGTAAGGAAATGTATACATATACATACATATATGCGTGCATGTATACATACACACATCACAAATAAATTATTAGTTCAGCTCATGTAACTAGTGAAATTAACCTCTCATAGTTTGATCCAGAGGGCAATAATAGAATTAGGGTATTGTTGCTATCTCCTTGTGACTCACTTGACTTATCTCACATGTATGCTGGTATATTAGTTCCTTTCCTTGTAGGAAAAGTGACTAAACAGCAGTTCTAGGCTTTACTTTTTCACACCATATCACAGGAAGAATGTAGAGTTGTGTGCAATTTAAAGAAAAAAAGTAGTCACTGTGGATTGCTTTTTAATAATTGGATGTATATTGTAGGGCCAAATCATGCTCTGAAACTAAAACATTCAAATTTGTAATTTCATATGGCTCTTCTAAGTTTTACTACTGACGTCTTATATCCACTCTTTGGAAAACACTGTATAGCACAATTTGATGATCTTGTTGTACTTTTTTAAATCACATTTTGAGGCAATATTAAATATAATGAATGCACCACTGGAAATATAAAAGTTATACTTTCATGCTTTCAGTTAGCATCGCTCAGATTGAAACACATTTATAAAATATTTTATGCAGTACTTGGAAGAAAAAGGCAAGACTAATGTTGCTGAATATCCTCACCATTACTGTATTACCTCCCTCCTTATTTGCTTTAAGTCTACACTCTTTGCTTCTATTTCTAGTTATGCATTATTTCTCAACCTTTTAATAACTTTTAATCTCATCAGTTTTTTGAATTGCTGCATCATGCAGCTCAGTATTACTTAACACAGTATAATCATGAGTAGCAAACAATAAGTCTCTTACCATGATCCAAACACTGTTTTAAGTTATTGCATATATAATTCATGTAATCCTTAGGACAACCTGTGAAGTAGAGAGGTATATTACCCCCATATTGTAAATGAGAAAATTGAGGCACAGAGAAGTAACATACAGTCTGCTGTTTCCTAGAAATTAAGGGTCAGAGATATTAAGATTCAGTCAGGGAGACCCCAGAGTTCCAGCTCTTAATCACTGCCCTCTGATTGTTGTTGCACATTTACCAGAATGTTTTGGTTTAATGAAAACAGTCTTTCTACTGATACTTAAATATGTAAAGGTAGGGTTAATGTGATAGCTAATTTCATCTGTCAACTTGGGTAGGATATGGTGTCCAGTTGTTTGAAGCAAGTACTGACATGACTGTGTAAAGATATTTCTTAGATTGATTTTATCTATATACAATTATTTGTATCTAAGCTAACTCCATGTACAATCAGCAAAGGAGATTGCTGTCAACAATGAGGAGAGGATCCTCATCCAATCAGTTTGACTCTTAAAAGCCAGAACTAAGGATTTCAGAAGTCAGAAAAAAAGAGTTTCTGCCTCTCCTTCAGTCAGCCAACTTCCCCAGAGGAATTCAACTTCAACCCCATTGGAGTTTCCACCTTGTGACTTGCAATATGGGATTCAGACTGGCCAAAACTCACTGCTTTGTGAACCCATTCTTATAATAAATAAACCTCTCTCTCTCTCTCTTTCTCTCTCTCTCTCTCTCTCTATATATATATATATACATACACACACACACACACACACATAAACTTTTTTGTCCAAAAAAAGATGATCCAAGTAACAAAGGAGATAGTATTAGTAATTATGTTGCTACAACTGATGTAAATGGGACTGTCAAGTTCAAAAAGTAAATGTGTGTCATTCTACATATATGTAGGTATGTTTGTATATATATAATCATTTATTAAATTCATGTGTAATATCAGGGCTGATGGAGATTAAAATTGTCAAAGTGAAACTGGAATGCCCCTTGCATTATTTTTATCCCTTTAAGTGTACTGATCCCTCCTTTCTGCTTAATATTTTTCAATGAAATATTAAGACTAGCGACTAGAAATTCTGTCATTCTGCATAAAGGTCAGCAGCTGGGTGAGAGCCATTTCTCATATATATCGGATTATATTGATAGATATTCACAGATATCTACCTTATTAGTAATGTTTATATGGTTCCAGATACTGTCACCTTTATTAAACGCAAAAGTATCCTAAAAATTAGCCATTTTCTTGTTTTAAAAGATTTCCCTCAGAAACTCTTAATTTGTGTATTACCAGATCTATGAAAAATATATTTTTTTCTCTTTTTTCTAATTCACTGAGCACTGCTTTCGGCCACTATAGGCCCACTATATGAGAGAGACACCTTCATAAGATAGAAATACTAATTCCTAAAATTAGGAATACTAATTTTAGCAGTGAATTATCATCAGTAGGTGACTGTGTAGCCAATCCTGAGAACTTTTATCTGTTTTCTGTTTTTCACATTATCAAGACAGCACCCAAGAATGCCCTTGGTATCCAGTTCAGCTTTGCTCATATCACAAGTCTATTTATTTCATGACCCTCAAAGATCAAGATTTTCTTTTCAACTGAATCCATTCTTACATAAATATTAAGCATTTAATATTCTCTTCATATTCAGATTGATTAAATTCTGCTTTATATATTTAACCCACAAAAGTATTTTAATTTTTCACAAGATAAGAGATGAATAATAAAATTAGTGTCCATATGTCAGTCTGGTGTTGAAGTGTGTTTGCACATAGATTTGTGGGGTGGGGGTAAAGATTTTGCTTCTGAAAAGTCTTCAATCAATGTCTGGGAAAGATTTTTAGGGCCATCACTCTAGAAAAATATATATATATATATCTCAATCATAAATAACACATGTTTTTTCATCAAATGCTAACATCTCTAAATATGTGGGCATTAACACAAGTCTAAATAAACCATCAATCAAAGAAGACATCAAAAGAGGTATTAAAAGTTCTTATAAATGAATTTGAATTAAAAAACAGTATGTCAATATTTGTTGGGTATAGCTAAATGAGTTTATAGGCATATTTATATCACTCAATGCCTATATGAAAAAGAAGAAAGATTTCTCACAAATTTGCTATTTTTCCCCTTTTGTGAAAGAAAAGAAGAAAAATTCAAATCTAAAATAAATAATAGAAATCATTGTAGAAATCAATAAGAATGTAAAAGGGAAAAAAAGAAAAGTTGGTTCTTAGAAAATCTCAGTAAAGAAACAAGATGACACAAATTACCAGTATGAGTAATGACAGATGTAGCACTACACCTTCTACAAATATTAAAGGATAAGGGAATATTATTTTGAAACATATACCTTAAATCTACAACTTAGATAAAACTGACAAATCCCATAAAGCACTCTTCACCAATGATGGCAGTTCAACAGCATTTGATATTAAGGATGATCCACAGGACTCAGAATGGCAATGTTAACAAATTTACAGTTATTTTCAGGAAAATAATATAATATAAAAACAACACTAAAATAAGAATATGTGTCACAAATAAGGGCTGTCTTGCACTAGGGAATCTGAAGAGGTTTGGTACAAACTCTTATTTTAAATTACACCTCAATAATACTGTTAAAAACTAAAAAGAAATTAAAATGATAGATTGAACTGCATAAAACCATAAACCACAGGCCACAAATCAGAACAGATACTTTTAAGATATATTAAACTTAGAATACATATTTAACTTACTTTAAATAACAAAATATGAACAGGCATGAAAATAGAAATGGTGTAAACTAATGACTTAATTATAGAGACAAATATTTGATATAAATCTAATCTTATAGTTCTTTTTTAACTGTACAAAATTTCTAGAAATAAGATAATGTTTTAATTTAGATATTCCACTTTTACCAATTATTCTTACACATATGCAAAAATAATAGTATGAAAACGCTTTTGATGGTGTGAATGATAACTGTGCAAAATGAGTAATATTATAAATATAATTTAGACATTGGTAAAATAAATGTCAAAATATTCCTACAGCTAATTTGGTTAATAGTGATAAAGTAGAATGCCCAGAAATATATATTATGTGATAAATTAAGATGTTTTTAAAATATAAGTATGTTTTTGCATCCTATTATAATATGTGGTTGAAAATATTCACCCATTTGTGAATGTGGGTTTATTTGGAGAAAGAATTTGGAATGATAAGCTATTTAATGTATGCAGGAACCTCATAAAATTACATGAACTTTTCCTTTTGCCCATATAATTAAAACTGAGCAATGAGAATATTCACATAATGAAATGCAGGACTCTATTTATATAAGAAAGGTTTACAGTATTCCAAATGTCTTAGATGTGAAACTTTAAAACAAAACAAAACAAAAAGAGCTATAATATAGTTGATCTCCTGAACTGTTCTAATGCTGATGTATCATCATCTGTCTCCAAGGATGCTGTCTCACCGAAGCCTGTGTTTCTTGTTTTGTTTTGTTCTGTCTTGCCAAATTTCATTACTCAGAAAATCCATTAATGACTCCTGAATATAAGTCAACGAGGATTTTTTTTTTTCAGTAAGTGGCATTTTCAGCAAATTAGAAAAGTGTTCTACAACATGAAAGAATTTCCATTGCTTGATTTTTTAAAATATCACTTCTTCCACCAGTGGATAAAATTCCATTCCAGCCTTCAGAGTAACTTGTGTTCTTTTCAGTGATGGAAAGAGTAAGAAAATGTTGAGGGGCTTATAAAAGCACTAAGGCCATTATCAGGAATTCTGTCAAATTTGTCAAGGATGAAAATTTCAGGAAGCTCTATGCATTCCCAGACATGCTATTAAATGTGAAAATATAAATGCATTCATCAAAATATCACTTTCAACATTTCAGTCTTACTTAATATTGTTATGGTGAAACAACCAACAGAAGCTCTGAATTACTCAAGAACAGTAAGTATAATAAAGTTTTTCTCTTTACTTGTAATTGCTTTTCAAGGATTAGGTCATATTTTCCTGTAGACAAGTAAATGGATTTCAGTGATGATTTATCTATTTTGTTATGTATCTTACATGTAGTTATGATATGCCATTTTTTAGAAATAATTGTACTTGTACAGCTAAATGAGTTTTTCCTAATTCTTGTATCAATAAATGCCTGGGACTTTTAATGGATAATATGCACAAATAAATTCACATCTAACTTAATCTAAGAAATAACCCAGGAAAGTTGAGTATACCTTGAACCTCAAATAAAAATAGTAAAATATCTCTGCATCTATAGAAGTATGCAAACTTGCCCTTTATTCTCAACCCCCCAAAGGATAAAATATTGGCTTAAGTGGCACCATCTCATTAGAAACTGTGTTCATTTTGACCATTTGTTTGAAAAATAAATCAGTCAGTTATATTTTACATTCAACCTCTTTATTAACTTTCATTATATAATAAGTTGTAATATCTTGGGAAAAGTATATTTTGAGTATTGAATAGTGCTCTGAGTTTGAAAGTGCAAGTAATATTTTACAGGGACGTACATATTACCTGAGAAATTTATAGAAAGGTGAAAGGAAGGTAAGTGGACTGCAAAATATAACTCTACTACATCTCAATTTGATGTAAATAGTTGACGGTTGTTGAATGAGAGACCAAATTCCCTAGGACAGGGGTTCTTAACAAGGGGTCTGTGAACATGAATTGAAATTCAAAAAGACAAAACAAACACATTCTTGTGGGGACGTGTTGGCGCAGATGTGATTTATTTATTAAATAATATACAGTATAGTGTGCTTAGTAAGGAGTCTGTGGTTTTCACCTGACTGGCAAAGGGGTCCTTGGAACAAAAATAGGGTGAGAACCCCTGCCCTAGGAGGATTCTAACTTGCAGGTAAACCATGTTTCTAGGTCAATGCTCCTTCCCTATATTGATAGTACACAAATACACACAGCCAAGTCATCCTACACCTCAGTTAAAAGAGAAAATAGTACATAAAAAAAAATAGTGATATTGTACATAAATCAAATAAATTGGGTACATAAAAGGGAAAGACTTTCTGTTTATTGATGTCAGAAAACCTCAAGCCTTGAGATAATGATTGTACATTGGACAATTTTGAGTACCCACTAGTGAAATTAGCGTTTAATGCCTGAGAAAAATCCAGAGAGCAGCTTAATACTAACTCAGAATCCAAAGATTCTTGACTGTTGGATCAATTATATTTTGAGTCAAATAATCCATTTGCTTGGAAAATCAGGGAGGGAAGAGAAGGCAGTTATTACCTAGCCAGCAGCAAATAAGCATATTCTGTAAGTATAATGTACATATTCATTAGAAAAAGTGAATTATGTAGGGGAGCGACAGGGTGAAAAGTTGTTTTTATGAATTAAAAATGCTTGTGCTAAACAACAACAAAGATGCAAAAATTTTACTTTAGATAAAGAACTAAGTTCTGTTCTAAAGTATGTATAATGAGTCCAAATTATTTTTAAGTAATAACATCATTTAAAAAAAAAATGTCAAGAAAAAATATGAAATCTATTGTGTAATTTTCTGACTTATTGGGGATAAGGAAGAAGTCATGAAGGTCAATAGACATTATTGTTACACATAAAATTATACCTCATTAGACTAATTTATTTCTATCACAAAAGAAATCCTAAGCAGAGAATAGAACTTAAAAGTAAAGTTTTTAAATGTAGCAGAGAACAGAATACTGAATATGTGGAATTTTAGAACAGTTAAAATAAGGAATAAGAAAATGTCTCCGAATATCACATGCAGCTTGAAGAGAAGTCAGCAGTGATGAGAAATGGCAAAATAATAACATTCATTCTTCTTGGACTGAAAGATGACCCTCAGCTACAGGTTCTGCTTTTGATTTTTCTACTTCTCACCTACATGCTGAGTGTAACCAGGAACCTGATCATCATCACACTCACCTTTGTGGATTCCCATCTGAAAACACCCATGTACTTTTTCTTATAAAAGTTTTCCATCTTAGAGGAAAGTGCTCTTCTTAGAGGAAAATGCTCTACGATGTTTGTGCAATTCAAGTGTTTTTTATCTACCTCTTGGCAGTAACTGAATTTTATCTCCTTGCTGCCATGTCCTATGACCGCTATGTGGCCATCTGCAACCCCCTACACTACTTAACTATTATGAGCAATGGAGTCTGCAAGATTCTCCTCATATGCTGTTGCATGGCTGGTTTGTGTATAATAATCCCACCACTTAGCCTGGATTTAAAACTGGAATTTTGTGACTCTAACATCATTGATCATTATGGCTGTGATGCATTTCCCCTGGTGAATATTGCATGCTCAGACACATGGTACATAAAACAGAGTGTTATAATCTGTGCTGTGCTGACCCTGAGTATGACTCTGGCTTGCGTAGCTCTGTCCTACGCTTACATCCTCAGGACAATTTTTAGATTCCCCTCAGTCCAGCAAAGGAAGAAGCCTTTTCTACCTGTTCTTCCCACATGATTGTGGTTTCCATCACCTATGGCACGTACATTTTGATTTATATGAACCCTACAGCAAAGGAAGAAGTGGCTATTAATAAGCTGGTTTCACTGCTCATTTATTCGTTTTCACCCACATTGGACCCCTTTATTTATACTCTGAGGAACAATCAAGTTAAGAAAGCCTTCATGGACTCAATAAAATAGTAGCATAGTTTTCAACTAAATAAATACATTTTATTTATTTAAGTAAAAAAGAGAAATATTCAATATTTCATAGGAGAATCTTGGAAATGTATGTTAGTATTCCTCTGTGAAGCCATCTTTTCCTGAGATTTTCTTTGTTGGGAGGCTTTTGATTGCTCATTCAGTCTCTTTATTAGTAAACTGTTGAGATCTTCTATTTCTTCTTAAGTCAATGTACGTGCTGTGTGTATTTCCAGGAATTTGCCCATTTAATCTAGGTTATCTAATTTATTGAAGTACACTTGTTCATAAGGATAGTATGAACATAATTTGTAGGTTTTTTTTTTTTTAAGTTTAGTAGGTTTTATTTAATTAATATAATTCAACTTCATTAATTTGAAATTTTCTAAAATAAAATCTAAAACCATGTAGTTCTAGAAAGGAAAATTTTGGTAATCCATGCAAGAATACAGAAAGAACCTTGAAGGTACTTAAGAGAACACATTATTTTGAAGCTTTCTACACATAGAAGGCACACAATAATTATTAAACACCTAATGAACATTAGAAGTCTCAAGTTCTTCCTAATCAGGATTTACATATTAATTACTTTAAAAGAATCCTTATTTGGCAAATTAGTCATTTTAGTTCAATCAAATTATTTGTGCATATGTTCTACATTTTGCTGATAAAACGTGAGCTGCCTAAGGATAATCCTTGTCTTGTTCAGCTTTGTATTTCCCATTGGTCATAAAAAACTTCTTCATGCCGAATATAGTAATCAACAAATATTTGTAAAAATGATCACACTGCATGATGTACTTGAAGCTAATTCAGTTGTGTTATAGTTCACATTTTTCCACTAATTTTTCACTGTCTACCCCTTTATTAACTTGTACAAATTAATTTTAGTAAAAATAAGAATACAAATATTTTCCATTTATAATTGTTCATCTGTGGTGTTCAAAACTATTCCCTCACTTCTGGGACTGATGCATAATGCTGTACAAC
>JAKSZT010051605.1:93929-115257 GCA_026826555.1 Tolypeutes matacus
GCAACTCATTGTGTTTTCTGCTTCTCTTCCTTAAATCTCTATTATATACTGCTTCTCTTTCAGAACTACAAAATTCAGTAGTTATACAAGGTAAAAATTAAAATAGCAAAGCTAGTTATAACAATAAATCCATTCATCCATGGTCTCATTTAATTACATTAAGAAATAATCATTATAAAAATAGGTAATATTTCATGAAAATATTCCCACATATTCCAGCTTAGGAGTTCTTGTCCATATCAGTGGACAGTCTGGCATGCGCCACTGGGTCAGGTACTCTAATAGGCTGATCACGCATGTCATTCTCATCAGTGATTGCTTGTAACTTCTCCAATATGTGCCCTTCAAAGACGAGGTGACAGGTAGAGCAGGCTTTGGTTCCCTCACATGCACCAAAACCATCAATATCTTGAATATTTTCAACCACAACATCTAGCAGAGAGTCAACAACTTTTCCTTTGGTTGTTAATGTTTCACCATCACGGTTTATAAAATGCACTGTTATTTTATATTCTGAGCTGCTCTGCGCTGGCGCCAACACTCAGCGTTTGGCTCGCCCTCGCAATTCCTCAAAGCCTTGGTCCCCATGAACCTGCAGACTCCCGCCGCCTCCCGCGCGGTCCTGGGAGGAGCAGCCACCACAAGGTGGCACCGCTGAGAGGCGCCCATAAGGCCTGCGGGAGCCAGCGCTCTGCGTGGCGCCCAGAGCCCCCTGATGGGTTAAGCACCGGAAGCGACAAGTTTACAGTCTTTTTATCAGTGGGGTCAGTCGTGATGTCCCATTTTTCATTTCTGATTTTTATTTGTATCTTCCCTCTTTTTTCTTTCTCAGTTTAGCTAATGTTTTGTCAATTTTCTTTTCAAGAACCAACTTTTGGATTTGTTGAGTCTCTCATTTCCTTCCTTCTGTTCAATTTAAGTTTAGTTTCCATTTCTCTTTCTAATTTTCTAGTTTTGAGGATAGGTCTCTGATTTGAATTCCTCCTTTTTAATGTAAGCATTTAGAGCTATAAATTTCCCTTTCACCACTGCCTTTTTTGCATCCTATAATTTTGGTATGTTGTATATTCATTTTCATTCACCTTAAGATTTTTCCTAATTTTGCCTCTGATTTCCTTTTTACCCCATTGGTTTTTTAGGAGAATGTTGTTTAATTTCAACATATTTGTGAATTTTCCATTTCTCCCTCTGTTACAGAGTTTTAGCTACATTCTGTTGTGGCCTGAGAATACACATTGCATGACTTAAATATTTTTTAATTTATTGATACTTGTATTGTGACCCAACAGATGGTCAATCCTGGGTAATTATCTATGTGCACTTGATAATTATGCTTTTGTTGGTTTCAGTGTTCCATATATGTCTGTTAGGTCTAGTTGATTCAGTGGATCTTTCAAGTAATGTACTTTTCTATTGATTTTATGACTCAGTGGTCTAACCATTATGAAGAGTAGAGTATTAAAATCTCCTACTCAATATAAAGCCATCTATTTTTACCTTCAAATATGTCAGAATTTGCTTCATGTAATTTGGGGCTGGGCTATTAGGTGCATATTTATTTATGTTACATCTTCCTGTTGAATTGTCCTTTTTATCAGTATGTAATGACTATTTGCCCCTCATAACTGCTTTGACTTTAAGTTTATTTTAGCTGATGTTAGTGTAGCCACCCCGGCTCTCTTTGGTTACTATTTGTATGGTATATTTTCTTTTCCACCCTTTCACCTTGTATCTTTGAATTTAAGGTGAATCTCTTTCAGAGAGCTTAGATTTGGGTCATACAGTTTTAACTATTCTGTCAATTTCTGCCTTTTTACAGGAGAGTTTAATACATTTTTATTTAAATTCACTACTGAATATGCAGGGCTTTCTTCTGACATTTTACTTTTTAGCCTTATACATCTTATACCTTTTTTGTTCTTCATTGCTGTTAATGCATACTTTCGTATTTATTTACTTTTTTGTGTTGTACCATATTGAATGCTTTTTCATTCCTCTCTGGATATATTTTTCTCATATTTAACATGAGGTTAAAATTTGACATTCTCAACATATAAAAATCATTTGGGTGGATACCAAATGAACTTCAATAGCATGCTCATATACTTTTCCTATACTCCTCTGTACTCCAACCTTTTTACACTTGTTACCACTTATATTTTTGTACAGCTTATATAAAAAAAAACATCTGTCATTACCTTTTATAAATTTGCATTTTAGCACCTGATGAGGAAGTTGTGTTAAATACTGAACAATAAAGTACAATAATACTTGCTTTTATAATTTCCCAAATGGTTACATTTACTGCAGTTCTATATTTCTTTATTTTGCTTTGAACTACTGTCTAGTGTTTTTTCTTTCAGTATGAAGAATGCCCTTTTGCACTGGTTTTAGGGCAGGTATAGTGGTGATGAACTTGTTCAGCTTTTGTTTATCTGAGAATGTCTTAATCTCGACATGATTTTTGAAAGTGTCTCGATGGAGATAAAAATTCTTGACTGGTAGTTGTTTTCTTACCAGATATTTCACTTTAAATTATTTGGAGCACTTAATCTATACTTAAAAGGAATTCTGTTATCTTTCATGTAATCATTATTTACCACATTTTCAACCACACCAAAAGTAGAGTACTTTATTCTTTTCCTAATAAATGTAAACAAATATTAAAAATAAATGAAAATTTTAAAATGTAACTTACTAAATATAGAAAATGAAATCAAGTAATAGGTGAAAGATTTGAAAAATCCAGTATTCTGAAAAGTCAATGAGCATCAATAAACCACAACGCAATGATTGCAAAAAAGACAGAAATATTCAATATTTTTTGGAAGGTCTTTGAAAGCAGTAAGAAACCAATGCATCAAATATTGAATGACTATTAGAAAGAACAAATGAAAATCATTGTAATTCCATGATTCTAAAGTTTAATTCATTAAACCTTACTTTTATGACATGGAGATATGGCACATAATCGATGGCATTAAGCATTGTTCATAGTTTAAATGGCAACTTTTCTTTTTGTCATTGATATAAATTATATGGGGATGTTTTATAATTGTGATGTCTTAAAACTGATGACATTTGGCATATCATTTTCCCTCTCAGGTTATTCTTACATATACTGAAAACCTAAGAAATTCTAATAGAAAAGTGACAGAATTCCTAAGATATTTTGGTCCTCTAGTTGAACAAATATAAAATATTTTAAAAATCAACCGACCATCTTTATAATAGCATAATCACCACAGATAAATAAAAAAATATTATTCCAATCATAATCCGTCTAGAATTTAGTTGTGAAGAGAATAATTATGATGAAATACACAGAGAAATATAAAGAAAGCTAAAAGTCTTATAAGGAAATATATAATTGAAATAAATGAAAGCCCTAATATTCTTAGATGAGAATTTTAATTAGATCATGAGTGTATGTGTGTGCATATATAGATATACATATTCATTGTGGAAACATTCATTCATTCATTCATTTAATAATAATTTATTTATGTGCATATATTTGCCAAACATGTAGAATATTAAAGGAAGATTATTTTTAAGGCAGGGTATCTGCTGAATGAAATGTGAGACTCAATCAAAGATAAAAAAGGGTGGAAAGAGATAAAAGCAAAATAAGACAATGTCAAATGATCCCATTTTTATGTGTGGGTTACTGTATGTATTTCAGATGGATTTCTATTTACAGAATTATAGGAATGCCAAATACCTTTTGCCAAGTGAAAAAAGTTAAGTTGAAGGATATTTTGTTAATGATAGCACTATATCCGTAACAATAAAAAAAAATTTAAAGAAATAATGTTTACAAATGTGCAAGTGTTTGTATCACTGGTGTGATAACATATACACCAATTAGATGACACTGGTTATATCAGGGGAATTATATTTGAAGAAAGATGATCACCTTTGTTTTGGTTTCACGCATTGCAATGAGATGAATTTTCAAACATGTATGTTTTTGAAAAGCATGTCTAGATTAGTTTGGGAATTGTTACAATACCAAATTGATGAAGCGACATTAATGTTTTAATCAATAGGAAAATTTTTGCACAATATAATCATCGTATATATTTACTTACATTTAAAAGAAATACACAAGAATATTATTTTTCAAAAACATAGTTATTTGAAAATTTGACAAGATTATGTCACATATCTGTTATTCTGCTTAATAACTCACATTAAAATATAAAGCCAATAAATGAATAAAATTTTATCTTTTAAAATAAATTAAAAAGTCAGCATAATAAATCAGTTCCCTAGATTCCTCCAATAATGAGCAATTTTATTTTATTAATATAATAAACTTTATTTATAAAGAGGTTTTAGATTACAGAAAATTTACATTGAAAGTATAAGGGGTTTCCATATATTCCTCCTCCTCCCCCTCCCACATCTTCTTCTATTAATAACATCTTCCAATTGTGTGGTGCTTTTGTTAAAATTGATGAATAAATATTGAAGCATTGCTACTAACCAAGGTCTATAGTTTGACTTATGATTTATACTTTACATAATACAATTTTATAGGTTTTGAAAAAATGTATAATGACATGTATCCATCATTGCAATATCATGCAAAATAATTCCAATGCCCTAAAAGTGCCCTATACTCTACCTATTATTCCCTCCCTGTACCATCAGAAGCTCTTCCATTATGTGCTCTTCCATTATTACAATAATAAGTTTACTTTGTTCCATGGTTGCATTCCCCCCTTGTGTTTGTTCATTCCTTGACCTAAAGGATTTTAGAATATTGATGCCCTCTTTGCTCCCTATTGATCAGCCTTAGAACCCACGGAGCAGGTGGATTGAATTGTCTTGTTTGCAGTTATAGATACTCTCTTTTTTGGGGATAGGGGTTGTCCATTATCATCATTTTGTTAGTTGTCCTGGGCAAGTCTGATGAACTGGAGAGTAGGTTTTGGTGGCAACTCTGCTGAGATTCATGGCTCAACTGGCATATGAACAGCCAGAAAATTTAAGTCGCTGGGACATATATTTATTGTGTACAGTGCTAATTATAGGTTCAAATAAAAGGGGTAGAAGAATCATGTGTAGGGAAATTATAAATGAGTCTAACTCTGTTACACTGGGGAGATAGGTTGTCATATATTCCAAGGTAAGGCTCACTGACACGGTGCTGATTTCAAGGGGTTGGGTGTCTTGCCTACAATGTCTATTTATCTGTAAAGCCCTCAGGAGCATCCATATTTGAGGCTTTGCTTACTGTGGCAGTTAATGAGATCTGCCTGAGACATGCATATGTATAACCTCTGAACTGACCTCCTGACTCACTTTGAAATCTCTTAGCTGCAAAAAGTCGTATTTAATATATTCCCCTTTTACTCAAGGTCTTTTACAAATGCATTGCTGGTTGGTTCTTGGTATTAGTCCCTTGATGCCATGGAAGCTCATACCTGAAAGTCATGTCCCATGTTTGGGGGTAGGTAGTGAGTTTATTTGCTTAGTTTCACTTAGAAAGAGGCCACATTTGAGTAAAAAAAAATATTTCATCAGGTAATTCTTAAGCAATAGATATTATTAAACTAAGTTTCAATTTTACACAAATAAGGTTCATAAATACAAGAATTAACATCGAAGTCTTGGCATAATGGTCTGTTTTCTTTTATTAGGCACTGCCTATGTACTAGAGAAATTCTTACCCATCTATTTGATAATGCAGCAGGGCTCCCCAAGACAGGAGATTAATATTTCATTGTTAATTGTGTAGTTCTTCACTCACTAGATAACACCCTATGACCAGATGAACACATTTGTATTCCATAGAGGCATGCCCCAGGTGCACCCTTTCCCACATATACCCCACCACTGACACCCTGAACCAGTGCCCCTCCCCTACCATAGTTGCCCAAAAAACAATTGTATTCTGAAACTCAGATCTCCACCTTTCTAGTGTTCACCTCTTCCTTCCTCCAGTCCTCCCCTTATTTCCATGGTTAGGTTAATTTCCCCACTCTCAATCTCGCTCATCATCACACTCCAGCACTGTTGACCCCACTCATATCCCTGCACCACCATCATCCCCATCCACATTATCAAAGATTCCTCCCAGATAGACATACTGATCAATTGAATAGAATTGAGAATTCATATGGAGACCCATGCATATATGGCCAATTGATATTTGATAAGGTCACAAAGCCCACTCAAGTGGCACAGAATAGTCTCTTCAAGAAATGATGCAGTAAGAACTAGATATCCATAGCCAAAAGAATGAGAGAGGATCACCATCTCACACCCTATGCAAAAATTTACTCAACTAGGATCAAAGACCTAAATGTAAGAGTCAAGACCATAAAGCTCCTAGAAGATAATGTAGGGAAACTAGGAGAACTTGTAGTAGGAAAGGATTTCATAAACTTTACGTAACAGTGAAAGAAGAAATATGTAAACAGTAACTCCTGAATTGAATGTTTCTTAAATTATTTTTATCAATTCATTTATACAAACATATTTGATAGAATTCTCCCATGCAGTTATTAGCCCTATTTGTACTTAAATTGTCTTATTTGACGTGAGCCGTTTAAAATCCTTTTGCCCAAACAATAGTAGTCTTTCATATATCAATGGCTATTTGGTATGATAGAAGTTTCCAGGTTACTTGAACACAACTATGTTAAGCAGAAAAAAGCTGTCCCAAAGATGCCCCAGTCCTAATCTCCAGAATTTGTGAATACCATACCTTAAAGGGAGAAAGGAACTTTATAAATATGCTTAAGTTAAGGATCTTGAGATGATTATCTTGGATATCTAGGTGGGACCATGTAATCACATGGGTCCTTATAAGGGAGAGATGGAGGCAGGAATGTAAGAAAATGAAATTTTATGATATAAGCCAAGGTCGGAGTAAAGCAGGGCCTTTAGCCAGGAAATGCTGCCACCCTCTAGAAATGGAACCATTTCTCCTTCTAGAGCCTCCAGAAAAATGCAGCACTGCTGATCCATTCGAAACTTCACCCCCTCCAGAAACCTTTGGAAATAAATTTGTTTGTGGTAATTTGTTAAAGCATTGAGAAACATATATTTCCTACTGCAACCCTAGAATCACCTATTTCTCCATGTGACCTGTTTCTTTTAGTTTGAAATAGCATTTGTAAACCATGATTCAGATGAAAATGTACATGTTGCTCTTATGCCTGTGTTTCAAGGTCATTTCAGTGGGTAGAACTAGTAAATGAGATTTTTATTAAATTAAAATAAGAATTCAGAGTGATGTTTCCAGTTCAAACTCAAGGCTTCAGGATTTATCTTAACATATTTTAGTTGAATATTTAATTAATAATAAGTTAATTCTTAATTTGTCTATACTTTTAGAGTTAATGATTGAAGATATATTGCTAGTTATACGTGCCACAAAAGGAAATCATTTGAATTGAAAACTGGAAACTAATGTTCACAAGTGGCATTATTACCAACCTGCTAAGCTGGATAAATGCAGGGATTTGGAAAATTTAACCTGGAAAGGTACAGTTCTCCATTTCTTTCTTTTTTTTTTTTTCCATCTCTCCATTTCTTAAACAATAAATGGATTTCTTTCTAAAACAATAGTAATTTAAAGGGTTCAAGCTTTATAGGTTGACTTTTTGGTGAGCCTTGCTCTTGGGAGGCCAAAACATAGGAAAGGGCATTCATGGAACTATTGATATTGTGCAGCATATTGTGAAATATAATTCAAAAGAGAGGGGAAGGAGAGATACAATAAATGACCCAACTGGGCAGATCAGTTAGATGACATTTGAAAACTGATCTGAGAATTTAAAATTGGTGAGCATTTTCACTAATGAGTTAATAATACTTATTCAATGTTTGAGAAGCAAGGCAGTTACACTTAAAATGCCATGGCATATCCACACATTTAAAATGGCTTAGCAAATTTCATCTATTTATCTTGACCTGGAGGAATTCAATCCAGTTATGAATAACATGATTTAAAATGGAAAATGCTTGAAAGAGAGCTGAAATTTTCCCAGATATGTAATAGATGTGCTCTTGAAACAGAATAAAGGATTGAATCAGTGAAGTTCCAAATTAGCCCAATACTTCTGGCTATAGTCTGCATTCACTGCCAGCAATATACAGAATAGGGCAAGAACACAGAATATAACATGGCAACCACATCAATTCTCACTTGCATATCAGTGGTCTGACTAAAAATTTGAATGGACAATCAAAAAACTCACTCAAAATGTGATAATGTACACAACTTAGTTATTGATATGGCTATATGCTTAATACGAGAATACATGAATATGAGAAAATGTAGAGGGTGGTGGCAAGTTCCCCTGAAACATTTTTCTATTTCCAGAAAGTAGATAGCAGTGTAGAAGTGTAGAAGGATGCATTATGCCTTTTTATAAGTTGCAACGTCACATGTTTTAACAATCTTAGCATGGATTTAAATTAATTGCTGGACAGGGAAGGTGATATAAATGCACAGGACTTCATATAGACATCATTACGTATGACACTCCATATTCTTAGAGGGATTATCAGTGGTTCAAATAGACAGTCACACAGTCAAAATTGGGATAGCCATGAATTCATCCTGACTACCATGAGGCAGAGATAATATTGTAGTTCTCGTCTGTGAAATCCTATTATCTCTACACGAAGCTAGGGCCAATGTTAATCATACGCATGTCTGTGATAAATGTCAGAGCTATAGGTAAAAGCACCTGTGTCATTGTTCACCTGGTTTCCATGACAAATAAGATGTTATGAGTTAGCTAAAACAAGAACGTAGTAGTTCATGGTTTCAGACTCCTAAAATGTCAAATCAATGAGTCGACAGAATTACTCTTTCTTCACAAACCTTGTAGCGTTGTGGTGCTGGCTTGCCATAATCCTTGGGATTCTATAACTTGATCTATGCTTCATGTCTGTATTAGTCAGTCAAAGCGGTACAGATGCAAAATACCAGAAATCAGTTGGTTTTTATAAAGGTTATTTATTTGAGGTAAAAGCTTACAGTTAACAGGCCATAAAGCTTAAGTTACTTCCCTCACCAAAGTCCTTTGCCACGTGTTGGAGCAAGATGGCTGCTGATGTGTGCCAGGGTTCAGGCTTCCTGGGTTCCTCTCTACCATGGGCTCATTTCTTTCCAGGCTCAGCGCCTCTGTTTTCTCCACAAGGTCAGCTGTAGACTATGAGGCTCTCTAGGTTTTGCCTCTCTCCATAAGACCAGCTGTTGACTATCAGGCAAATGGCTGTGTCTCTCTCCCAGGGGCTTCTGTCATGTCTAAGAGCCGTATCTATTCCTTTATTCCAAAATATCAATTATTTTATTCCAAACTGTTTGTACAAGGAATCTCCTTGAAAAAAGTTTTATTATATTTATGAAAAATGGAAAAGAAACAAAATATTTATTGTAGTTAAATTGTTTTGTAGCTATGAAATTATATTTTTAAATGGTGAAACATTGGAAGGAGTATAAGTTTTCAACAAATTTTGGTTTAAGCACTGAAGTTAACTTAATAAAATGGAACTAAATAAAAGGGAATTAAAATGTTTTTATGTATAAATTTAATTTAATCCAAATATATGGATGGATACATTTTAAAGCACAACTTGAAAAGCAAATCTTCAATGCTAAATAACTTAGTCATGTTATTAAAATATTGACTCATTGACTTTGTTTTATGATAAAGAAAATAAGTGATTACTTTCTCTCCTAGAAATATACTGCTGTTACTATTCACTCTGTTTTCTTTGCTTCTGTAGAGTAAGTCGGTCACAAGGCTTAAATGATTTTTTTTTTTTAAGATTTTATTTATTTATTCATTCATCCCCCCCTTGCTGCTTGTGCTTGCTGGGTCAGCTAACCACGCCGTATGGGCGGGCTTGCCTTCACCAGGAGGCCCCGGGAACCGAACCGGGGGCCTCCCATATGGTAAACGGGAGCCCTACTGATTAAGCCACAGCCGCTTCCCTTAAATGATTTTTAATATTAATTTTGATTCAAATTTGTGGGTTTTTTATATGTGGAATCTTTGAAAGTTCAGCCAAAAATGATGCAAATGTGAACATTCAGAAGTTTCTCTTAATTCTGAGTTGGGCTTCAGTTTTTGTCTTTAAAGAAGTTATAACAATGGTAGTTGACTCCTTCAGTATTTTTTAGATGTGTGAAGTACTGATAAAGGTCACAATGATGGTTTTATTTTTTAGATTATTACTGTAGGTAAGTTATTCCTTATCAGAAGAGAGTAATTTTTTCAAATGTGCATTTTTTAAATGAGTGGATTTTACAGATTCTTCATCATCAATTGTACTGCTACATTAAAAAAATAGGGGATGATGTGGGAGAGGGAAGGGGTATATTAGAATACCTAATAGTTTCTGTGTAACTCTTCTGTCAACTAAAACCTCTTTAAAAATAAAGTTTATTATATTTAAAATAATCTTTCAAAAAAGAAAAGTCCAGGACCAGATGGCTACACAGTTGAATTCTACCAAACATTTTGAGAAAAATTAATACCAATTCTATTTAAACTCTTCCAAAACATTGAAAAGGAGGGAAAATTACCCAACACATTTTATGAAGCCAACATCACCCTAATACCAAAGCTAGATAAAGATAGTACAAAAAAAAAGAAAAGAAAATTACAGACTAATCTTTCTACTGAATATAGATGCAAAAATTCGCAACAAAATACTTGCAAATAGAATCCAATAGCATATCAAAAGAATTTTAAAAAACATTTCCCCTGACCACTAAATACCCCCTGTTTCACTATCTGTATAACAGTTATAACAATGCTACCATCCACTTACAAAAATATTTTAATATGGGGGGAGGAAAGGGGGAGGAGGTGGGTATATGAGAGTCTCTAGTATTCTGTGTGTGACTTTGCTGTGACCTAAAACTTCTTTGAAAAGTAAGTGAAAATTTGGCAGACACTGGGGAGTGTGAGGGGGACGATGCTACGGTACAGACTGGATACCCGATAATGTAGTGATAAAAGAAAAAATGTAAAAAATTTATTTATTTATTTATTTATTTATTTATTTATTTATTTATTTTTGTTTTTTTTCCCATTTTTTGAATATCCCAATCCTTTAACTTTTTTTATATTTAGTGTTCTTTTTAAGTTTCCATGTATTTTAGCTCTTACATTTAAACTTATCATTATTATTCCATTTTTCTGTTAATTGTATTTGGCTATTGTATGGGCTTCATCTTTAAGGAAGGTTTGCATCAAAGAAGGGTTACAATGGGGGCGGGAGAGGATCATTGGTAGGGGGTTTCAAGGATGGGGATTTCATGGGAGTAACTTCAACTGAATATACATAAAAGATATATAAAATTGTTCAAATGATCAAGGGGTGTGGCATGGTCACAGTGGGTGGAGGATCACTCAATCGATGAGACAATATTGAGTTCCCAGCATGGAGAGCTCTGCCACATTCTCCAAGGGAGCAGCAACAGTCACCCAAGTGCAGGGGCAGTGACTGGCAAAGGAGGATGGTCCACTAATGGGTTCTTGTTATTGATGAGTAGCCTTATCAGTCTTTGCTCTTGTAATTGAAACTTAGCCTATTGTTATGGGGTGCCTAAAGGTTGCCATCTGAGAGCCTGCTTGTTGCTCAAGCATGACTTCTCTCTAGGCCAAACTCAGCATATGAATGCATTACCTTCCGACCATTGTGGGGCATGACTCCCGGGGATGAGCCTCCCTGGCAATGAGGGATTACTACCAAGTGCCAACTGGCAATATGACTGGAAAAAGACCTTGAATAAAAGAGGGAATAGGTAAAGCCAAATGAGTCCATATAGCTAAGAGACTTCAAAGAGAGTCAGGAGGTCATCCCAGAAGTAACGCTTACACACACCTCAGTAGGATCTCATAGAACACCAAATTGGATATCAACCCAAACAGAGGGGCACCTGAGGGCCCTGGAGGCACCTAGGTGCTATATAAGTGGGGATAGCTCCAGAGATTGATACCTTATCAGTGGGCTCTACTTTAGAGTCTGTGCTCCTGAGAGTGACAGTTGGACTCAAATAAGTCCTCCCTGCACATGGTCCATCAGTCCCTTCTATTCAAACCTATATGTGGTGCTGGAGTTTGTAGGTGTACTTCAAGAGACTGGAGCCTTTGGCCTGCCCATGTGCCAGCTGTGCCTGGAATCTCAGCGGAGCTGCAACTCCTACTCTACAGCTCAATGGACTCACCCAAGACACCTGGTGAGGAGATGATGATGGACAAAGGCCATCCAAGGGAATGGAGAGAGTCTTCAGCTGCAGGCAGGATAATCCCATCCATCTTATCCATGGCATATAAGCCCCCTCTCACTTGGAGGTGGAGTGGACATCACCATGCCAGACTAATCAGGATTGGGGGAAGAGCCATGGACTAGAGTGGACTTACTGGTATTCTGTTGTAGACATATTGTGATTCAAGCAATGGAAGAAATTACAACATTGATGTGGAGTCAGTGGCCACTGGACACTTTCGGGGCAGGAGAGGGAAAAGTAGTTGTAATACAGGGGCTTTTTGGGGACTTGGGAATTATCCTGAGTGACATTGCAATGACAGATATAGGCCATTTTACATAAGCATATAACATGCAGAACTGTGTGGGAGTGTGGTCTACAATGTGAAATATGGTCCATGCTTAGTGGCAAAGCCCCAGGATCTGTATGTATATTGCAGTTGATGTGCCACACTAATGAAGGATGTTTATGTGAGAGGTTGTGTGAGGTGTGGGAGGTTGTGTGAGGTGTGGGAGGTGGGAAACATGAGAATCCTTGTAATTTTTGTGTAGCATTTGTGTAATCTAAGCATCTTTCAAACTATTAAAAAAAGAATTTTACACGAAGATCAAGTAGGTTTTATTTCTGGTATGCAAGCATGGTTCATCATAAGAAAATCAATGAACATAATACACTACATTAACAAATCGAAGGAAAAAAAACACATGATCATCTTGATTGATGCAGAAAATGCATTTGACAAAATCCAGCATCCTTTTTTGATAAAAACACTTCAAAAGGTAGGTATAAAAGGAATGTTTCTCAATATAATAAAGGACATATATGAAAATCCCACAGCCAACATCATATTCAATGGGGAGAATTTGATAGGAACAATACAGGGATGCCCACTGTCACCACTATTATTCAACATTGGGCTAGAAGTTCTAGCTAGAGCAATTACACAATAAAAATAAATTAAAGTCATTTAGTTTGGAAAAGAGAGAGTAAAACTGTCACTATTTCCAGATGCATGATCCTATATTTATAAAATTCTGAAATATCTACCACAAAGCTATTAGGGCTTTCAGCAAAGTGGCATGATACAAGATCAACATGCAAAAATCAGTAGTATTTCTATACACTAGTAATGAGCAAGCTGAGGATGAAATCAAGGGGAAAAATCCATTTACACTAGCAAGAAAAATAATCAAATATCTAAGAATTAATTTAACCAGGTATGTAAAGGATCAGTATCCAGAAAACCACAAAACATTGCTAAAAGAAATCAAAGAAAACCTAAACAATTGAAAGGACATTCCATGTTCGTGGATTGGAAGACTAAACATCTTAAAGAGGTTGAATCTACACAAAGTGATTTATATATTCAATGAAATACCAATCAAAATTCCAACAACCTGCTTTAAAGAAATAGAAATGTCCATTACCAAATTTATTTGGAAGGGAAAATGTCCCAAATAGCCGAAAACATCCTATAAAAGAAGAGTGAAATTGGAGGACTCATGCTTCCTGACTTGAAGTGTATTATAAAGCTACAGTAGCCAAAACAGCATGGTATTGGCATACATATAGACACACTGATCAATGGAATCAAATTGAGAGTTCAGAAATAGACCCTGACTTGTATGATCACCTGATTTTCGATAAGCCTACCAAGTCCACTTTCTGGGACAGAACAATCTCTTCAACAAATAGTGCTGGGAGAACTGCATATCCATAACCAAAAGAGAAAAGAGGACCCTTATCTCACTTCCTATACAAGAATCAACTCAAAATGGATCAAAGACCTAAACATAAAAGCTATAAAATTCCTAGAAGATAATGTAGGAAAACATCTACAAGAACTGGTCATACTATTTAAACCTATACTTGGCACTGGAGTTTGTAGGTGAACATCCTAGAGACTGGAATCTTTGGGCTATCCGTGTACCAGGTGGGCCCAGAGCCCCAGCAGAGTTGCAAAACCTACTCTCCAGTTCATTGGACTCACCCAGGATAACTAACAAGGACATGAGGATTGACAACCACCATACCAAGGAAACGAGAGAGCCTTACAATTGCAAAGAAGTGAGTCCCATCCATCGGCTGTAGGGGATCGAATCCCTCTCTCAATTAGAGGTAGAGTGGACATTACTATCCTAGAGTCCTCAGGACTGGGGAACGGACTATGGACTAAAATGGACTCACTGGTATTCTACTATAGACTTATTGTGAATCTAGCAATGGAAGAAATTACAACACTGATGTGGAGGCAGTGGCCACTGGAGGATCTGGGGGCAAGGAGAGAGAAAAACAGGTATAATACGGGGGCATTTTTGGGACTTGGAATCATTCTGAATGACATTGCAATGACATATATAGGCCATTTTATATTGTCCCATACATGCAGAACTGTGTGGGAGAGAGTGTAAACAACAATGTGAACTATGGTCCATGCTCAGTGGCAATGCCCCAGGATGCGTTTACCAATTACAATGAATGCACCACACTAATGAAGTATGTAGTTCATGTGGGAGGGTGTGGGAGGTGTGGGGAGTGGGACATATGGGAATCCCTATATTTTTTGTGTAACATTAATGTAATCTAAGTATCTTTTTAAAAAACAAAAAGGAAAAATAAAGAATTAAGTGTAATTTCCACGCAACTTTTTTTTTTTTTTTTTTTTTTTTTTGCATTTAGACTAGTATATGGTCATTCCCCTTTGAGTTATTACTAATATAAATTATTTTAATAAAATTAATATTAAAATATCCCTACACTCCTAGAAGAAACTGCATTTGAGGTTATAGTGTTATTTTAATAAACTGTAATTTCTATTTTGTAATAAAAAAAAAAAGAACTTGTAGTAGGTGAGGATCTCTCAAACTTTATACCCAAAGCACTAAAAACAAAAGAAAATTTAGATAAATGTGAACTTCTGCACCTCAGAGGACTTTGTGACAAGGATAATAAGGCAGCTTACTCAATGGGAGAAAATATTTGGGATTCACACATCCAACAATTGTCTAATATCCTTGATATATAAAGAGATCCTACAACTCAACAATAAAAAGATAAATGTCCCTATTTTAAATTGGGCAAAAGATCTAAATAGATATTTTACTAAAGAAGAAATGAAAATGGTGAAAAAAACACATGAAAAAATGTTCAACATCACTGGCCATTAGGGAAATGCAAATCAAAGCTACAATGAGATATCATTTCCCACCTACTAGAATGGCCACTATTAAAAAGTTGGAAAACTACAAGTGTTTGAGAGGATGTGGAGAAATAGGAATGCTCATTCACTCTTGGTGGGAATATAGAATGGTAGAGCTACTGTGGAAGTCTGTTTGGCGGTTCCTAAGGAAGTTAGATATAGATCTGCCATGTGACCCATCAATACCATTCCTAGGAATATACCCTAAAGAACTGAGAACAGTGACATGAAGAGACATTGCACACTGATGTTCATAGCGACATTATTACAATTGCCTAAAGATGGAAACAACCCAGGTGTCCATCAACTGATTAACGGATAAACAAATATTGATATATATTCATGATGGAATTTTATTCAGCTGTAAGAAATCAAGTCATGATGCATAAGACAACATGGATGAACCTGGAGAACATTATGTTGAGTGAAGCAAGCCAGACACAAAAGGAAAAATGTTGTATGATTTTGCTATTATAAACTGAATATAATGAGCAAAATCATGGAGTTAATAGCTAGAATACAAGTTGCTAGAGAATGGAATGTGGTTAGAGAATAGAAAGCTGAGGTTTAATCTGTGCAGAATTGGTAAAAAGTTGTTTGTAAATGTTTCAAAATGAATACAAATTGTGAAAGCACATCATAAGATTTGTAATTAGTAGCACTAGCATATGGGTATGATCGGCATTTGTTTTTTCTTTTTTTTTTTTTAAATAATGAAAATGCTCCAATGTTTAAAAAGTGATGAATGCACAACTTTGTGATTATACCAAATGCCATTGATTTTGCACTTTAGATAAATTGTAAGGTTTAAAAACAAACAAGCAAACAAAAATAATAGGGTGGGTGGGAGGAAATACAACAAATACAAGAAATGGAGTATAGTTAGTTGTAATACTTTGACAATGCTCTTTCATAATTTGCTACAAATGCTTTAAAACAATGCAAGTTATTGGTGGTGGGGTGATATATGGGAGCACTGTATGATTTTTATTTTTAATTTATTTAATTTTTTAAAAGATACTTAGATTACATAAATGTTACACAAAAAATATAGGGATTCCTATAGGTCCCATCTCCCACACCTCCCACAATCTCCCACATAAACATCCTTCATTAGTGTGGCACATTAATTACAATTGATAAACACATCCTGGGACTTTGCCATTAAGCATGGGCCATAGTTCACATTGTAGACCACACTCTCTCCCATACAGTTCTGCATGTTATATGATGATATAAAATAGCCTATATCTGTTATTGCAATGCCACTCAGGACAATTCACAAGTCCCAAAAAAGCCCCTGAGTTTCAACTGCTTTTTCCTTTCCCTGCCCCCGGGAACCTCCAGTGGCCACTGGCTCCACATTAATGTTGTAATTTCTTTTATTGCTTTAATCACAATATGGCTATAGTAGAATACCAGTAAGTCCACTGTAGTCCATAGCTCTGCCCCCAACCTTAGAAGTCAAGGATGGTGATCCATTTTACCTCCAATTGAGGGCTTATATCTCATTGATAAGATGGATGGGATTATCCTTCCTGCAGCTGCAGACTCTCTCCATTTCCTGGGATTGCCATTGTCCATCATCATCTCCCAGCCAGTTGTCCTGGGTGAGTTCAATGAGCTGTAGAGTGGGAGTTGCTGCTCCACTGAGGTTCCAGATCCAGCTGGCACATGGACAGACAAAGGCTCAAGTCTCTGGATGTACACCTACAAACTCCAGCAACAAGTAGAAGTTTGAATAGAAGGGACAGATGAGCCATATTCAGGGAAGACATAGTGGAGTCCAACTCTGTCATCCTCAGGAGCCCAAATTCCAAAGTAGGGCCTACTGTCAAGGCACCAAACTTAGGAGCTAACTACCCTGACATAGGACTTGCATTTCTCTGGAACCCTCAGGAGCCCCACTATTAGGGGTAATATCCACTTTGGAATTCTATGAGATCCTACTGAGATGTGTGTAAGTGATATAAATGCACAGGGCTAAAATAGAAGATTGAGAGATACAGAGAGTGATAGTGATAGAGAGAAAGAGAGAGAGAGAGATAGGAAGATGAAGATAAAGGTTATAAAAGGAACTGGCTCATTTGATTATGGATTCCAAATTCATAGGACAGGCAAGAGGTTGAAAATTCCACTGAGATGGTTCTTGAATTTTTGAGTCTGAATTTCTCAGGCTGGAAATTCAGGGAAGAATAGAAGATGTAATTTTGAAGAACAATTATGTCTGATATTTGACCCTCAATTCATTAGATGAAGACCTTTAAATGGTGGATCAGGCTTACTTACATTGTAAGTATAATATACTTTAGTTAAGATCAACTGGTTGCAGATGCTAATTCCTCTATGAAATATATCTAAATTAATAAATGGGACATTATTTACAAATAAATGGATGCCATAAACTAGCTAGGTTCACACATAAACTTAACCAACATAACCTCCAACTCCTTAAACCATACTTAATATCCAAATTACAAACTGAACTAGCTTTGGTTCGGCCCTCTAGGACCAGCTGAGGTGCTGGCTGAGGACAATGGAATATAGAATGGATAGTGGAAAATGTAGATATAAATACAAATTACAACCACTTTCCAAAATGTGGTCAACTACAATGAGTTTTCTTTCATATTGTTGTGAATAGTTTAGTGTGTGCATTTTCACATATTTACATTTACATATATACACACAGTAACTCACACATCTCCAAAATCTTTGATTTCTTCCCATTTCTTTGTATATAACATAAATTTTATTAACATTATATCCTCTTCAGTGGAAAAGGTTAGCATGTTAAGTTTTATCCACATTATTTATATCAGTTACGCAGAAGTATGACTTTGTTTATGTCAAATCTTTTCTCTCTCTAACTCTCTCTGTCTCTCACTCTGTTTGGTCTTTGTATCAAACAGGTTGTTGTCGATTAAATTATGTAACCTCTCAGAAGACATGTTCATATTCTCAATCTGACTTCCTGTGGGTGTGAACTCATTTATAAGAAGGAAACTTTGATTAAATATTATCAGTTAATATGTAGACTCATTTGTGAATAGGATCCTGTAATATCGTATTTATGTGTGGTTGAACCTGAATCAGGAGGCTCTTAAAGGATTACTGGAGGCCTTATAAATATAACGAAATCAGAGATTCCACAGGCAGGTCAGAGCTTAAACTAGAAGTCAGAGTATGCAGAAGAGCAAATATGAGGTAGTGATCTAGGCTATTTTATGTGACAGGACAGAGAAAGCAAGCAATGGAATAACAAGGATTATGGCAAGCCAGCACCAGAATGCTACAAGGTTTGTGAAGAAGAGTACCTCAGCTGGTCCTGGTTTATCGCTTGGTGGGTTGAACCAAAGCTTCAAACCTGAAAGATCTGAACCATTGGTATTCTTTCCTGGTTTGGGTTATTACAGTTTTCCATTAACTTTAATCACAGGAATGGTAGGACTAAGAGATGTGCTATGTGTTCTCTTGGATTCCAGACATATTCTTTCTATTTCTTTTGTGTTGTACTACTCCAAGTTTCCCTTAGTCAAAAAGATCAATCATTCTAGCAAATGCAGTCACTCTGCTTTGCCTGTTGCTTCAAAGACATAGTAATCTAAAGTGACTGAGTAGAATCATAACTTCCAATTCAATGGAAATATTGCCCTTTCCCTTGGAATCATTCGTCCTTCAGGATATCTAGAACAGCACAGCAAAAGATCGGTGGGGACAGAAAACAAAAATGTTGTTACTAGATAACTGGAGTAATAGTGAGTGGTTCCACTCCCATTTCTGCTCTCAATTCTTGCAATCAATAATTCTGGCCACAGGAGAAACAACATCGTCTGTTGGAAACTGGCTTAAAACATAAACTCCTTCCTGGAAAATGTCAGCCCTGCAAGATATTTCGACCTAGATGGAACTGTAACTGTGTTTTCAAAAGGCCATTCCACCATTCTTTCAATCCAGATGTTACAGAGTGAGGAAGAACATAGTAAAACCAGAGAATCTCATGAAGATGGGTGCATTGCTGTACTTCGTTTGATGTGAAGTGATTACCTCGATCAGAAATAATGTTGAGTGAAATACCATGATGGTGGATAAGGCATCTTATAATCCACTGATAGTGGTTTTTGCAGAAGATTTGTGTTCAGGGGATACCAATTAATATCCAGAGTAAATGTCTATACTAGTAAGAAAAAAATGCTGCATCTTCCATCATGGGAGTAATCTAATGTAATCACCTGCCAAAAGGTATTAGGCTAATTTCTTCAGGCAATAGGGCATATGCAGAACTGAGATTTTAGCCTTTGCTGCTAGCATATGTGTTACTAAACAAAAGCTGTGACAAGGTTTGCCTTGAGGTGTGGGTGGGCATGTCGCTGAATCCATGCAAAACCTCCATTCCTGCCCCATTGATTAATTTGTCCATGAGCTCCATTGTACAATGACAGATATGGATGTAAAAAGAAGCTGGACTGTCTCCACAGAAAATGGCATCTTATTCACTTGATTATAAAAATCCTCACCTGCTCAGTTCACACTTCTGTAAGCACTCACATGGGACAGATATATATTTACTTCTTTGTCCATCTAGAAAGCTCAGGTATCCTCATACCTGTCTCCTAGAACTATTTGTCACCAATTTTCCAGTCATGTTCTTCCAACTCCCTGACCATCCAGCCAAACAGTTGGTAACCATCTATCTCATTTCAATGAATTGTCTCATCATTTCCCCTTAAAGAAAAATGAAAAACAGGTGCACCACTTGAAGTTCTGCCACCTGGGAGATTTCCTTTCACCACTGTCCTTCAGGGGCATACAAGAAAGGGGCTGTAGAGATTTCAGGTAGTACCTGCACATCACACACAAGTGCTGAGAATTCACGCCCAATTTTCTCTTCGTCAGTCAAGTGATCATAGAAAAGTAACCAAAAGGACATAGCTATGGGCTGGGAGTGACAAGGTACTGTGGCAGGAATGAGGGCCATAGGCATTGTGCCAGTACCTCTTGTAATTTACTTTCCCCTTTAGTGCCTGCTTGAACCCATTCTTGTGTAGATCACATCCATTTGACGATGGAGTGTTACTGTGCATGCTCAACTTTTTATTGTCGGTGGGTCAGAAAATACCCAGTTCATGATAGGAAGCTCAGTTCTCATGGTAACCTGGTGGCACAATCAGTTTTTCAGTCTCTGCTTCTACCCGGTAGAAAGCCAAAAGCTGTTTCTCAAAAGAAGTGTAGTTATCTAGAAAGGATTCAGGGCCTTGCTATAAAAATCCTCATCTTCTATACTGAGATTCACAATAGGGGTATGCAAATGCCCAAACAACAATTATGTAAAGCAATTTGTCTGACAGTATGTAAAAAACTATGTTTGTACAAGAATTCAACATGAAAAACATTCACTATAATTCTGAAAAATGGAAAAAAAACTGAAATGAGTTGTTCTGGAAAACTTGCTTTATAGCCATAGAACTATATTTTTAAATGGTGAAACATTGGAAAGAGTATATATATATACAACAAATTTTGGTGTAAGCACTGACATTATCATAACAAAATGGACCTAAGTAAATGAAATTAAAATGAGATATATAAATAATTAGGGAGATAATAAATAGATTCATACATATTTAAGGTAAACATAGCATCTGATAAAGTATATATCTCAATAGACAAATATTTTTTTAGTTTAATGTTGATGCATTTGTAAATATTATATATCATATACATGGTATATTTGCAGGAAGACAGTGTGGAAACATACACTTGAAAATAATAACACTTATTATCCCTTTTTAAAGGTTTTTTTCCTTACTTTTTTCATTATGTCCTTCTGCATTTGCTCATCTGATCACATGTCATAGCTACACATAATTTATTCA
>JAKSZT010051605.1:115357-128084 GCA_026826555.1 Tolypeutes matacus
TTTAATTTTTGCTTAAATAAATATTTGTAAAGCAATAAATGTCATTCAAAATATTGAGATTAGAAATGAAAAATAAAATGGTCATATCAAGTTTTGAAGAAGAAGCATTTGAAAATCAACATTTATTTTGCAATAAAAAATTCTCAGCACAGAAGAAAAGAAATATTTTCTCATTCTGATAAAAGACACAGTTATGGGTAAATTGTTTCACCCCAATAGATATATTCATGCCCTAGCTCCTTACCATACTGCAACCTTCTTTAGAAACTGATCTTTGAAGATAATGTTAGTTAAGATGAGCCCAAACTGGACTAAGGTGGACCCTATTCCAATATGATTTATATCCTTATAAGAAGAGAAAATTCGACACAGACAGAGAGAGAGAAAGAGAAGATGGCCATGTGGCAGAGGCAGAAAATGTCGTACATTGCCAGGAAGCCACTGCCATAACCTTACGGGCTTCACAAGAAGTCTGGAAATGGCCATAATTATATTTCAAATTATTAATTTCCGGAACTGTGGGACAACTACTTTCTGTTGTTTTAAACTGTCCAGATATTGTATTTCTTATGGAACCCCTAGGAAACTAACACAGACATCTACAAAAACCTGCAACTTATAATATCGTATTTTATGTGAAATACTCATTGCTTATACCCTAAGCTCAGGAAGAAGGCAAGGTGTCCACACAGCCAATACTATTCAACATTCTAAAAAAAATTCTACATTTTTCTACAAAAAAAAAGTCACTAGAAGTAACAAGTGAGTTTTCAAGTGTTGCAGGAGAAAGATCCACAAGCAAATTTCAAAAGTATTGGTACAAAAGAAGAAATACAAACAGCAAAGAAACACATGAAAAAATGTTCAAAATCGCTAACAATTAGGGAAGTGCAAATCAAAACTACAATGAGATATCATTTCACACCTATTAGACTGGCTACTATTTAAAAAATCAGAAAACTGTAAATGTTGGAGAGGATATGGAGAGATAGGAATGCTTATTCACTGTTGATGGGAATGTAGAATGGTACAGCCACTGTGGAGGACTGCTTGGCAGTTCTTAAGGAAATTGAATATAGACTTGCCATGGGACACGGCAACACCATTGCTAGGTATATACCCAGAAGAACTGAGAGCAGTGACATGAATAGACATCTGTTCACTGATGTTCATTGCAGCATTATTCATGATAGGAAAGAGTTGGAAACATCCTAGGTGTCCATCAACTGATGCATGGATAAACAAATTGTGGAGTATACACATGATGAAATATTATACAGTGGTAAAAAGAAATGAAGTCATGAAACATGACAACTTGAATGAACTTGGAGGACATTATGTTGATTGAAGCAAGCCAGACAAAAAAGGACAAATAGTGTATTATTGCCCTATTATGAACTAAATATATTATGTGAAATATAAATATATTATGTGAAATAGGAATTTGAGTAAAATTGCATGTATAAGGCCCTTTTTTCTTTGAAGCTGCACAAATGTAGGTTAATACTATAAAATGTTACTATCAGACAAAAAAATGCATTATTCTAAATGACAGAGAACAGACAGAGCTCTATATATTGTATGATTCCATTTATATAAAATGTAAATATAAATCAATTTATAAAAATGAAATGATATTAGTGGTTATATAGGGCTGAGGAAGGGGTGAGGAGCCTTTCTTTTTGGATTAATGAAATTGTTCTAAAATTTATGAGATGATAAATGTGCAACATTGTGATTATACTAAAATCCATTGATTATACTATTAGGAAAGATCATATGGTATGTAAATATATCTCAGTAAAACTGCTTAACAAACAAATAAATAAACTGTGCTAAAATAGCCAGAAAAAGCAGCAGCTATGTACAGCAAGGGAAACAGAGAGGGATTGAGAGGTGAGGAATTTTCTTGTTTGTCTGTTTTTTGTTTATTATGATTATTATTGAAACAATGAAAATGCTCTAATAATGATTGAAGTTATGAGTGCACAGCTATATGATTATACAAAATACCAGGTTGTGTACTTTGGATGAATTGTATGCTTTATTAATATATGCCAATAAAATTAATTTGTTAAAAAAATTTTTGGTACATTAACAAAAATAAAGCAACAGTAACTGAAAATTCAAAACCACACTTAAAATATGAAATATTTAAGCATAAACCTGGAATAAAAAAGATGTGAAAAGCCTATACATTGAAAGCTACAATTTTTTGGTGAAAGAAGTTTAAAAAGAGACATATACATGGAGATATTTATCACTTATACAATTGAAAGTCTATTGTTGAGTTTAATTCTATCCAAAACAATCTTGAGATTCAGTACTAGACCCCGCAAAATCAAAGCACAACTTATGTAAAAATTGACAAGCTCCTTATAACTAAATGGAAATGCAATTCACCTGGAATAAAAGAATCACCTCTGAAAAAGAACAAAGTTTTAGGATCTATGCTAACTTATTTAAACATAGACCATAGAAATAACAGTAAGTAAGAGAGTGTGATATTTGCATTAAGATAGATCAAAGATCAATGGAAAAGAATGGGCATTGCTGAAGAAATCCCTTACATTTATAGTCAAACAATTTTTTAGAGATGCAAAAAAACTCATTGGAAAGGGGTAGGGTTTTAAACAAATGGTACAGAAGAATTGGATATCCATGTTAAATAAAATGAACTTCTATCCTTACTTTTCACTATTTACAAAAATTAACAAAAAATTAATGTCGATATTGGGTTAGGTCACACTTTCTTAGATAAAACACAAAAAGCATGATCCATTAAAAACTGATGAGATGCCATTTATCAAAACTGAGATTATATGCTGTTATCAAGGCAGTGTTAAGAAATGAGAAGTCAAATACAAACTGGTTAAATAGTTGCAAACTAAATGTCTGAAAAAAGATTACAAAAAGACTATATAAAGAACTATCAAAACTAAAAAAGAAAACACAAAACCGAATTATAAAATAGGCAAAAGGCTTTAAACAGACACGTCACCAAGGAAGATACACAACAAAGTACACCAAATATGATCAACCTTATTAGCTATTAGGTTTGTGCAAATTAAAATCATAATATGAATCCACTACACAACTACTACTATGCCTAAATTGCAAAAACTGTTCATATCAAAAATGAGGACGAAGAAGAACACTCTTGCATTGCTTGTGGGAATATAAAATCAAAATACCACTTTGGAAAACCGTTGGCAGTTTTTTGTGTTTTTTTTTTTGTTTTGTTTTGTTTTTTTTTGCAGTTTTTGAAGCATACACCTTCCAAAATCCAGCTGTTCCACTCTTATGTACTTACCCAGTAGAAATTAAAGCACATGCCTTTACAGAGACTTTGTATTGATTGAATATTCATAGCTTCTTTTTTTTTTTTTTTATTATGGGTAAAAATCAAAATTCTCACAATACATACAAACATTTGCAAAATGATATATAAATATATATGCATACATGTGTATTTGCTTACAAAAATGTTATTTATATATATATATACATATATTTTAAGAGGTGCTTAGATTACCCAAAATATTACATGGAACCCACTGGGATTCCCATGTTGCCCACCTCCCACACCTCCCTCATAGCTTCTTTATTTAAAATTGCTACAAAATTGAAAAGACAAAATATCTACAAACAGACATATAGGTAAACAGATTGTAGTATACAACAATGAATTGGATTTTTTCTCATAAATGAAATAGAACTAACTACACATACACAGAAAATCAATATATCACAAAATAAATTATGCTGTGTGAATTAAGTAAAATGAAAATGAGTTCATATATTATGATCCCATTTATATAAACTTCTACAAAACACAAACTAATCTATAATTACAAAAAAACAGATCAGTGGTTTGCTGTGAATTGAAAAGGTGGGGGCTAGGCAGGAAGGAGGGATTAAAAAAGACACAGGGACACTTGGGTATGATGTATATGTTCATTACCTTGATTATCTTAACACACACTAGGGAGTACACATGTCAAAACTTATCACATTTTACACTTCACATTTTTGCAGTTTATTGTACATCAATAATCACTAATAATGCTGTCAAAAACTAAAAGGAAAGAAAATATAGATTTTGACAGCCTCAAAATAGAAACCACATACCAACAATCAGCAAAACACTTGTAAAGACTTATTATAAGTGTAGTATACATATTTAATATATTTATAAGAACAAACTATGAATAGATCTAAAAAAGTTAAGGTACCCTAAAGACATAAGTATAGTGACAAATTTTTTAAATAAATTTAACTTAAAGTCCTTTAATAACACTGTACAACATTTTAAAAAATAAGAGTTTCATCTGGAAATGTAACTCAGCAATTATTTTCATACATATGGAAAATATTAATATGAAGATACTTTTGACTGAATAATTTATTACTGTGCAAATGAAGAACATAATAAGCTTAATTCACACATTGTTAAAATAAATGCCCATGTCATCATACAGCCAATATGACTTCTAGTGATAAATTTGAATGATAAGAAATTATATTATATGATAAATGAAAAGGTTTTTAAAGATATAAAACCATATCTTATGCATCTATATTAAGATTGCTAGCAGATATTTATTCATTTGTTAATAACTATAATATAGTGGGTGTACTTAAAGAAAGAAAAATCTGGAAGGATAAATCCTTCAATATAACCAGTAGTCTTATATAAATGTATAAACTTTTCCTTCTGCCTATCTTATTAAAAGTGCACAACTGTAATAAAAATTCATAACATATGCTAAAGGAATATATTCTTATATTAAAGGATTTTAATTGCCAGATGTCTTAGTAAATATGAAAGTTTTAAGAAATGAGCAATGTTTTTATTAATAAAATTATCCTCCTCACCTGTATCTGATTCTGATGTATTATCTCCTGTCTCCAAAGGCGCAGTCCCTACTGACACCAGTGTTACCTATCTTTTTTTTACCAAAATTATTACTCAGAAAATTCACCAATTATCTTTGAATGTAGGTGATAAAGGACACTTTTTCATCACTTACTGTCATATTATGAATTTTTAAAAGTCTTGCTCTAATCTGTAAAAGCATCTCTTTGTCCTTATTATTTAGAATATCATCTCTTCTACCAGTGGATTGAGTTCCTGACATCCCAGCCTTAAATAATTAAATAAAAATAATTTATTTTCTTTTCCATGATGGAGTAAGTAAGAATATATTGGGGGGCTTATAATATCACCAAGCCAATTAAAAGGTTGTCTGTAAACTTTGCTGAGGATGGCAAACCCAGGAGCTCTATGCATTCCCAGACATGCCAATAAATGTAAAGATATAAATGTATTAATCAAAAATATCACTTTCAGCATTACAGTCTTAATATTTCTATGTGTAAACAGCTGAAAGATATTCTGATTTACTAAGAGAAGAGTAAGTATGATGATGTTTTCTTTTTGATTAGAAATCCCTTTATAGGATTTGGTAGTTTTCCTCCTGAGAAAAAATGGATTTCAGGAATAATTTATATATTTTACCATATATTCAACATATATTTATGTGATTTAATTTTTTAGAGAGAATTTATCTTGTGTAGATAGATAGCATAGACTGGAAGGATTTTATGCATAAATGCATTAATAAATCCACAAATAACTCAATACAATAAATATCCATGGAAATTTTTGCTACCCATACAACCCCAAATAAGCTGGGACAAGGGAGAAATTTTTTCTATACATTGATATTAGAAATTTTCCAGTTTTGAGATAGATAATGATTGTATAATGGAAATATTGAAGTCCCTGCCTGGATGACTAATGGTTGATGCCAGAGAAATATCGGCAGAACAGCTTACAACCAATTCATGAACCAAAGGTTCTTAACTTCTGCATTACCTATGTTATTATTGGGCAAAAATGCTATTAATGAAAAAAATTAACTCATTTTAAAGGAAATTCATGGAGAAGAAAGAGAGTCACCACTTATTTCAGAAGTAAATGTAATGCACATATTCAGAATATATGTATATATTCTGAGAAAAAGTGGATTATATATGGGTGTCAGCAGCAAGATGGGATGGGGGAAGTAGTTTAAAAACTTGTGCTAAAAATCAATGAACAAAAATTTTATGAAACAAAAACCTTAATTGCTACTCTAGAGTATGTATAATAAGCACAAGTTATCTTTTATTGATTGCTACTGTTAAAAAAGATAAAATTTGTCAGGAAAAAAATGAAATATATTATGAGATTTTGTGATTTAATTTTTGGATAAGACAGAATTTTTGAGAGCCAAAGGGCATCATTGCCACCCCAAAATATACATGTCCTCAGCAATTTATTTAGGTGAAAGAGAAAATTAAGCAGAAATGGAAGTTAAGCATACATTTTTTTTAAATGTCTTAGGAAATAAAAAACTGAATATGTTGACTTCTAGAATAAATAATCTACAAGAAAATGTCTCTGAATATATCATACAGATCGGCTAGAAGTTGGAAGTCAGTGATGAGAAATGGCGCAATAACAACATTCATTCTGCTGGGACTGACAGATGACCCTCAGCTACAGGTTCTGCTTTTTATATTTCTACTTCACACCTATATGCTGAGTGTAACTGGGAACCTGACCATCATCCCACTTACCTTTGTGGAATCCTGTCTTAAAACTCCCATGTACTTTTTCATACAAAATTCTTAGAGTTCTCCTTCATATCTGTATCTATTTGTAGGTACTTTTATAGCATAGCTACGGGTGACAGGGTCATTACCTACAATGCTTGTATGGACCAAGTGTTTTTTTACTAACCTCTTTGCAGTAACCGAATTTTCTCTCCTTGCTGCCATGTCCTATGACCGCTATGTGGCCATCTGCAAACACCTACACTACGTGACCATCATGAGCAACAGAGTCTACAGGATACTTGTCATCAGTTGTTGGATGGCTGGTTTGTGTGTATTAATCCCACTACTTAGCATGGGCTTAAAGGTGGAATTTTGTGACTCTAACATCATTGACCATTTTGTCTGTGATGCAATTCCCCTGGTGAAAATCGCATGTTCAGACAAATGGTCCATAGAATAGTCATATTCAGTGTCTGTGTTGTATTGTTCCTGAATATGACTCTGACTTTTGTAGTTCTGTCTTATGCTTACATCATCAGGACTATTTTTAGATTCCCTCAGTCCAGCAAAGGAAGAAAGCCTTTTCGACCTGCTCTTCCCACATGATTGTGGTTTCCATCACCTATGGTATGTGCATTTTCATCTAAATAAATCCTCCAGCAAAGAAAGAAGTGGCTGTCAATAAAGTTGCTTCACTGCTCATTTCTTCTATTTCACCTATATCGAACCCCTTTATTTATACCCTGATTAACAGTCAAGTTAAGAAAGCCTACAAGGACTCAATAAAAAAAATAGCATTGATTTCCACCAAGTAAAAGAAATTGCTTATAAAGAAACATTTGAAAAATAAAGATAAATGACTTTGGAAATTTCCTCCTTGATATGAATGAATTTTATTAATTAAAATAAATAAATTAATTAATTAATTATATATAGGCCTTGTGCCTACATATAACAAAAATACAGCTTTACAGTCCAAATTCTCTCATGGTTATCTATATAAATCAAAATAAAGATTTATAAATCCACACAAATATAAATTCTTAAAAATTAAGATATTTAAATTTTATATCCAATTGTCTAATTACAGGCCTGGAAGCAATGAAATTGCTAGCCTATGCTTATACTCTCCCCTGGTATTTGCTATTCTAAATTCAGACTCTATGTGTTTGCATATTTGTAATTGTTTTTAATAAGTGAAATCATATAATATTTGTCCTTTAGTGTCTGGCTTACTTCACCCACCATAATGTTTTCAGATTTCATCCATGTTGTTGCATGTATCAGGACTCCATTTCTTTTTAAGACTGAATAATATTTTATTCTATGTATATTCACATTTTATTTATCCATTCTTTGGTTGATAGACACTTGGATTGCTTTTATTTTTGGCAATTGTGAATAATGTTGCTGTGAATATTGGTTTGTGAGTGTCTGTTTGTGCTTAGCTTTCAATATTTTGGGGGTATGTACCTGGTATTGGGATTGCCAATTTCAAATCCTAGTTCTATAAGGAGCTTTGTGAGGAACCGCCATACTGTTTGCCGTAGCAGCTGCCCTGTTTACCATTGCCACCAGCCATGAAAGAGTGTTCCTATTTCTCCACATCCTCTTGCACACTTATTTAAATTTTTTTAAGTAGCCATTCTAGTGGGTGTGAATTGTTATCTCATTGTGGTTTTGATTGGATTTCTCAGAAGTTTTAAATCAAGGTGCTGATAGGGTCACAGTTCTTTCACAAACCTTGTTGCATTCTAGTGCTGGCTTGTTATGATCCTTTGGATTCTATGGCTTGCATCTCTGCTTCCTGTCACATACAATGTCCCAAATCACCATCTTGCAGTTGGTCTTCTATATTACTTTGACTTCTGGCTCTCACTCCTACCTGTGTAATCTCTAGTTTCCTGATTTGTACAAAGCCTCTAGGAATACTTTTATGGACCTCCTGATTCAGGTTTAGCCATACGTAAATATGATCCTACAAGATCCTATTCACACAACAGTTACACATTAAGTGATAAGATATCTTTATGTTTCTTACAAGAGTTCACACCCACCCACAGGAAGTCAGATTAAAATTATGAACATGTCTTCTGAGAGGGTACATAACTCAATCTACAACAACCTGTTAGATATAAAACCCAACCAATATATATCCAGTTAAGCTTTCCAGAGATGTACATATATTCAGAGAGAAAAAGAGTGAGAGACAGAGAGAGATCAAAAGAATATATATATAGTTGAAAGATGGATAGATAAATAGATGATAGAAGATAGATGAAAGAAGGAAAAAAGGAAGGAACAAAGGAAGGGAGGGAGGGAGGGAGGCAGAAAGGAAGGAAAAAGAAAAAGACAGTCAGATAAAGATAGAGGTTATAATAAGGATTTGGCTTTTGTGATTGTGGGGAACATCAAGGCTCAAAATTCCACTGAGAAAGCTGTTGATTTCTTGAGACTGAATTCCTTAGGTAGGAAAATCATGGAAAAATACAGGATATAAACTTGAGGAAAAATTCCTTCTGACACAGGAACCCTCAATTCTTGGGATGAAGACCTTCAAATGACAGATGAGGCCAATCTGCATTATGAAGTATAATGTTCTTTATTTAAGGTGAACTGGCTTCACATGCTAATTCCCTCTATGAAATACAGCTATACTTCAACTAGGCCTTTGTTTACCAATAAATGGATACAATAATCCAGGCAACCTGACACCTAAATTTAGCCATCACGGTCTACTGGTCAACTTGTCACCCAATCACATATCATTATACCACCCCTAATCTCTAAATAATGACTGAAACAAAGGCTTACTTCTATAGATCTGATATAATTAACCTGAATACAACTTAAAACACACTAACCCTTTCCATGGAAGAGGATGTGAAGTTAATAAAATTTATACTATATGAAAAGAGATGTGATAAGGAAGAAAACATTCCTTTTGGAGATGTGTCGGCATGTGTGTGTGTATATATAAATAAATATGTATATATGCACACACTAAAATATTTACAACAAAATATGAAAGAAATTTCATTACAGTTGTAGTCCTCTTTTCTGCAAGTGCTTATAACTTGTATTTATATTTACATTTTCCATTACTCATTCCACATTCTCTTTGTCCTCAGCAAGCACCTCAGCTGGTCCTGATTTTTTACTAGTGAAGTGAAACAAACCTTCATTCGTGAAAGGTCACAGCCATTAACAGAACTGCCTAGATTGGGTTCCTTCAGATTTCCTTCAGTTTATTCACAGGCCACGGTAATACTAAAAGATATGCACTGGGATCTCTTATATTCCAGCCATATTCTTCCTTTGTCCTTTGTGTAGTAACACTCCCAGTTTCCCTAGGCAGTCAGGAACGATCACTCCAGTCAATACAGTGATTCTCTTTGCCCATTGATTCAAAAGCATGAGGAACTCAGAGTGACTAGGTAGCAATCATAAATTCCTGTTCAATGGACACATTTTTGCATTGACTTTTGGAAGCATTCTTCCCTTAGGACATCTACAACAGCATAGCAGAAGACTGTGGGAATAGAATACAAACATTTGATACTGGAGTAATAATGAGTGGTTCCACTCCTAGTTCCACCTCTCAATTCCTGTAATTATTGATTATGAATACAAGAGCAATAGCACCAAATGTTGGACACTGACTTAGAACATATACAGCTTTCTGGAAAATGTTCCACAAGCCCCACAAGATATTTCCTTCTTGCTGGCATCATAATTGTGTTTTCAAAAGGCCATTCCACCATTCATTCAATCCAGATGCTACAGAGTGATGGAGAACATAGTAAAACCAGAGAATCACATGAACACAGACCCTTTCCTTCACTTTGTTTGTATGAAGTGAATACCTTGATAAAAAATACCATGATCATTGATAAGGCATTTTATAGTCCCTGGATGGTAGTTTTGGTAGAATGTGTGCAAGAGAGGCAAATTCATATTTAGTGTAAATGTCTGTTCTACTAAGAACAAAGATCTGCCCCATTCACCATGAGAGAAATACATTATATTCAAACTGCTACCAGTTATCAGAGTTGTCACCTTGGGCAATGATGCTATATGAGGGTTCAAGTTTTAGTCTTTGCTGCTGGCATATGGGGCACTAAGCAATGGCTGTTTCCAAGTTTACCTTGGTGGGTGCATGGCCATGTTGCTGAATCCATGCATAATCTAATCCCTGCCACCTTGATTAATTTGTCTGTGGGTCCATTGGACAATGACAGGTGTGGATGTAGAAAGAGGCTGGCCGTCCCCACAGAAAGGGTAATTCTATTCCATTGATTAAAAATATCCTCACCTACTGAGGTCATGCTCTGGTGAGAATTGCATAGGAAAGATAGCTACATACTTTTCTGCCCATTCAGAAAGTTCAGGTCTTTCTGCATACCTGTCTCCCAGACTTCCTTGTCACCAACTTTCCGATCATGTTCCTTCCAACTCCCTGACCATCCAGTCAAATACTTGGTAACCCTTTATCACTATTCAATGATTTGTCTGGTTATTTCTCCTTAAAGACAAATGAGGTCCTGCCACCAGGGGAGATTTCCTTTCACCGTTGTCCTTCAGGGACATGCAAGAAAGGGGCTGTAGAGGTTTCAGATGATGCCTGCACAATGTGTACAAGCACCAATAAACCATGCCCAATTTTCTCTTCTTCAGGCAACTTATCAAAGAGAACTACCCAAAAGGCCATAATTGTGGGCTAGGAGAAGGCAGGTAATGTGGCAGTAGTGAAGGCCGTATGCATTGGACCAGGTCTTCACGTAAATTACTTTTGCCTTCAGTGCCTGATTGAACCCATTCTTGCACATGTCCTGTCCATTTGATGATAGAGTGCTGCTGTGCACACTCAATATAATAGTTCGGTGAGTCAGACAACCCCCAGTTCATGATGGGAAGCTCAGTTCTCATGGCAACTTGGTGGCCCAGAATCAAATGTTCAGTCTCTGCTTAAATCCGGTACAAGCCAAAGCTGTTGTTCAAGAAGGGAGTAGTTATCTAGAGAGGACTGAGGGCCTTACTCCAAAATTCCTAAAGTTCTGTGGTGAAATTCACTAATGGGGGACTGCAAATGCCACAAATAGTACTTACATTTAGCATTTGTCTGACAATATGCAAAGTAAAAATTTGTATATGGATTTTTTATGAAAAAAAATTATTATCATTGTGAAAAATGGAAAATAAACCAAAATGAGTTGTTTTGGATAAATTGTTTTGTATCCATAGAACTATATTTTAAAATGGTGAAACAATGGAAAGTGGATACAATTACAACAATGTTTTTAGCATTGATGATAGCTTAGTAAAATAGAACAAAGTTAAATAGAATTAAAATGAGACATATCAATAATTATTGAGATAAAATAGGTTCACAGATATCTAATTTAAAACAGTATATGATATGCTCTATATCTCCGTATTCAAGTAGGTTTTTAGTTTAATGTTAATGCATTTGTAAATATTGCATATCATATAAATGAGTATATTTGTAGGAAGACAGTATTGAAGCATATGTTTGAAAATAATAGCATTTGTTTTCTCTCTCTCTTTTTTTAAAGGATTTATTTATTTATTTATTTATTTTATCCATTTTTACCCCCTACCCCCTGCCCGTTTTTGCTGTTTTTGTGTCCATTTCTGGGAAACTCTCTGTGTCCATTTCCTGCCCTCTCTTCTCATCCTTCTCCTCCTGTCTTCACTGGGATTTGAGCCTGGGAACCTCTGATGTGGGGGGAGGCATCCTACCACCTGTGCCACCTTAATTCTGGGTTTTTAGTGTATCTTGTCTTGGTTCTCCCTTGTGTCACTCTCCTGTTATGTCATCATCTTGCTGAGTGGATTGTGGGGCTTGGGGATTCATCCACGCAGGGGGCTGGCAGCTCACCCGTGGTCTGGTGGCTCTCCCGCTCATGGGACTAGCAGTTCACCCAAACACGGGGCTTGGTACACACCAGTGCACGGGGCCTGGTGGCAATGCACATTCTATATTTTTCTTTTTTGATCTTTACCAGTAGGTACTGCGGATCAAAACCAGATCCCTCCATAAGAGAGACAGATACCCAACCACCCAGGCCACATCCGTCCCCCTGATCTATCTCTTAAG
>JAKSZT010051606.1:0-21334 GCA_026826555.1 Tolypeutes matacus
GCAACTCATTGTGTTTTCTGCTTCTCTTCCTTAAATCTCTATTATATCCTGCTTCTCTTTCAGAACTACAAAATTCAGTAGTTATACAAGGTAAAAATTAAAATAGCAAAGCTAGTTATAACAATAAATCCATTCATCCATGGTCTCATTTAATTACATTAAGAAATAATCATTATAAAAATAGGTAATATTTCATGAAAATATTCCCACATATTCCAACTTAGGAGTTCTTGTCCATATCAGTGGACTGTCTGGCATGCGCCAGTACTGGGTCAGGTACTCTAATAGGCTGATCACGCATGTCATTCTCATCAGTGATTGCTTGTAACTTCTCCAATATGTGCCCTTCAAAGACGAGGTGACAGGTAGAGCAGGCTTTGGTTCCCTCACATGCACCAAAACCATCAATATCTTGAATATTTTCAAACACAACATCTAGCAGAGAGTCAATAATTTTTTCTTTGGTTGTTAATGTTTCACCATCACGGTTTATAAAATGCACTGTTATTTTATATTCTGAGCTGCTCTGCGCTGGCTCCAACACTCAGCGTTTGGCTCGCCCTCGCAATTCCTCAAAGCCTTGGTCCCCATGAACCTGCAGACTCCCGCCGCCTCCCGCACTGTCCTGGAAGGAGCAGCTACCACAAGGTGGCACCGCTGAGAGGCGCCCATAAGGCCTGCAGGAGCCAGCGCTCTGCGTGGCGCCCAGAGCCCCCTGATGGATTAAGCACAGGAAGCGACAAGTTTACAGTCTTTTTATCAGTGGGGTCAGTCGTGATGTCCCATTTTTCATTTCTGATTTTTATTTGTATCTTCCCTCTTTTTTCTTTCTCAGTTTAGCTAATGTTTTGTCAATTTTCTTTTCAAGAACCAACTTTTGGATTTGTTGAGTCTCTCATTTCCTTCCTTCTGTTCAATTTAAGTTTAGTTTCCATTTCTCTTTCTAATTTTCTAGTTTTGAGGATAGGTCTCTGATTTGAATTCCTCCTTTTTAATGTAAGCATTTAGAGCTATAAATTTCCCTTTCACCACTGCCTTTTTTGCATCCTATAATTTTGGTATGTTGTATATTCATTTTCATTCACCTTAAGATTTTTCCTAATTTTGCCTCTGATTTCCTTTTTACCCCATTGGTTTTTTAGGAGAATGTTGTTTAATTTCAACATATTTGTGAATTTTCCATTTCTCCCTCTGTTACAGAGTTTTAGCTACATTCTGTTGTGGCCTGAGAATACACATTGCATGACTTAAATATTTTTTAATTTATTGATACTTGTATTGTGACCCAACAGATGGTCAATCCTGGGTAATTATCTATGTGCACTTGATAATTATGCTTTTGTTGGTTTCAGTGTTCCATATATGTCTGTTAGGTCTAGTTGATTCAGTGGATCTTTCAAGTAATGTACTTTTCTATTGATTTTATGACTCAGTGGTCTAACCATTATGAAGAGTAGAGTATTAAAATCTCCTACTCAATATAAAGCCATCTATTTTTACCTTCAAATATGTCAGAATTTGCTTCATGTAATTTGGGGCTGGGCTATTAGGTGCATATTTATTTATGTTACATCTTCCTGTTGAATTGTCCTTTTTATCAGTATGTAATGACTATTTGCCCCTCATAACTGCTTTGACTTTAAGTTTATTTTAGCTGATGTTAGTGTAGCCACCCCGGCTCTCTTTGGTTACTATTTGTATGGTATATTTTCTTTTCCACCCTTTCACCTTGTATCTTTGAATTTAAGGTGAATCTCTTTCAGAGAGCTTAGATTTGGGTCATACAGTTTTAACTATTCTGTCAATTTCTGCCTTTTTACAGGAGAGTTTAATACATTTTTATTTAAATTCACTACTGAATATGCAGGGCTTTCTTCTGACATTTTACTTTTTAGCCTTATACATCTTATACCTTTTTTGTTCTTCATTGCTGTTAATGCATACTTTCGTATTTATTTACTTTTTTGTGTTGTACCATATTGAATGCTTTTTCATTCCTCTCTGGATATATTTTTCTCATATTTAACATGAGGTTAAAATTTGACATTCTCAACATATAAAAATCATTTGGGTGGATACCAAATGAACTTCAATAGCATGCTCATATACTTTTCCTATACTCCTCTGTACTCCAACCTTTTTACACTTGTTACCACTTATATTTTTGTACAGCTTATATAAAAAAAAACATCTGTCATTACCTTTTATAAATTTGCATTTTAGCACCTGATGAGGAAGTTGTGTTAAATACTGAACAATAAAGTACAATAATACTTGCTTTTATAATTTCCCAAATGGTTACATTTACTGCAGTTCTATATTTCTTTATTTTGCTTTGAACTACTGTCTAGTGTTTTTTCTTTCAGTATGAAGAATGCCCTTTTGCACTGGTTTTAGGGCAGGTATAGTGGTGATGAACTTGTTCAGCTTTTGTTTATCTGAGAATGTCTTAATCTCGACATGATTTTTGAAAGTGTCTCGATGGAGATAAAAATTCTTGACTGGTAGTTGTTTTCTTACCAGATATTTCACTTTAAATTATTTGGAGCACTTAATCTATACTTAAAAGGAATTCTGTTATCTTTCATGTAATCATTATTTACCACATTTTCAACCACACCAAAAGTAGAGTACTTTATTCTTTTCCTAATAAATGTAAACAAATATTAAAAATAAATGAAAATTTTAAAATGTAACTTACTAAATATAGAAAATGAAATCAAGTAATAGGTGAAAGATTTGAAAAATCCAGTATTCTGAAAAGTCAATGAGCATCAATAAACCACAACGCAATGATTGCAAAAAAGACAGAAATATTCAATATTTTTTGGAAGGTCTTTGAAAGCAGTAAGAAACCAATGCATCAAATATTGAATGACTATTAGAAAGAACAAATGAAAATCATTGTAATTCCATGATTCTAAAGTTTAATTCATTAAACCTTACTTTTATGACATGGAGATATGGCACATAATCGATGGCATTAAGCATTGTTCATAGTTTAAATGGCAACTTTTCTTTTTGTCATTGATATAAATTATATGGGGATGTTTTATAATTGTGATGTCTTAAAACTGATGACATTTGGCATATCATTTTCCCTCTCAGGTTATTCTTACATATACTGAAAACCTAAGAAATTCTAATAGAAAAGTGACAGAATTCCTAAGATATTTTGGTCCTCTAGTTGAACAAATATAAAATATTTTAAAAATCAACCGACCATCTTTATAATAGCATAATCACCACAGATAAATAAAAAAATATTATTCCAATCATAATCCGTCTAGAATTTAGTTGTGAAGAGAATAATTATGATGAAATACACAGAGAAATATAAAGAAAGCTAAAAGTCTTATAAGGAAATATATAATTGAAATAAATGAAAGCCCTAATATTCTTAGATGAGAATTTTAATTAGATCATGAGTGTATGTGTGTGCATATATAGATATACATATTCATTGTGGAAACATTCATTCATTCATTCATTTAATAATAATTTATTTATGTGCATATATTTGCCAAACATGTAGAATATTAAAGGAAGATTATTTTTAAGGCAGGGTATCTGCTGAATGAAATGTGAGACTCAATCAAAGATAAAAAAGGGTGGAAAGAGATAAAAGCAAAATAAGACAATGTCAAATGATCCCATTTTTATGTGTGGGTTACTGTATGTATTTCAGATGGATTTCTATTTACAGAATTATAGGAATGCCAAATACCTTTTGCCAAGTGAAAAAAGTTAAGTTGAAGGATATTTTGTTAATGATAGCACTATATCCGTAACAATAAAAAAAAATTTAAAGAAATAATGTTTACAAATGTGCAAGTGTTTGTATCACTGGTGTGATAACATATACACCAATTAGATGACACTGGTTATATCAGGGGAATTATATTTGAAGAAAGATGATCACCTTTGTTTTGGTTTCACGCATTGCAATGAGATGAATTTTCAAACATGTATGTTTTTGAAAAGCATGTCTAGATTAGTTTGGGAATTGTTACAATACCAAATTGATGAAGCGACATTAATGTTTTAATCAATAGGAAAATTTTTGCACAATATAATCATCGTATATATTTACTTACATTTAAAAGAAATACACAAGAATATTATTTTTCAAAAACATAGTTATTTGAAAATTTGACAAGATTATGTCACATATCTGTTATTCTGCTTAATAACTCACATTAAAATATAAAGCCAATAAATGAATAAAATTTTATCTTTTAAAATAAATTAAAAAGTCAGCATAATAAATCAGTTCCCTAGATTCCTCCAATAATGAGCAATTTTATTTTATTAATATAATAAACTTTATTTATAAAGAGGTTTTAGATTACAGAAAATTTACATTGAAAGTATAAGGGGTTTCCATATATTCCTCCTCCTCCCCCTCCCACATCTTCTTCTATTAATAACATCTTCCAATTGTGTGGTGCTTTTGTTAAAATTGATGAATAAATATTGAAGCATTGCTACTAACCAAGGTCTATAGTTTGACTTATGATTTATACTTTACATAATACAATTTTATAGGTTTTGAAAAAATGTATAATGACATGTATCCATCATTGCAATATCATGCAAAATAATTCCAATGCCCTAAAAGTGCCCTATACTCTACCTATTATTCCCTCCCTGTACCATCAGAAGCTCTTCCATTATGTGCTCTTCCATTATTACAATAATAAGTTTACTTTGTTCCATGGTTGCATTCCCCCCTTGTGTTTGTTCATTCCTTGACCTAAAGGATTTTAGAATATTGATGCCCTCTTTGCTCCCTATTGATCAGCCTTAGAACCCACGGAGCAGGTGGATTGAATTGTCTTGTTTGCAGTTATAGATACTCTCTTTTTTGGGGATAGGGGTTGTCCATTATCATCATTTTGTTAGTTGTCCTGGGCAAGTCTGATGAACTGGAGAGTAGGTTTTGGTGGCAACTCTGCTGAGATTCATGGCTCAACTGGCATATGAACAGCCAGAAAATTTAAGTCGCTGGGACATATATTTATTGTGTACAGTGCTAATTATAGGTTCAAATAAAAGGGGTAGAAGAATCATGTGTAGGGAAATTATAAATGAGTCTAACTCTGTTACACTGGGGAGATAGGTTGTCATATATTCCAAGGTAAGGCTCACTGACACGGTGCTGATTTCAAGGGGTTGGGTGTCTTGCCTACAATGTCTATTTATCTGTAAAGCCCTCAGGAGCATCCATATTTGAGGCTTTGCTTACTGTGGCAGTTAATGAGATCTGCCTGAGACATGCATATGTATAACCTCTGAACTGACCTCCTGACTCACTTTGAAATCTCTTAGCTGCAAAAAGTCGTATTTAATATATTCCCCTTTTACTCAAGGTCTTTTACAAATGCATTGCTGGTTGGTTCTTGGTATTAGTCCCTTGATGCCATGGAAGCTCATACCTGAAAGTCATGTCCCATGTTTGGGGGTAGGTAGTGAGTTTATTTGCTTAGTTTCACTTAGAAAGAGGCCACATTTGAGTAAAAAAAAATATTTCATCAGGTAATTCTTAAGCAATAGATATTATTAAACTAAGTTTCAATTTTACACAAATAAGGTTCATAAATACAAGAATTAACATCGAAGTCTTGGCATAATGGTCTGTTTTCTTTTATTAGGCACTGCCTATGTACTAGAGAAATTCTTACCCATCTATTTGATAATGCAGCAGGGCTCCCCAAGACAGGAGATTAATATTTCATTGTTAATTGTGTAGTTCTTCACTCACTAGATAACACCCTATGACCAGATGAACACATTTGTATTCCATAGAGGCATGCCCCAGGTGCACCCTTTCCCACATATACCCCACCACTGACACCCTGAACCAGTGCCCCTCCCCTACCATAGTTGCCCAAAAAACAATTGTATTCTGAAACTCAGATCTCCACCTTTCTAGTGTTCACCTCTTCCTTCCTCCAGTCCTCCCCTTATTTCCATGGTTAGGTTAATTTCCCCACTCTCAATCTCGCTCATCATCACACTCCAGCACTGTTGACCCCACTCATATCCCTGCACCACCATCATCCCCATCCACATTATCAAAGATTCCTCCCAGATAGACATACTGATCAATTGAATAGAATTGAGAATTCATATGGAGACCCATGCATATATGGCCAATTGATATTTGATAAGGTCACAAAGCCCACTCAAGTGGCACAGAATAGTCTCTTCAAGAAATGATGCAGTAAGAACTAGATATCCATAGCCAAAAGAATGAGAGAGGATCACCATCTCACACCCTATGCAAAAATTTACTCAACTAGGATCAAAGACCTAAATGTAAGAGTCAAGACCATAAAGCTCCTAGAAGATAATGTAGGGAAACTAGGAGAACTTGTAGTAGGAAAGGATTTCATAAACTTTACGTAACAGTGAAAGAAGAAATATGTAAACAGTAACTCCTGAATTGAATGTTTCTTAAATTATTTTTATCAATTCATTTATACAAACATATTTGATAGAATTCTCCCATGCAGTTATTAGCCCTATTTGTACTTAAATTGTCTTATTTGACGTGAGCCGTTTAAAATCCTTTTGCCCAAACAATAGTAGTCTTTCATATATCAATGGCTATTTGGTATGATAGAAGTTTCCAGGTTACTTGAACACAACTATGTTAAGCAGAAAAAAGCTGTCCCAAAGATGCCCCAGTCCTAATCTCCAGAATTTGTGAATACCATACCTTAAAGGGAGAAAGGAACTTTATAAATATGCTTAAGTTAAGGATCTTGAGATGATTATCTTGGATATCTAGGTGGGACCATGTAATCACATGGGTCCTTATAAGGGAGAGATGGAGGCAGGAATGTAAGAAAATGAAATTTTATGATATAAGCCAAGGTCGGAGTAAAGCAGGGCCTTTAGCCAGGAAATGCTGCCACCCTCTAGAAATGGAACCATTTCTCCTTCTAGAGCCTCCAGAAAAATGCAGCACTGCTGATCCATTCGAAACTTCACCCCCTCCAGAAACCTTTGGAAATAAATTTGTTTGTGGTAATTTGTTAAAGCATTGAGAAACATATATTTCCTACTGCAACCCTAGAATCACCTATTTCTCCATGTGACCTGTTTCTTTTAGTTTGAAATAGCATTTGTAAACCATGATTCAGATGAAAATGTACATGTTGCTCTTATGCCTGTGTTTCAAGGTCATTTCAGTGGGTAGAACTAGTAAATGAGATTTTTATTAAATTAAAATAAGAATTCAGAGTGATGTTTCCAGTTCAAACTCAAGGCTTCAGGATTTATCTTAACATATTTTAGTTGAATATTTAATTAATAATAAGTTAATTCTTAATTTGTCTATACTTTTAGAGTTAATGATTGAAGATATATTGCTAGTTATACGTGCCACAAAAGGAAATCATTTGAATTGAAAACTGGAAACTAATGTTCACAAGTGGCATTATTACCAACCTGCTAAGCTGGATAAATGCAGGGATTTGGAAAATTTAACCTGGAAAGGTACAGTTCTCCATTTCTTTCTTTTTTTTTTTTTCCATCTCTCCATTTCTTAAACAATAAATGGATTTCTTTCTAAAACAATAGTAATTTAAAGGGTTCAAGCTTTATAGGTTGACTTTTTGGTGAGCCTTGCTCTTGGGAGGCCAAAACATAGGAAAGGGCATTCATGGAACTATTGATATTGTGCAGCATATTGTGAAATATAATTCAAAAGAGAGGGGAAGGAGAGATACAATAAATGACCCAACTGGGCAGATCAGTTAGATGACATTTGAAAACTGATCTGAGAATTTAAAATTGGTGAGCATTTTCACTAATGAGTTAATAATACTTATTCAATGTTTGAGAAGCAAGGCAGTTACACTTAAAATGCCATGGCATATCCACACATTTAAAATGGCTTAGCAAATTTCATCTATTTATCTTGACCTGGAGGAATTCAATCCAGTTATGAATAACATGATTTAAAATGGAAAATGCTTGAAAGAGAGCTGAAATTTTCCCAGATATGTAATAGATGTGCTCTTGAAACAGAATAAAGGATTGAATCAGTGAAGTTCCAAATTAGCCCAATACTTCTGGCTATAGTCTGCATTCACTGCCAGCAATATACAGAATAGGGCAAGAACACAGAATATAACATGGCAACCACATCAATTCTCACTTGCATATCAGTGGTCTGACTAAAAATTTGAATGGACAATCAAAAAACTCACTCAAAATGTGATAATGTACACAACTTAGTTATTGATATGGCTATATGCTTAATACGAGAATACATGAATATGAGAAAATGTAGAGGGTGGTGGCAAGTTCCCCTGAAACATTTTTCTATTTCCAGAAAGTAGATAGCAGTGTAGAAGTGTAGAAGGATGCATTATGCCTTTTTATAAGTTGCAACGTCACATGTTTTAACAATCTTAGCATGGATTTAAATTAATTGCTGGACAGGGAAGGTGATATAAATGCACAGGACTTCATATAGACATCATTACGTATGACACTCCATATTCTTAGAGGGATTATCAGTGGTTCAAATAGACAGTCACACAGTCAAAATTGGGATAGCCATGAATTCATCCTGACTACCATGAGGCAGAGATAATATTGTAGTTCTCGTCTGTGAAATCCTATTATCTCTACACGAAGCTAGGGCCAATGTTAATCATACGCATGTCTGTGATAAATGTCAGAGCTATAGGTAAAAGCACCTGTGTCATTGTTCACCTGGTTTCCATGACAAATAAGATGTTATGAGTTAGCTAAAACAAGAACGTAGTAGTTCATGGTTTCAGACTCCTAAAATGTCAAATCAATGAGTCGACAGAATTACTCTTTCTTCACAAACCTTGTAGCGTTGTGGTGCTGGCTTGCCATAATCCTTGGGATTCTATAACTTGATCTATGCTTCATGTCTGTATTAGTCAGTCAAAGCGGTACAGATGCAAAATACCAGAAATCAGTTGGTTTTTATAAAGGTTATTTATTTGAGGTAAAAGCTTACAGTTAACAGGCCATAAAGCTTAAGTTACTTCCCTCACCAAAGTCCTTTGCCACGTGTTGGAGCAAGATGGCTGCTGATGTGTGCCAGGGTTCAGGCTTCCTGGGTTCCTCTCTTCCCGGGGCTCATTTCTTTCCAGGCTCAGCGCCTCTGTTTTCTCCACAAGGTCAGCTGTAGACTATGAGGCTCTCTAGGTTTTGCCTCTCTCCATAAGACCAGCTGTTGACTATCAGGCAAATGGCTGTGTCTCTCTCCCAGGGCCTTCTGTCATGTCTAAGAGCCGTATCTATTCCTTTATTCCAAAATATCAATTATTTTATTCCAAACTGTTTGTACAAGGAATCTCCTTGAAAAAAGTTTTATTATATTTATGAAAAATGGAAAAGAAACAAAATATTTATTGTAGTTAAATTGTTTTGTAGCTATGAAATTATATTTTTAAATGGTGAAACATTGGAAGGAGTATAAGTTTTCAACAAATTTTGGTTTAAGCACTGAAGTTAACTTAATAAAATGGAACTAAATAAAAGGGAATTAAAATGTTTTTATGTATAAATTTAATTTAATCCAAATATATGGATGGATACATTTTAAAGCACAACTTGAAAAGCAAATCTTCAATGCTAAATAACTTAGTCATGTTATTAAAATATTGACTCATTGACTTTGTTTTATGATAAAGAAAATAAGTGATTACTTTCTCTCCTAGAAATATACTGCTGTTACTATTCACTCTGTTTTCTTTGCTTCTGTAGAGTAAGTCGGTCACAAGGCTTAAATGATTTTTTTTTTTTAAGATTTTATTTATTTATTCATTCATCCCCCCCTTGCTGCTTGTGCTTGCTGGGTCAGCTAACCACGCCGTATGGGCGGGCTTGCCTTCACCAGGAGGCCCCGGGAACCGAACCGGGGGCCTCCCATATGGTAAACGGGAGCCCTACTGATTAAGCCACAGCCGCTTCCCTTAAATGATTTTTAATATTAATTTTGATTCAAATTTGTGGGTTTTTTATATGTGGAATCTTTGAAAGTTCAGCCAAAAATGATGCAAATGTGAACATTCAGAAGTTTCTCTTAATTCTGAGTTGGGCTTCAGTTTTTGTCTTTAAAGAAGTTATAACAATGGTAGTTGACTCCTTCAGTATTTTTTAGATGTGTGAAGTACTGATAAAGGTCACAATGATGGTTTTATTTTTTAGATTATTACTGTAGGTAAGTTATTCCTTATCAGAAGAGAGTAATTTTTTCAAATGTGCATTTTTTAAATGAGTGGATTTTACAGATTCTTCATCATCAATTGTACTGCTACATTAAAAAAATAGGGGATGATGTGGGAGAGGGAAGGGGTATATTAGAATACCTAATAGTTTCTGTGTAACTCTTCTGTCAACTAAAACCTCTTTAAAAATAAAGTTTATTATATTTAAAATAATCTTTCAAAAAAGAAAAGTCCAGGACCAGATGGCTACACAGTTGAATTCTACCAAACATTTTGAGAAAAATTAATACCAATTCTATTTAAACTCTTCCAAAACATTGAAAAGGAGGGAAAATTACCCAACACATTTTATGAAGCCAACATCACCCTAATACCAAAGCTAGATAAAGATAGTACAAAAAAAAAGAAAAGAAAATTACAGACTAATCTTTCTACTGAATATAGATGCAAAAATTCGCAACAAAATACTTGCAAATAGAATCCAATAGCATATCAAAAGAATTTTAAAAAACATTTCCCCTGACCACTAAATACCCCCTGTTTCACTATCTGTATAACAGTTATAACAATGCTACCATCCACTTACAAAAATATTTTAATATGGGGGGAGGAAAGGGGGAGGAGGTGGGTATATGAGAGTCTCTAGTATTCTGTGTGTGACTTTGCTGTGACCTAAAACTTCTTTGAAAAGTAAGTGAAAATTTGGCAGACACTGGGGAGTGTGAGGGGGACGATGCTACGGTACAGACTGGATACCCGATAATGTAGTGATAAAAGAAAAAATGTAAAAAATTTATTTATTTATTTATTTATTTATTTATTTATTTATTTATTTTTGTTTTTTTTCCCATTTTTTGAATATCCCAATCCTTTAACTTTTTTTATATTTAGTGTTCTTTTTAAGTTTCCATGTATTTTAGCTCTTACATTTAAACTTATCATTATTATTCCATTTTTCTGTTAATTGTATTTGGCTATTGTATGGGCTTCATCTTTAAGGAAGGTTTGCATCAAAGAAGGGTTACAATGGGGGCGGGAGAGGATCATTGGTAGGGGGTTTCAAGGATGGGGATTTCATGGGAGTAACTTCAACTGAATATACATAAAAGATATATAAAATTGTTCAAATGATCAAGGGGTGTGGCATGGTCACAGTGGGTGGAGGATCACTCAATCGATGAGACAATATTGAGTTCCCAGCATGGAGAGCTCTGCCACATTCTCCAAGGGAGCAGCAACAGTCACCCAAGTGCAGGGGCAGTGACTGGCAAAGGAGGATGGTCCACTAATGGGTTCTTGTTATTGATGAGTAGCCTTATCAGTCTTTGCTCTTGTAATTGAAACTTAGCCTATTGTTATGGGGTGCCTAAAGGTTGCCATCTGAGAGCCTGCTTGTTGCTCAAGCATGACTTCTCTCTAGGCCAAACTCAGCATATGAATGCATTACCTTCCGACCATTGTGGGGCATGACTCCCGGGGATGAGCCTCCCTGGCAATGAGGGATTACTACCAAGTGCCAACTGGCAATATGACTGGAAAAAGACCTTGAATAAAAGAGGGAATAGGTAAAGCCAAATGAGTCCATATAGCTAAGAGACTTCAAAGAGAGTCAGGAGGTCATCCCAGAAGTAACGCTTACACACACCTCAGTAGGATCTCATAGAACACCAAATTGGATATCAACCCAAACAGAGGGGCACCTGAGGGCCCTGGAGGCACCTAGGTGCTATATAAGTGGGGATAGCTCCAGAGATTGATACCTTATCAGTGGGCTCTACTTTAGAGTCTGTGCTCCTGAGAGTGACAGTTGGACTCAAATAAGTCCTCCCTGCACATGGTCCATCAGTCCCTTCTATTCAAACCTATATGTGGTGCTGGAGTTTGTAGGTGTACTTCAAGAGACTGGAGCCTTTGGCCTGCCCATGTGCCAGCTGTGCCTGGAATCTCAGCGGAGCTGCAACTCCTACTCTACAGCTCAATGGACTCACCCAAGACACCTGGTGAGGAGATGATGATGGACAAAGGCCATCCAAGGGAATGGAGAGAGTCTTCAGCTGCAGGCAGGATAATCCCATCCATCTTATCCATGGCATATAAGCCCCCTCTCACTTGGAGGTGGAGTGGACATCACCATGCCAGACTAATCAGGATTGGGGGAAGAGCCATGGACTAGAGTGGACTTACTGGTATTCTGTTGTAGACATATTGTGATTCAAGCAATGGAAGAAATTACAACATTGATGTGGAGTCAGTGGCCACTGGACACTTTCGGGGCAGGAGAGGGAAAAGTAGTTGTAATACAGGGGCTTTTTGGGGACTTGGGAATTATCCTGAGTGACATTGCAATGACAGATATAGGCCATTTTACATAAGCATATAACATGCAGAACTGTGTGGGAGTGTGGTCTACAATGTGAAATATGGTCCATGCTTAGTGGCAAAGCCCCAGGATCTGTATGTATATTGCAGTTGATGTGCCACACTAATGAAGGATGTTTATGTGAGAGGTTGTGTGAGGTGTGGGAGGTTGTGTGAGGTGTGGGAGGTGGGAAACATGAGAATCCTTGTAATTTTTGTGTAGCATTTGTGTAATCTAAGCATCTTTCAAACTATTAAAAAAAGAATTTTACACGAAGATCAAGTAGGTTTTATTTCTGGTATGCAAGCATGGTTCATCATAAGAAAATCAATGAACATAATACACTACATTAACAAATCGAAGGAAAAAAAACACATGATCATCTTGATTGATGCAGAAAATGCATTTGACAAAATCCAGCATCCTTTTTTGATAAAAACACTTCAAAAGGTAGGTATAAAAGGAATGTTTCTCAATATAATAAAGGACATATATGAAAATCCCACAGCCAACATCATATTCAATGGGGAGAATTTGATAGGAACAATACAGGGATGCCCACTGTCACCACTATTATTCAACATTGGGCTAGAAGTTCTAGCTAGAGCAATTACACAATAAAAATAAATTAAAGTCATTTAGTTTGGAAAAGAGAGAGTAAAACTGTCACTATTTCCAGATGCATGATCCTATATTTATAAAATTCTGAAATATCTACCACAAAGCTATTAGGGCTTTCAGCAAAGTGGCATGATACAAGATCAACATGCAAAAATCAGTAGTATTTCTATACACTAGTAATGAGCAAGCTGAGGATGAAATCAAGGGGAAAAATCCATTTACACTAGCAAGAAAAATAATCAAATATCTAAGAATTAATTTAACCAGGTATGTAAAGGATCAGTATCCAGAAAACCACAAAACATTGCTAAAAGAAATCAAAGAAAACCTAAACAATTGAAAGGACATTCCATGTTCGTGGATTGGAAGACTAAACATCTTAAAGAGGTTGAATCTACACAAAGTGATTTATATATTCAATGAAATACCAATCAAAATTCCAACAACCTGCTTTAAAGAAATAGAAATGTCCATTACCAAATTTATTTGGAAGGGAAAATGTCCCAAATAGCCGAAAACATCCTATAAAAGAAGAGTGAAATTGGAGGACTCATGCTTCCTGACTTGAAGTGTATTATAAAGCTACAGTAGCCAAAACAGCATGGTATTGGCATACATATAGACACACTGATCAATGGAATCAAATTGAGAGTTCAGAAATAGACCCTGACTTGTATGATCACCTGATTTTCGATAAGCCTACCAAGTCCACTTTCTGGGACAGAACAATCTCTTCAACAAATAGTGCTGGGAGAACTGCATATCCATAACCAAAAGAGAAAAGAGGACCCTTATCTCACTTCCTATACAAGAATCAACTCAAAATGGATCAAAGACCTAAACATAAAAGCTATAAAATTCCTAGAAGATAATGTAGGAAAACATCTACAAGAACTGGTCATACTATTTAAACCTATACTTGGCACTGGAGTTTGTAGGTGAACATCCTAGAGACTGGAATCTTTGGGCTATCCGTGTACCAGGTGGGCCCAGAGCCCCAGCAGAGTTGCAAAACCTACTCTCCAGTTCATTGGACTCACCCAGGATAACTAACAAGGACATGAGGATTGACAACCACCATACCAAGGAAACGAGAGAGCCTTACAATTGCAAAGAAGTGAGTCCCATCCATCGGCTGTAGGGGATCGAATCCCTCTCTCAATTAGAGGTAGAGTGGACATTACTATCCTAGAGTCCTCAGGACTGGGGAACGGACTATGGACTAAAATGGACTCACTGGTATTCTACTATAGACTTATTGTGAATCTAGCAATGGAAGAAATTACAACACTGATGTGGAGGCAGTGGCCACTGGAGGATCTGGGGGCAAGGAGAGAGAAAAACAGGTATAATACGGGGGCATTTTTGGGACTTGGAATCATTCTGAATGACATTGCAATGACATATATAGGCCATTTTATATTGTCCCATACATGCAGAACTGTGTGGGAGAGAGTGTAAACAACAATGTGAACTATGGTCCATGCTCAGTGGCAATGCCCCAGGATGCGTTTACCAATTACAATGAATGCACCACACTAATGAAGTATGTAGTTCATGTGGGAGGGTGTGGGAGGTGTGGGGAGTGGGACATATGGGAATCCCTATATTTTTTGTGTAACATTAATGTAATCTAAGTATCTTTTTAAAAAACAAAAAGGAAAAATAAAGAATTAAGTGTAATTTCCACGCAACTTTTTTTTTTTTTTTTTTTTTTTTTTGCATTTAGACTAGTATATGGTCATTCCCCTTTGAGTTATTACTAATATAAATTATTTTAATAAAATTAATATTAAAATATCCCTACACTCCTAGAAGAAACTGCATTTGAGGTTATAGTGTTATTTTAATAAACTGTAATTTCTATTTTGTAATAAAAAAAAAAAGAACTTGTAGTAGGTGAGGATCTCTCAAACTTTATACCCAAAGCACTAAAAACAAAAGAAAATTTAGATAAATGTGAACTTCTGCACCTCAGAGGACTTTGTGACAAGGATAATAAGGCAGCTTACTCAATGGGAGAAAATATTTGGGATTCACACATCCAACAATTGTCTAATATCCTTGATATATAAAGAGATTCTACAACTCAACAATAAAAAGATAAATGTCCCTATTTTAAATTGGGCAAAAGATCTAAATAGATATTTTACTAAAGAAGAAATGAAAATGGTGAAAAAACACATGAAAAAATGTTCAACATCACTGGCAATTAGGGAAATGCAAATTAAAGCTACAATGAGATATCATTTCCCACCTACTAGAATGGCCACTATTAAAAAGTTGGAAAACTAGAAGTGTTTGAGAGGATGTGGAGAAATAGGAATGCTCATTCACTCTTGGTGGGAATATAGAATGGTAGAGCTACTGTGGAAGTCTGTTTGGCGGTTCCTAAGGAAGTTAGATATAGATCTGCCATGTGACCCATCAATACCATTCCTAGGAATATACCCTAAAGAACTGAGAACAGTGACATGAAGAGACATTTCACACTGATGTTCATAGCGACATTATTACAATTGCCTAAAGATGGAAACAACCCAGGTGCCCATCAACTGATTAACTTATAAACAAATATTGATATATATTCATGATGGAATTTTATTCAGCTGTAAGAAGAAATCAAGTCATGATGCATAAGACAACATGTATGAACCTGGAGAACATTATGTTGAGTGAAGCAAGCCAGACACAAAAGGAAAAATGTTGTATGATTTTGCTATTATAAACTGAATATAATGAGCAAAATCATGGAGTTAATAGCTAGAATACAAGTTGCTAGAGAATGGAATGTGGTTAGAGAATAGAAAGCTGAGGTTTAATCTGTGCAGAATTGGTAAAAAGTTGTTTGTAAATGTTTCAAAATGAATACAAATTGTGAAAGCACATCATAAGATTTGTAATTAGTAGCACTAGCATATGGGTATGATAGGCATTTGTTTTTTTCTTTTTTTTTTTTTTTAAATAATGAAAATACTCCAATATTTATCAAAGTGATGAATGCACAGTTCTGTGATTATACCAAATGCCATTGATTTTGCACTTTAGATAAATTGTAAGGTTTAAAAACAAACAAACAAACAAAATAATAGGGTGGATGGGAGGAAATACAACAAATACAAGAAATGGAGTATAGTTAATTGTAATACTTTGACAATGCTCTTTCATAATTTGCTAAAAATGCTTTAAAACAATGCAAGGTATTGGTGGTGGGGTGATATATGGGAGCCCTGTATGATTTTTATTTTTAATTTATTTAATTTTTTTAAAGATACTTAGATTACATAAATGTTACACAAAAATATAGGGATTTCTATACGTCCCATCTCCCACACCTCCCACAACCTCCCACATAAACATCCTTCATTAGTGTGGCACATTAATTACAATTGATAAACACATCCTGGGACTTTGCCATTAAGCATGGGCCATAGTTCACATTGTAGACCACACTCTCTCCCATACAGTTCTGCATGTTATATGATGATATAAAATAGCCTATATATGTTATTGCAATGCCACTCAGGACAATTCCCAAGTCCCAAAAAAGCCCCTGTGTTTCAACTGCTTTTTCCTTTCCCTGCCCTGGAACCTCCAGTGGCCACTGGCTCCACATTAATGTTGTAATTTCTTTTATTGCTTGAATCACAATATGGCTATAATAGAATACCAGTAAGTCCACTGTAGTCCATAGCTCTGCCCCCAACCTGAGAAGTCAAGGATGGTGATCCATTCTACCTCCAATTGAGGGCTTATATCTCATGGATAAAATGGATGGGATTATCCTTCCTGCAGCTGCAGACTCTCTCCATTCCCTGGGATTGCCGTTGTCCATCATCATCTCCCAGCCAGTTGTCCTGGGTGAGTTCAATGAGCTGTAGAGTGGGAGTTGCTGCTCCACTGAGGTTCCTGATCCAGCTGGCACATGGACAGAGAAAGGCTCAAATCTCTGGATGTACACCTACAAACTCCAGCAACAATAGAAGTTTGAATAGAAGGGACAGATGAGCCATATTCAGGGAAGACATAGTGGAGTCCAACTCTGTCATTCTCAGGAGCCCAAATTCCAAAGTAGGGCCTACTGTCAAGGCACCAAACTTAGGAGCTAACTACCCTGACATAGGACTTGCATTTCTCTGGAACCCTCAGGAGCCCCACTATTAGGGGTAATATCCACTTTGGAATTCTATGAGATCCTACTGAGATGTGTGTAAGTGATATAAATGCACAGGGCTAAAATAGAAGATTGAGAGATACAGAGAGTGATAGTGATAGAGAGAAAGAGAGAGAGAGAGATAGGAAGATGAAGATAAAGGTTATAAAAGGAACTGGCTCATTTGATTATGGATTCCAAATTCATAGGACAGGCAAGAGGTTGAAAATTCCACTGAGATGGTTCTTGAATTTTTGAGTCTGAATTTCTCAGGCTGGAAATTCAGGGAAGAATAGAAGATGTAATTTTGAAGAACAATTATGTCTGATATTTGACCCTCAATTCATTAGATGAAGACCTTTAAATGGTGGATCAGGCTTACTTACATTGTAAGTATAATATACTTTAGTTAAGATCAACTGGTTGCAGATGCTAATTCCTCTATGAAATATATCTAAATTAATAAATGGGACATTATTTACAAATAAATGGATGCCATAAACTAGCTAGGTTCACACATAAACTTAACCAACATAACCTCCAACTCCTTAAACCATACTTAATATCCAAATTACAAACTGAACTAGCTTTGGTTCGGCCCTCTAGGACCAGCTGAGGTGCTGGCTGAGGACAATGGAATATAGAATGGATAGTGGAAAATGTAGATATAAATACAAATTACAACCACTTTCCAAAATGTGGTCAACTACAATGAGTTTTCTTTCATATTGTTGTGAATAGTTTAGTGTGTGCATTTTCACATATTTACATTTACATATATACACACAGTAACTCACACATCTCCAAAATCTTTGATTTCTTCCCATTTCTTTGTATATAACATAAATTTTATTAACATTATATCCTCTTCAGTGGAAAAGGTTAGCATGTTAAGTTTTATCCACATTATTTATATCAGTTACGCAGAAGTATGACTTTGTTTATGTCAAATCTTTTCTCTCTCTAACTCTCTCTGTCTCTCACTCTGTTTGGTCTTTGTATCAAACAGGTTGTTGTCGATTAAATTATGTAACCTCTCAGAAGACATGTTCATATTCTCAATCTGACTTCCTGTGGGTGTGAACTCATTTATAAGAAGGAAACTTTGATTAAATATTATCAGTTAATATGTAGACTCATTTGTGAATAGGATCCTGTAATATCGTATTTATGTGTGGTTGAACCTGAATCAGGAGGCTCTTAAAGGATTACTGGAGGCCTTATAAATATAACGAAATCAGAGATTCCACAGGCAGGTCAGAGCTTAAACTAGAAGTCAGAGTATGCAGAAGAGCAAATATGAGGTAGTGATCTAGGCTATTTTATGTGACAGGACAGAGAAAGCAAGCAATGGAATAACAAGGATTATGGCAAGCCAGCACCAGAATGCTACAAGGTTTGTGAAGAAGAGTACCTCAGCTGGTCCTGGTTTATCGCTTGGTGGGTTGAACCAAAGCTTCAAACCTGAAAGATCTGAACCATTGGTATTCTTTCCTGGTTTGGGTTATTACAGTTTTCCATTAACTTTAATCACAGGAATGGTAGGACTAAGAGATGTGCTATGTGTTCTCTTGGATTCCAGACATATTCTTTCTATTTCTTTTGTGTTGTACTACTCCAAGTTTCCCTTAGTCAAAAAGATCAATCATTCTAGCAAATGCAGTCACTCTGCTTTGCCTGTTGCTTCAAAGACATAGTAATCTAAAGTGACTGAGTAGAATCATAACTTCCAATTCAATGGAAATATTGCCCTTTCCCTTGGAATCATTCGTCCTTCAGGATATCTAGAACAGCACAGCAAAAGATCGGTGGGGACAGAAAACAAAAATGTTGTTACTAGATAACTGGAGTAATAGTGAGTGGTTCCACTCCCATTTCTGCTCTCAATTCTTGCAATCAATAATTCTGGCCACAGGAGAAACAACATCGTCTGTTGGAAACTGGCTTAAAACATAAACTCCTTCCTGGAAAATGTCAGCCCTGCAAGATATTTCGACCTAGATGGCACCGTAACTGAGCTTTCAAAAGGCCATTCCACCATTCTTTCAATCCAGATGTTACAGAGTGAGGAAGAACATAGTAAAACCAGAGAATCTCATGAAGATGGGTGCATTGCTGTACTTCGTTTGATATGAAGTGATTACCTCGATCAGAAATAATGTTGAGTGAAATACCATGATGGTGGATAAGGCATCTTATAATCCACTGATAGTGGTTTTGGCAGAAGATTTGTGTTCAGGGGATACCAATTCATATCCAGAGTAAATGTCTATACTAGTAAGAAAAAAATGCTGCATCTTCCATCATGGGAGTAATCTAATGTAATCACCTGCCAAAAGGTATTAGGCTAATTTCTTCAGGCAATAGGGCATATGCAGAACTGAGATTTTAGCCTTTGCTGCTAGCATGTGTGTTACTAAAAAAAAGCTGTGACAAGGTTTGCCTTGAGGTGTGGGTGGGCATGTCGCTGAATCCATGCAAAACCTCCATTTCTGCCCCATTGATTAATTTGTCCGTGAGCTCCATTGTACAATGACAGATATGAATGTAGAAAGAAGCTGGATTGTCTCCACAGAAAAGGGCATCTTATTAACTTGATTATAAAAATCCTCACCTGCTCAGTTCACACTTCTGTAAGCACTCACATGGGACAGATATATATTTACTTTTTTGTCCATCTAGAAAGCTCAGGTATCCTCATACCTGTCTCCTAGAACTATTTGTCACCAATTTTCCAGTCATGTCCTTCCAACTCCCTGACCATCCAGCCAAACAGTTGGTAACCATGTATCTCATTTCAATGAATTGTCTCATCATTTCCCCTTAAAGAAAAATGAAACCAGGTGCACTACTTGAAGTTCTGCCACCTGGGAAATTTCCTTTCACCACTGTCCTTCAGGGGCATACAAGAAAGGGGCTGTAGAGATTTCAGGTAGTACCTGCACATCGCACACAAGTGCCTGAGAATTCACACCCAATTTTCTCTTCGTCAGTCAAGTGATCATAGAAAAGTAACCAAAAGGACATAGCTATGGGCTGGGAGAGACAAGGTACTGTGGCAGGAATGAGGGCCATAGGCATTGTGCCAGTACCTCTTGTAATTTACTTTCCCCTTTAGTGCCTGCTTGAACCCATTCTTGTGTAGATCACATCCATTTGACGATGGAGTGTTACTGTGCATGCTCAAATTTTATTGTCGGTGGGTCAGAAAATACCCAGTTCATGATAGGAAGCTCAGTTCTCATGGTAACCTGGTGGCACAATCAGTTTTTCAGTCTCTGCTTCTACCCGGTAGAAAGCCAAAAGCTGTTTCTCAAAAGAAGTGTAGTTATCTAGAGAGGATTCAGGGCCTTGCGCTAAAAATCCTCATCTTCTATAAAGAGATTCACAATAGGGGTATGCAAATGCCCAAACAGCAATTATGTAAAGCAATTTGTCTGACAGTATGTAAAAAACTATGTTTGTACAAGAATTCAACATGAAAAACATTCACTATAATTCTGAAAAATGGAAAAAAAACTGAAATGAGTTGTTCTGGAAAACTTGCTTTATAGCCATAGAACTATATTTTTAAATGGTGAAACATTGGAAAGAATATATATATATATACAACAAATTTTGGTGTAAGCACTGACATTATCATAACAAAATGGACCTAAGTAAATGGAATTAAAATGAGATATATAAATAATTATGGAGATAATAAATAGATTCATACATATCTAAGGTAAACATAGCATCTGATAAAGTATATATCTCAATAGACAAATATTTTTTTTAGTTTAATGTTGATGCATTTGTAAATATTATATATCATATACATGGTATATTTGCAGGAAGACAGTGTGGAAACATACACTTGAAAATAATAACACTTATTATCTCTTTTTAAAGTTTTTTTTCCTTACTCTTTTCATTATGTACTTCTGCATTTGCTCATCTGATCACATGTCATAGCTACACATAATTTATTCA
>JAKSZT010051644.1:0-16696 GCA_026826555.1 Tolypeutes matacus
TATTGCAGGGATGAAAGGCAAAAGGTCAAAAAAAGTTTTATATTTTTCATTTTTTTAATGTCCCAATCTTCTGTGGCTTCTCTCTAAGCCAAACTCAGCATATGAATGCATTACCTTCCTCCCAGCATGGGCCATAACTCCCAGGGATGAGCCTCCCTGGCACTGAGGCATTGCTCCCAAGTGCCAACTGGCAGTGGGACTGGAAAAAGACCTTGAATAAAAGGGGAAAAGATAAAGACAAATGAGTTTATATGGCTAAGAGACTTCAAAATGAGTTGGGAGTACATCCCAGAGGTTACACTATGAACATCTCAGAATCTTGTCTCTTACACTTATTTTTATCCATTTACTTCTTTTTATTTTTTAATAATTATTTTTTTACTTTTAAAGAAGTTTTAGATTACATCAATGTTACATAAAAAATATAAGTGTTGTTCCACACTTTCCCACATGGACAACACCCATCTCAAGGAAAAGAGAGTTTCTGCATGTGCAAGCAAGATAGCTCCATTCATCTGTCTCATGGGAGCTAAGCCCTCTCTCAATTAGAAGCAGAGTGGGAATCACCATCCCCAAATCCTCTAGAGTGGGGAATGAACAATGGAGTGAAGTAGACATTATTATTCTAATATGGTCTTACACTTATTTGATTAGGAGTGTCTGATGGTGATATTTCACTTAACTACTGCTACATCTTGCTATGGAGTCTCTATACTTTCTTTACACTGGAAATAGAGTTAATACCATAAAATCTAGCCAGAATAAAGAGCAAGCTCCCATCAACCTAGACTCAATTCAGAAAACTCCCCTTAAGAAGTGCCTCTGATAACAATATCTGTATTTGTCAGAGTTCTTCATAGAAATAGAACCAAAAGGATGTGTGTGTATGTAAGTGCACATGTGTACATACATGTGCATGGCACATGGGTACATGCATAAGAAGTATTTTTTTAGAAACTAACTTACAAGATGTGGAGATTATCCAATATTATCATATCTGTAGGTGAGAAAAACAGGCAGGGAACTCAGAGATGGATAGTTGTAGCCTTGAAGAAGTATTTCTTCTTTCTTGAAATCACAGTTCTTGCCTTTTATGGCTTCAACTGATTGTCTAAGGAACACACACATTTTCCATCCTAATTGCCTTTACTAAATACAGTTGATTATAGATTCTAATCAGATCTACAAAATACCATTACAGCAACATCTAGACCACTGTTTCACCAATTAGACACAATAACCTAGTCAATTTGATGCCTGAAATTAAGCATCAGAATTTTGATGGATATTTCCCTTTATATGTTGCATTCATGTTACTAATATTTTTTGAGGATTACTTCATATATATTCATGAGAGATATTGTTCTGTAATTTTCCTTGTAATGTTTTTATACGGTTTTGGTATTATGGTAATGAAGGCCTTGAAAAATGTGTTGAAAATTTTCTCTCTGGTTATATATTGTATATTAGGTTGTAAAGAAATGGTATCATTTCTTCTTTGAATATTTTGTAGAATTCACCACTGAAACCATAGGTGCCTTTTGCTTTCTATTTATGGAAGGTTTTAATTGTTGACTAATTTTTTTAACAGATTAAAAAAATCACCCATTCGGATGATCCATTTCTCCTGTGTGTGTTTTGGTAGATTTTATCTTTCAAGGAATTTGTCTATTTCATCTAATCAAATTTGAGGGCATAGAGGTGAAAATATTCATTTATTATCCTCCTTAATAACCAGAAGATCAGTAGTGATTGTCACTCTTTCATTTACTGATAGTTTTCCTTTGTATAATCTTCCTTTTTTCTAGATTAGTTTGGTGAGAGGTCTATCAATTTTATTGATCTTCTTCAAAGAACTATACTTGACTTCCCCATTATTCTCTATTATTCTACTTATTTGAAACAGCATTGATTTCTCTTTATTGTTATAAAATACATGTAATATTAAAGAATATTTAACAGTGTTTTAGTGTAAGATTCTCTGACATAAGTACATTGAAAATGTTGTGTAGTTTCAACAGTAACTATTTCCAGAAAAATTTCATCCTACCAAACATTAACTCATCAATTAAACAATAACACCCATTCTCCCCTCCTCTCACCCCTAGAATCACTAGTCTGGTTTCTGTCTCTATGGATATGCTTAATCTAACTGTTTCATATAGGAGATAGTATTCAATATATTTATTTTGTGTTTGGCTTATTTTTCTCAAGAAGATTCCTTCAAATTCATGCATAGTGGAGCAATTATCAGGGTATCATTTATTTTTTATTCCTGAGTAATAGTCCATTGTATGGATATACCACTCTTTGTTTATCTATGAATCTATTGATGAACACTTGGTTTATTTCCACCTTTTAGCTATTATATGAGTAATGCCACCATAAAAATTGATGTACAAATATCTATTTGAATATCATTTTAAATTCTTTTGGATATCTACCAAAGTGGAAGTAATGGGTCATATGGCAATTCTATATTTTATTTTCTGATAAATTGTCAAAATGTTTTCCACAGTGGCTGGACCATTTTTAATTCCCACCAACAGTGTACTAGTTCCTATTTCACTTCATGCTTGTCAATACTTTTTATATTCTTTTTTAAAATTATAGCCTTCTATGTGGATGTGGAATGGTATCTCATTATAGTTTTTATTTGTGTTTCTCTTTGTGCTTTGGGTGTAAAATCTAAGAACTATTGCCTAATACAAAGTCCTGGAGGTATTTCTTTATGTATCTTGTAAGAATTTTCAAGAACTCCTATATATATGTTGTTGATTAATATTGAATTAATTTTTGTGTATGGTGAGATGTAGGAATCCAAAATCATTATTTTTCATGTGAACTTTCAGTTATCACAAGATCATTTGTTGAAAAGAGAATTCTTTTCCTATTGAATGGACATGACATCCTTGTGTTAAATCTACTGCCTTTTGAAATTAGGATTTACTTCTGAAATCTGAATTCTATTCCATTGGTCCATATGCCTATGGCTTTGCTGGTGTCATACTTTTAAAATTGCTGTACATTGAAGTAAGTTTTGAAATCATGAACTGACAATCTTCCAACTTTTCCTTCATTTTCAAGACTGTTTTAGATATTTAAGGCCTCACTGAGTTCCATATGAATTTTAAAATCACTTTTTCCATTTCTTCAGAGAAGGCTGCTGGAATTTCATTAGGGGTTGCATTGTATTTGCAGATCACTTTAGTAGTATAGTAATATTAACAGTATTAAATATTCCAGTACATGAACTTGGGATGTGTTTCCATTAATTGAGGTATAGTTTGGTTTCTTTCAGCAATATTTTGTAGTTTTCAACTATTAAAATCTTTCACCTCGGAATTTATTCCTAGGTACTTTATTCTTTTATATTTTATTGAAATTAGTATTGTTTTCTTTATTTCATTTTTATGTGTTTATTTTATATAACTTGTAGTTTGCTGAATTTTTTCATTAGTCCTAGTAGCTTTCTTGTGGGTTCTTCAGGGTTTCTATATATAGGAGTATATCATCTGCAAATTGGTTTAGTTTTACTTTTTCACTTCCAATTTAGGTGGCTTTTATTTCTTTTCATTGTCTTATTGCTGCAGCTAAACTTCCAGTACATTGTACTGAGGTAATGTTTACCCAAGCCAAACCTTGCCTCAGGCGTTTGCGGGGCACTACGCCCCACCTTCTTCCCGGACCCAACTTCCCCATTTCTCTCAGCCTATCACAGCATTCCCTCAACAGCCATAACCTTATTTGGACATGTTGGCCTTCTCCTCTAGCCTCCCCCCTCCCTCCCAAATCTTACCCCCACGCCCAGCAACAGCTTCGCCCTATCAGAAAACAACACGCTCACCCCCGCCCAACTCTGCCTATAAAACTGCGCAGCTCTCCCTGAATAAAGGTCTTACCTTCCAGCAAGCAAGTGAGTGGTGTCTCTTCATTTAGTACTGTCAGGGAGACCACAGGGCACCAAACGGCGACCCTGTGACAACTTCTCCTTAACCTCCGTGAAGACCAGGGAGCCAGGCCTGCGCTCTCCTGACAACTTCTTCACCCCCCCGCCGTTCCGGAGTGCACGCCGGACGGCCCACAACTAGCTCGTGTCGCTCCCCGGGCTGCAGCAGGGCTGATCACCCTCGGGCCCGGAAACAAAGCGGCAATGTACAATAACAGTGGTTGCAGTCATCATAATTGTTTTTTTTGTCATTAGGTAGGGAAAGCTTTCAATCCTTCACCATTCAGCTGATGTTTGCTGTTTTCCATAAATGACTTTTATTGAGATTTCCTTTTATTCCTAGTTTTCTTATTGTTTTTATCAATAAGTATGTTGAATTTTTCAAACATCTTTTCTGCATCAATTGAGATGATCATGTGGTATTTTTCTTCATTATAATAATATGATGAAGAACCTTATTTGGTATTCTTATATTGAACCATCCTTTAATTCCTGGATGAATTCTTTTTGGTCATAGTATATGAATTCTTTATTATAGGGTGTATTTCATTTGCCACTATTTTGTTTAGGATTTTTGCATCTATATTCTTAAGGCATATGACCTTAATTTTCTTTTCTCATGCTGTCTTTATCTAGCTTTGGGATTACAGTAATAATGACATTTAGAAGCAATTAGGAAGTGTTATCTCCTCTTTAATTTTTTTGGAACAGTTTTTGATGGATTGGTGTTAATTCTTCTTTAAATGCTTGGTAGAATTCAGTAGTGTAGGCTTCTGGTCAAAGACTTTTCTTGTTGGGAGTCTTTGACTAGTTATTCAATCCTTTTACTTATTATAGGTGTGTTGAGGTTTTCTATTTCTTCTTGAGACTGTTGGTAGTTTTTATGTTTCTAGGAATTTGTCCTTTTCATATAGATTATCCAATGTTTTGGCATATAATTGTTCATCATTTTATTTTAAAATCATTTTTAATTTTTTTAAATTTGTTAGAAATATCTCTAATTTCATTGCTGATTTCAATTATTGTTATCTGTTTATTTCTGTTAATTTGGCTAAAATTTGTCAGTTTGATATTTTTCTTTCATTAATTCTCTGTATTTTTAAAATTCTCTACCTCATTTTTCTCTGTTTTAGTCTTTTTCCTTCCTTTTGCTAACTTTGGTTTTAGTTTGTTCTTCTTCTAATTTCTCTAAGTATTAAGTCTTTGGTTTGTGATCTTTATTCTTTTTAAATGTAGGTATTTAAAATATAACTTTCCCTCTGTGCATTTCCTTTGCTGCATCTCATAGGTTAAATATATTTTGTTTTCATTTTCATTCATCTCTAAGTATTTTCTAGTTTTCTTGTGATTTCTTCTTTGACCCATTGTTTACTTGCTGTTTAATTTACAAATATTTGTAAATTTTCCTTCTTCCTTTTTTTTAATGATTTGCACCTTAATCCTTTTGTGAAGAGAAGATATCTGGTGTGATTTCAATCTTTTAAAATTTGCTAAGATTTGATTTATGGCCTAATATATGGTATATTCTGGAAAATGTTCCAAGAGCAATAAAAATAATATGTATTTTTGGTTGTTTGGTGGAGTGTTTTATATATGTCTACTAGATGTCAATTTTTATAGTATTGTTCAAGTCTTGTCTATCCTTATTGATGTTTTTTCTAGATGTTCTATCAATTATTGATAATGGTATATTGATGTCTCCAAGTATCATTGCAGAAATATATGTCTCTCCTTTCAAATCTGTCAATTTTTCCTTCTTGTATTTTAGGGCTCTGTTTCAGGTGCATACATGTTTATATTTCTTATTTTGTCTTACTTGACTGAAACTTTTATCAATATTATGTACTCCTTTATCTTTTTCAAATATTGTCAAAAGTTTATTTTGTTTGACAATAATATACTCACTCCAGGTCTCCTTTGTTTAATATTTTCATGGAATATTATTTTCCTTCCTATGTGGGTAATTATATCAAAAGTCACTCCATTGTACAAAGCATATAGATAAATTGTACTTTTTCATCAAATCATCAATATCTGCCTTTTAATTGGGATGATTAATCCCATGATTTTTAAGGTAATAACTGATAAAGTGATTTACTTTTGACATTAAACATTTCTTCTGTGTGTATTATATTTTTGTTGTTGTTGTTCCTTGGTTACTCCTAACTGCCTATTTTTGATGAATTTTAATACTATTTTTGTTCCCTTCTTTCTTTTACTCTGTGTTCTGTAATTATTTCCTTAGTGGTTATATTTGTGATTTCAATTAACATCATCTTCTAATAGCAACCTAGTTCAAATTACATCTTTGTTCAGTAATATACAAATGCTTTACTCTACACATACCTGTTCCTCATATTTAATAATGTTATAGTCTCATATTTCTTCTTTATATATTGTGCTCCATTAACAAAGAATTTATTTTTTGTTTTACACATTTGATTTTTAAGTCATGATGGGGGGAAATGTGATTACAAACCAAAAGTACACTAATAAATAATTTTGTATTTACCTATGTAGTTACCTTTGCCAATATTCTTTATATCTTCTTATGGCTTTGAGTTACTGTCTACTGCTCTTTTACTTTAGCCTTAAGTCCTCCTTCTAGTATTGTTTTATGGCCAAGTCTTCTGGTATTGGACTCTTTTTGCTTTTGTTTATATAGAAATTTGTCAATATCTCTTTCATTCTTAAAGGATAATTTTGTCTGATATTGATTTATTGGTTGACAGATTTTTTCTTTAAGAACTTGAAGTATGTCACCCTATTGCCTTTAGGATATCATAGTTACTGATGAGATATAAGCTGCTTATCTAATTGGGAATCACTTGTATGTGAAAATTTGCTTCTCTCTTGTTGATATCACAATTGTCTCCTTGTCTTTGGATTTTCAGTTTACCTCTACTTGTCATGGTATGGACCTTTTTGAGTTCACTTTGCTTGGATGTTGTTGAGCTACTTAGAGTGTATGTTCATATATTTTGTCCAATGTGGGGAGTTTTCAGCAAATATTTCTTCAAATAATGTTTTGACTTTTTCTCTCTCTTTTGTACTGTGATTCCAATTATACATATGATGTTACATTTGATAGTATCCCACATGTTCTGAAGTTCTATTCATTTTTTAATTTTTTTTCTTTCTCTGTGCTCTGTATAATTTCAATTGTCCTTTTTTTCAGGTTTTCTGATCTTCTCTTCTGTCTGTTCAATTTTTCTGTTGAATTGTTCTTGAGTTTTTCATTTCAGTTATAGTACCTTTGAGCTCTACAATTTCTCTTTGGTCCCTTTTTGTAATTTCTATATCTGTATTTTGTTGAAACAATATTTTCCTTGTTTTTCTAATAGTTATTTTTCTGATTATTTTTCTAATAGTTCCAATGTATGACCTTCCTTAGGGATGATTTTTGTCAAATTGATTTTACTCTTGATAATGGACTATATTTTCCTGATTCTTCATGTGTTCTGATTTTTTTGTTGAAAACTCAACATTTTGAGTATTACTTCATTGCATTTCTGGAAATTTGATTCTTCCATTCTTCTAGGATTGCTGTTTTGTCTCTTGCTGAGGGCTGTACCATATTTTTTTGTGACATTTCAAAACAAATTTTCCTCCCACAATGGGATAGAGATGAATAAAAGTGGCTGTTACCTTAAGAGTCCTCTGTTCCTATGCCTATGGAATTGAAATAAAATTAACCTCTGCCAGCCTTGCAGTTATCAAAAGTGATGCAAAGCAATAATCAATAGTCAGACTACACCCTCATGGTTTGTGGATGACAACATCCTAATTGCCAGCCCTGCCACCTAGAAAATCATACCAGGAAAGCAGGCTATAGCCCCTACAGCTGTCTGCTAAGTGGTTGGGGGATGGAGATTAATAGCTGCTACAAGGAAGTTGAAATTCATGGTTACCTATTGAAATTTACCTGCCTATTCATCCAGATCTTCCCTGGGTTTACTGAAAGTGTTCCAGTAGACTTCAGAGTTCCATCATATTTGATTTAGTCAGTTCCTGCCAGTTAATTAGTAGTTTTGGTGGAGAGATTGATTCCTGGAGTGATTTATCCAAGTTCTTCCCACATCTGCCCCCTTCATCCTTTTACTTTTAATCTATTTGAATCTTTATATTTATATTGGGTTTTTTGTAGATAACATATACTTAGGACCTGCTTTTATATGTTCTCTGACTGTCTTTGTTTTTAAATGGTGTATTTAGACCGTTCATATTAAAAGTGCTTATTGACTTAGTTGAATTAATAACTATCATGTTTATAATTGTTTTCCATTCCTTTACCTTGTTTTTAATTTTTTTCATTCATTTATTTATTGTCTTCCACTCTTTTTATGCCTGCTCTAGTTTCAGTTTAATATTTAGTATGATCATATTTTCACCCTTAGCATTTCATTAAATTTATTCTTAAAATTCTTTAAGTTGTTGGCCTGGAGTTGGCCATATTCATTTACAGCTAGTTAAAATTCACTTTCAAATAACACTATAGTTCTTCATGGGTACTGCAGGTACTTTAACCTAAGTAATCCCAATTCCTCCTTTCCATCACTTGAAAAATTGCTGTCATTCATTTCACTTATCCATATGCTACAATCATCCAATATATTGTTGATATCATCATTTTGATTTTGTTCAGTTATTTCTTAAATGAATTAAGAATGAAAAATAAAAATGATTGTATTTTAATTCCATTTATTCCTTCATGAACATGCTTCCTTTTTTTATGTAGACTAAGATTTGACCTATATCATTGTTTTTTTTTCTCTGAAGATGTTCTTTTAACCTAGTTTTTGCAAGGTAGGTAAGACAGGGCTCTTTTCAAACTCACCAAACTGTTGATTTCTGTTGGACATCTTCAGCTTCTGGGCACTGCCACACTAAGTCTGATTTTGATGTGCACACATCCTGACTCAAGAAGGGGTTTCATGACTTAATACTCTGCTTCTTGTGTTCAGGAAGGGGTTAGTCTCTTGCTTGGGCTCTCAGAGGTGGAGAACAGACCCAAGTTTTTTGTTTCATCCCCCTCCTCTCAGTAGAAGCACTAAGGCCCTCCTACCTCCACCTTTAACCATCTCCATGTTCTTATCCCCTGATGTACTCATTTACCCTTGAGCCCACTCACATTTTTTCCATCACAAGACCTAACCATTTGTGCATTCTTTAGAAGTTTGTAGTTCATGGAGCTGCAGAATGCCCTAGCCACCAGCTAGACCTGGGGGGTAGTGCTTGTGCCTTCCTGGCCCACTGGCCTGGCACACAGCACAACATGCACAATTATCAGTGTTCACTGTTCTGAAGGTGGCAGTGACTCAGCCCATCTCTCTCTGCCCCAAGCAACCTCTTTGATCCCATTGACAGGTTGTACCTGAACCTATGCCAAGGTGAATGTCAGCTTCTAGCAACATTTCTTTGGATGCTAGGAAAGCAAGAGTGTTGCATTCTCATGTTCCTGCCAGGAAGCAAGGCAGTGCCTGGTTAAGGTGGGATAGTGGATAAATTCTGGCAACTTTAACTTCCAGAACTCCCTGCAGCATCAGTTTGAGACTGGGACCTGACTTGGTATCACAGTCTTGCTTGGCTTCTTCCCTTCCCTCTTTGGCTTCCCTGAACCATCTCCATAATACATCACCATTGCAAAGCCCCCATCTCATGGTCCAATTCTAGGAATCCTAACCTAGGGCACTCTGCTAACCTAGCTGTGATGGCTGAATGTTAATTCCTCATGTTAAGAAACATCTTATTATTCAGATGAATAAGAACACCAATTGAGAACATATGTTTCCTGAAATGCATTGTTTTTAGAGGGGATCTCCTTGACTACTGTTCACCTCCCACACTTCAGGGGACACTGCTCTTGCTCTACCTTGCAAGACACTGTCATACAAGTCTTACTTTATCCTCACATTTTCACCTGTCCTGGAAATTCTCTTTAAAGTGATTCATGTGCTTTTTCAGTCCTACAGTTAGAAAAAGACCCCTGAATATCATCACCTTTCCCATGCCAGTCCACTGCAGACACTTAGGAACATACCTCTTTCTGGAGAGCTGTGTGAGGAAATGCTTGTTTATGCAGCTCAGGTTTTGATCTTGCCTATGACTTTGATTCTTGAATTCCAAGCCATCATGCAAGTCTGGCATCCTAAAACAACAAGCAGATGAGTGGCTCTATTCTTAGACTTCCAAAAAATCACACGTACATCCTGTTGTCAAGCATTAAAGTTCTCCCAGGCATGCAATTCATTCCACAAATGTTTATTAAGCACCTATTAGGTGCCAGGCACTCTGCTACATGCTCAGCTTGAATTAGGCAGACAAGGTCCTCACACTCAAAGTACATACATTCTAATGGAGGAAGCACTCATTCATTCACCCGAAACTTAGTAGATGTCATAACACAGAAAATGTGCAAATTTATTTATGTATTACATGGAAAATTTTACCTCAAAAGGAAAAGAAACTGTAAACAAATATTTTGTACTAGTTATTGAATATCAGAATGAAGTATTTAAGGAGAAGAAAACTAATGCTTGAAACTTGATCATAAAGTTCAAGGTGAATTGATGAATTGATAAGTAATAAAACAACTTGTATGAACAAATTAATTTGTATGAACAAATTAATGATAGAGTTTAGATTTTGTGTACATGCATGTTTACTGTAAAATTCTTCCAATTTTGCTATATACCTGAAAGCTTTCATTATAAATCTTGTGAAACCAGTAACTCTGAGTACAGGAAAGAAACTTAATCTTGAGAGGACAAGAATACATGTAGGCCAGGGTTTCTTAACCAGGAGTCTATGAGCTTGAATTGAAATTCAGAAAAATATTATTCTTGTGGGGATGTATTGGTGTGGGTGTGATATATTTATTAAATAATATACAGTATAGTGTGGACTTAGTAAGTGTTCTGTGGTTTTCACCTGACTGGCAAAGGAGTCCATGGAACAGAAAAGTTTAAGAACCACTGATGTAAGCAGACTAGGTGAAAGGTGTTGAGTCATCCAGTAGGGATGTTATGGCATCCTCAAGTTAGTGTTAAAGGTGGGAGAAGCAGCAGATATGAGAGCTGTTCAGATTCAATCAATAAGATTTGAGGATGCTATACACACAGAGGCTAGGAAGAATAATAATAATTTTTCAGTAATTGTGGAATTAGATGGGGAGCAAGGCTCCCACTCTAAAAGAGGAAATGGACAGTGCCATCCACATATGAATGCTACAGCCTTGATCCATTGTACTGATGTATAGGTGAAAATGTCAGCAGGCACTGGAAAGAGGATACATCTATGGTACTGTGCTGATCTTCCTGTTGTTCCTCCTGGCCACCTGCTCTCCCTTGCATCACCCCTAACTTCCTGCTCCCCTGAAGCCCTGAGCACATCAACAATTACCTCCTTGGATAGTTTAGTTGGTTTCACCATAGAAGATTGGCCAGTTCTATTGTGTGAGCACATGGTTTATAAATCAAGTCACACGAATTACATTCTTCTTTGTGCCACTTGCATCAGATTCTCAAAGTGATTTTTCTGCAATCAACTCAGTAACACTAAGAAATTTTTAATGTGGCCACTTCCTTTCATTTACCAAATGTGGACAACACCTTCCTGAGGGCCACTTTTACATCTTTGTTCCTTAGAGTATAGATGAGTGGGTTCAGGGTGGGGCTGACAGCTGTGTATAAGATGGAGACTACTTTGCCATTTCCCACAGAGGACCCAAAATTAGGGAGGAAGTAGGTGTAGATGACTGTGGAGTAGTACATACAGACCACCAGGAGATGGGAAGAGCAAGTGGAAGAGCCTGGTGCTTTCCTTCAGCTGAGCGGATGCCCAGAGTACTGGTGATGATGAAGGCATAAGATGCCATGGTGAACAGGAAGTTGACCACACCAAAGAAAACATCTGAAATTGCAACCATAATGTTGTTCATGTATGTAGAGCCACAGATGAGCAGCAGCAGTGTGGGGATTTCACAAAGGAATCTGATTGTGGCTACAGCGAAGTAGTAGTGTCATAAGGTCAGTGTGCACAGAGGCATTGACTCCACTCACAGCCCACACACTGCCTGCCAGCAGGGCACAGAAAGACCTGCTTAACAGTGTGTGATAGTGCAGGGGCTGACAGATGGCCACATAGCACTCATAGGCCCTGACCGTGAGTAGTAGCAGCTCAGCCACTAGTATTCATGACAAGAAGAGCTGGGTCATGCATCCTCCATAAGTGATGGCGCTGCCCTTGCCCACCAGGTTCTGCAGCAACTTAAGGAGAACAGTGGAAGTGCAGATGATGTCCATGATGGCAGACAATGTACTTAGTGAGAAAGAAGTACATTGGCATGTGAAGGGCTGGATCCAGGCAGATAGCCATGAGGACAAGGTAGTTCCCTGTAAAAACCACCAGGAAAAGGAGGAGGAAAACACCAGATAGGGCACCCTGGAGCTGGGGGTTTTCTGAAAAGCCCTGCAGGACAAACCCCATCACAGCTGTGTGGTTGTTAGCTGCCATTGGGTGGGTGAGAATCTCTGAGTGGCCCCAGAAAATAAAGAGCCACAGGGTGGTGGGAAGCACCAGCACATGGTGGGTGTTCTGTTCTCCCAGCAGGCCAGTCCAAATACAATAAGGGAGACAATCAGAACATTAACTCTCCCCTCTGGGTCTTCTCCTGAAGCCTTTGCCACCTCTACATATTCACCTCCCATGACAGCATCTCCTTCCTGTATGTGGCTGGATCTGCATTGCTCAGTAATTCACAAGGTGAAGTCTCTTTTCCCTATAATGTGACTGTTTCCTACATTATCCTGACACATGAAAGTTAATGGGAGATGGATCATGAAGCACAGGATGCTGTGTTTGTCTGGGATTGTGACAAGGAAGATGCACACACCCAGCGAGGCAGACCAGCAGGCTCTGGGACTAGGAACTCCCAATGAGTAAAGACCAATCCAGCTGATGATTAGGCAGTGCTTCATACAGAAGACTGCTCCAAAGATGGATGGAATTCTCACACACAGAGGGGGTGAGGCAGGCAGAGGGATAGTCTGAGTTGGGGGGGTTCAAGTGCCCTGAAAGGGACAAGAGATGGGGGCACAACCTGGGATGTGTTCTGGGCAACTGGAACAGTTTGAGTCTTAGGGAGCAACCACCAGCTTTGCAGCAGGTTGGGGGCACTGTCAGAGTACAGCTGTGCATTAACCTGGAATTGGGCCCTTCAGTCAAAATTGCAACCTCTCAAACCTGCCATTTCTACTCCAGGCTTCTCCTCAGAGTAAGTGGGGGACAGGATTTGGGGCATCCAGGACTGGCCTCTGAACAGCTAGATCATGTACCTGCAGGAGCCCAAAATGCTGGGTCTAACCCCATTTGGGTTCTCTTGGGCTATGTAAGAAGCTTCTTCCTTCATTGGGTGTCAGCATGGGCCATTGACTGGGTATATAGTAAAGAAAGGAAGAAACTCAAACTGAGTTTTGTTGAGGACCTCCTGACAAGGCACTCACCCCATTCCCAGAGACCTCCCAGGACCACCTGTCTGGCATCCCATCCCTTACTTCAGATGCTTGGGCAGGATGGGACTCAGCTCAGATGTGGAGACTGTCTTCCTTGAACTCTACACCTTGATAACTCAACTCCAATGTGAACATTTCCCTTCCCCTTCCTTGAACCCTGCACATCCCAGACTCAGGCAGCCTAGCGAAGAGGAAGGGCAGGAGAACCTGCCCTGGAGTTGCCCTGTGAATAAGGACTGCTTAAGAACAAAGAACTGCCAATGTGGTCACATCATAACCAGGGTCTGGTGTCTCTCCAGTGTCTCATGAACAGACATGTTACAGATTTGCAGAAAAAATGTACCTGACAGTGAACACCTGGTGGGTGGAGCACAGGAACAAGCATGTTTGGAGGTCTGTGACAGTCCTGACTGTGGCCTGTTTCCTCCACTCACCTTGTTTGCCCCCCACCCAAACAAGGACCAAAAAGTGCAGACTGCTGACTGGAGCTAAGCTGTGCTGCTGCAGAACTAGAGTGCTAATGATCCAACAGGATGGAGTGGGGGTTCTTCATTCCCAGGGTGCTCAGTCTGAGGGTCATTGCTGAGGACCATCAAGCAACCACTGCCACACACACCATTTTCTACAATGCACAGGATCATCTGCATTCAGGGACAAATGACTGTGCCCTCCTCTTGCTCCTGCTGTCCCATAGTTCACAGCTTACATCCAGAGTGCACTCTGCCTGTGCATCTACATGTTCACTCTGAGACCCCCAGCCCCTAATTCACAGGAAACTGAGTCAGCCACCTCCAGCTTGTGCAGCCAGAGCAGCTTACTTCAAAGACCTTGACCTAGTCAGAACCACAGGCACTTTTTTTCCCTCTTACCTATCAGCTGCACAGATGGTGCTGGAAGCAGGAGAGCTAAGGAGCTCTGGGCACTTCAACATTTCAAACTGAAATAATAAAAGACAGGAGCTAAATGATTGCAGTGAAACTTGTCAGTGATAAATCAAAGCTATCATTTCAGAGACATTAAAAGTAAAATGAGGAAAGATAGTCCAGAAATCAAGGATATGAAGGATGGACCTCATATTGCTTCCTATCTAAATGAAGAAATTCACATTTTCATGAAAGATAAACAATATCCTTACCCTGATTTGAGGGGATACAGAACCTTGGGGATAAAAGCCCCAATTACTTCCCTTTGGTGTCTTATTTGTTTCCTGCTGACCTTTAAATTGAGTCTGTCTGCTCAAGGTTGAAGCCAAGGTCACTGGGGAGCAAGAAGGGGCCATGGAGGAGTGTCTCTCAGGGAGCAATTACCCCCAGCCAGAAGTAAACATAGGTACTTAGGATCAAGTCTCCAGGCAGCAGCAGGGTCAGGACTTGTGGACAAAACAAGAGCAGGCCAGAGTCCTGAGGCCATGGGGAGGGGCTCCCAGACCTGCAGCTATGGCCAAACCCTCACCCCTAATACTGCAGGAGCCCAGTTCATTCCCTACAGCAGTTTTAGATTTACAGAAATATGGGAATGTAGTACTGAATGCTCTGGTGTACCCCACACCCAGGTACCTGTAGTTAATGTATTACATTACTGTGAAACATTTGTCACAATTAAAGAACCAATATTTATACATTATTGTTACTTAGAGTCTTCACTTTATTCAGATTTCCTGTTTTCCCAAATGTTCCACTTCTCTCAGCCTTCATCCCAGACACCACATGACATTTAGCCATCACATCTACTTGGGCTCTGCTTGGTATTCATGGTTTCTGAGATATTCCTCAGTTGATGACTTTGTCTGAGGTAAACAAGTCAGGGACCCTCTAGGAGGCCCCAGCATGGGAATTTGTCTGATGTTCATATTGTGATGAGACTAGGGTTATTGATTTGGGAGGAATAACTTAGTGGCAGTGTGACTTTCTCATCACATCCTCCCAAGGGTGCATGCTGTCAATATGATTTACCACTGAAGATGTTGACCTTGATAAGATGAGATTTTTTAATCACTCGGGTTTTAAGGGTCAGTAATATGATGTTTCCAGACACTGGGAGACATACTTGTGTGGAAGAATCCTTGAGACATGGAATCCTGGCATGAGAACACAGACAGAGTGTCTGGAATGCCAGACACTAGCTCAAAAGGAAAATCTTGAGAGCACTGTTTGAACTCTTGCTGGTGCCAAGACTCAAGGATGAGATAAGGATAGACAAAAGGAGTAAACCTTGCCTGCAATGTTCTTTTTCATGCAAATTTCAAGAGTAATAAATCACTAGTCATGCCCCTCTGTAGGTAACTAGAACCTTGCCCTGCTAATAAAAGCGCTGGGCTGTCTATGTTTGGGGGTAGTGTTATAGATACATTCTGCTAGCCCTATGATCCATCTTTTCTCTTAAACTCTTTGTCTTGTCTTTCTTATATCATGGTACCCTTCACCCAGTTACCCATACTTATAGCTACATCTGGTGCCCAATGAGAGGCACAAAGCATAGAAGGCTCCAATGGATCAGACACTTTGGGGAAAAAGTCAGTGCTGCTGATACCAGAGGTCAAGAGAAGGTGAGTGTTGCCCATTTGAAAAATTCCTCCTTTGCTCTGGATAATGTGTTAGTCATGGTAACCATGGGACAAACTTCTTTGTATTTCTTATTTCTTCTCTTTCTGTTTTCTTTGCTTCACTCTCTAGCTAGCTTTCAAGCCCTTGCAGTTGGACTCTGAGAATGAGAACTCTGATACTGAAAAGAAAAGAGCAGAAAAGGAAGTTGCCTGTCTGTTTTGGTGGCTGCAATGGAGGGGGAACATGTTTAAGAAAAGAACCCCCCCATCTTGATTGCCTTTGTGCTCTAGTACAGGGGGCAGCTGCAAAGGCCCTGGAGAAATCCTCTTCAATGGAGAAATTAAAAAGTCCTCATCCTTTTGTTCCTGGCTTAGAAGAGGCTATGACCTCTCCTCCTTTAGCTAATTTTACAGTTCCAAATGCTTCTGCATTACAAAAGGGCATCCAAGAGGCTCAATTAGCTGGAGACCTGGATGCTTTATGTACCCTGTCCAAGTGACCCCCCCCATAGCACCTAATGCTGAAATACCACAGGGAGGACAAAAATTCAATCATACTCCTCTAAATTTTAAGATACTGAAAGAATTAAAGGAACCATGTACTAAGTATGGACCTAATTCTCCATATACTTTGGGAATTTTGCTAGGGATCTCTCAAATGGAAAGATTAATTCCCTGGGACTTTGATCAGTT
>JAKSZT010051644.1:16796-33505 GCA_026826555.1 Tolypeutes matacus
AACTGATCAAAGTCCCAGGGAATTAATCTTTCCATTTGAGAGATCCCTAGCAAAATTCCCAAAGTATATGGAGAATTAGGTCCATACTTAGTACATGGTTCCTTTAATTCTTTCAGTATCTTAAAATTTAGAGGAGTATGATTGAATTTTTGTCCTCCCTGTGGTATTTCAGCATTAGGTGCTATGGGGGGGGGTCACTTGGACAGGGTACATAAAGCATCCAGGTCTCCAGCTAATTGAGCCTCTTGGATGCCCTTTTGTAATGCAGAAGCATTTGGAACTGTAAAATTAGCTAAAGGAGGAGAGGTCATAGCCTCTTCTAAGCCAGGAACAAAAGGATGAGGACTTTTTAATTTCTCCATTGAAGAGGATTTCTCCAGGGCCTTTGCAGCTGCCCCCTGTACTAGAGCACAAAGGCAATCAAGATGGGGGGGTTCTTTTCTTAAACATGTTCCCCCTCCATTGCAGCCACCAAAACAGACAGGCAACTTCCTTTTCTGCTCTTTTCTTTTCAGTATCAGAGTTCTCATTCTCAGAGTCCAACTGCAAGGGCTTGAAAGCTAGCTAGAGAGTGAAGCAAAGAAAACAGAAAGAGAAGAAATAAGAAATACAAAGAAGTTTGTCCCATGGTTACCATGACTAACACATTATCCAGAGCAAAGGAGGAATTTTTCAAATGGGCAACACTCACCTTCTCTTGACCTCTGGTATCAGTGGCACTGACTTTTTCCCCAAAGTGTCTGATCCATCAGAGCCTTCTATACTCCATGCCTCCCATTGGGCACCAGATGTAGCTATAAGTGTGGGTAACTGGGTGAAGGGTTCCGTGATATAAGAAAGACAAGACAAAGAGTTTAAGAGAAAAGATGGATCATAGGGCTAGCAGAACATATCTATAATTCTAGCCCCCAAGCACAGACAGCCCAGCGCTTTTATTAGCAGGGCAAGGTTCTAGTTACCCACAGAGGGGCATGACTAGTGATTTATTACTCTTGGAATTTTCATGAAAAAGAACATTGCAGGCAAGGTTTACTCCTTTTGTCTATCCTTATCTCATCCCGAGTCTTGACACCAGCAAGAGTTCAAACAGTGCTCTCAAGGTTTTCCTTTTGAGCTAGTGTCTGGCATTCCAGATACTCTGTCTGTGTTCTCATGCCAGGATTCCATGTCTCAAGGATTCTTCCACACAAGTATGTCTCCCAGTGTCTGGAAACATCATATTACTGACCCTTAAAACCCGAGTGATTAAAAAATCTCATCTTATCAAGGTCAACATCTTCAGTGGTAAATCATATTGACAGCATGAACCTTTGAGAGGATGTGATGAGAAAGTCACATTGCCACTAAGTTATTCCTCCCAAATCAATAACCCTAGTCTCATCACAATATGAACATCAGACAAATTCTCATGCTGGGGCCTCCTAGAGGGTCCCTGACTTGTCTACCTCAGACAAAGTCATCAACTGAGGAAAATCTCAGAAACCATGAATACCAAGCAGAGCCCAAGTAGATGTGATGGCTAAATGTCATGTGGTGTCTGGGATGAAGGCTGAGAGAAGTGGAACATTTGGGAAAACAGGAAATCTGAATAAAGTGAAGACTCTAAGTAACAATAATGCATAAATATTGGTTCTTTAATTGTGACAAATGCTTCACAGTAATGTAATACATTAACTACAGGTACCTGGGTATGGGGTACACCAGAGCATTCAGTACTACATTCCCATATTTCTGTAAATCTAAAACTGCTGTAGGGAATGAACTGGGCTCCTGCAGTATTAGGGGTGAGGGTTTGGCCATAGCTGCAGGTCTGGGAGCCCCTCCCCATGGCCTCAGGACTCTGGCCTGCTCTTGTTTTGTCCACAAGTCCTGACCCTGCTGTTGCCTGGAGACTTGATCCTAAGTACCCATGTTTACTTCTGGCTGGGGGTAATTGCTCCCTGAGAGACACTCCTCCATGGCTCCTTCTTGCTCCCCAGTGACCTTGGCTTCTACCTTGAGCAGACAGACTCAATTTAAAGGTCAGCAGGAAACAAATGAGACACCAAAGGGAAGTAATTGGGGCTTTTATCCCCAAGGTTCTGTATCCCCTCAAATCAGGGTAAGGATATTGTTTAGCTTTCATGAAAATGTGAATTTCTTCATTTAGATAGGAAACGATGTGAGGTCCATCCTTCATATCCTTGACTTCTGGACTATCTTTCCTCATTTTACTTTTAATGTCTCTGAAATGATAGCTTTGATTTATCACTGACAAGTTTTACTGCAATCATTTAGCTCCTGTCTTTTATTATTTCAGTTTGAAATGTTGAAGTGCCCAGAGCTCCTCAGCTCTCCTGCTTCCAGCACCATCTGTGCAGCTGATAGGTAAGAGGGAAAAACAGTGCCTGTGGTTCTGACTAGGTCAAGGTCTTTGAAGTAAGTTGCTCTGGCTGCACAAGCTGGAGGTGGCTGACTCAGTTTCCTGTGAATTAGGGGCTGGGGGCCTCAGAGTGAACATGTAGATGCACAGGCAGAGTGCACTCTGGATGTAAGCTGTGAACTATGGGACAGCAGGAGCAAGAGGAGGGCACAGTCATTTGTCCCTGAATGCAGATGATCCTGTGCATTGTAGAAAATGGTGTGTGTGGCAGTGGTTGCTTGATGGTCCTCAGCAATGACCCTCAGACTGAGCACCCTGGGAATGAAGAACCCCCACTCCATCCTGTTGGATCATTAGCACTCTAGTTCTGCAGCAGCACAGCTTAGCTCCAGTCAGCAGTCTGCATTTTTTGGTCCTTGTTTGGGTGGGGGGCAAACAAGGTGAGTGGAGGAAACAGGCCACAGTCAGGACTGTCACAGACCTCCAAACATGCCTGTTCCTGTGCTCCACCCACCAGGTGTTCACTGTCAGGTATTTTTTTTCTGCAAATCTGTAACATGTCTGTTCATGGGACACTGGAGAAACACCAGACCCTAGTTATGATGTGACCACATTGGCAGTTCTTTGTTCTTAAGCAGTCCTTATTCACAGGGCAACTCCAGGGCAGGCTCTCCTGCCTTTCCTCTTCGCTAGGCTGCCTGAGCCTGGGATGTGCAGGGTTCAAGGAAGGGGAAGGGAAATGTTCACATTGGAGTTGAGTTATCAAGGTGTAGAGTTCAAGGAAGACAGTCTCCACATCTGAGCTGAGTCCCATCCTGCCCAAGCATCTGAAGTAAGGGATGGGATGCCAGACAGGTGGTCCTGGGAGGTCTCTGGGAATGGGGTGAGTGCCTTGTCAGGAGGTCCTCAACAAAACTCAGTTTGAGTTTCTTCCTTTCTTTACTATATACCCAGTCAATGGCCCATGCTGACACCCAATGAAGGAAGAAGCTTCTTACATAGCCCAAGAGAACCCAAATGGGGTTAGACCCAGCATTTTGGGCTCCTGCAGGTACATGATCTAGCTGTTCAGAGGCCAGTCCTGGATGCCCCAAATCCTGTCCCCCACTTACTCTGAGGAGAAGCCTGGAGTAGAAATGGCAGGTTTGAGAGGTTGCAATTTTGACTGAAGGGCCCAATTCCAGGTTAATGCACAGCTGTACTCTGACAGTGCCCCCAACCTGCTGCAAAGCTGGTGGTTGCTCCCCAAGACTCAAACTGTTCAAGCTGCCCAGAACACATCCCAGGTTGTGTCCCCATCTCTTGTCCCCTTCAGGGCACTTGAACCCCCCAACTCAGACTATCCCTCTGCCTGCCTCACCCCCTCTGTGTGTGAGAATTCCATCCATCTTTGGAGCAGTCTTCTGTATGAAGTACTGCCTAACTATCAGCTGAATTGGTCTTTACTCATTGGGAGTTCCTAGGCCCAGAGCCTGCTGGTCTGCCTCGCTGGGTGTGTGTATCTTCCTTGTCACAATCCCAGACAAACACAGCATCCTGTGCTTCATGATCCATGTCCCATTAACCTTCATGTGTCAGGATAATGTAAGAAACAGTCACATTATAGGGAAAAGAGACTTCACCTTGTGAATTACTGAGCAATGCAGATCCAGCCACATACAGGAAGGAGATGCTGTCATGGGAGGTGAATATGTAGAGGTGGCAAAGGCTTCAGGAGAAGACCCAGAGGGGAGAGTTAATGTTCTGATTGTCTCCCTTATTGTATTTGGACTGGCCTGCTGGGAGAACAGAACACCCACCATGTGCTGGTGCCTCCCACCACCCTGTGGCTCTTTATTTTCTGGGGCCACTCAGAGATTCTCACCCATCCAATGGCAGCTAACAACCACACAGCTGTGATGGGGTTTGTCCTGCAGGGCTTTCAGAAAACGCCCAGCTCCAGGGTGCCCTATCTGGTGTTTTCCTCCTCCTTTTCCTGGTGGTTTTTACAGGGAACTACCTTGTCCTCATGGCTATCTGCCTGGATCCAGCCCTTCACATGCCAATGTACTTCTTTCTCACTAAGTACATTGTCTGCCATCATGGACATCATCTGTACTTCCACTGTTCTCCTTAAGTTGCTGCAGAACCTGGTGGGCAAGGGCAGCACCATCCCTTATGGAGGATGCATGACCCAGCTCTTCTTCCTGTCATGAATACTAGTGGCTGAGCTGCTACTACTCACGGCCATGGCCTATGAGTGCTATGTGGCCATCTGTCAGCCCCTGCACTATCACACACTGTTAAGCAGGTCTTTCTGTGCCTTGCTGGCAGGCAGTGTGTGGGCTGTGAGTGGAGTCAATGCCTCTGTGCACACTGACCTTATGACACTACTACTTCGCTGTAGCCACAATCAGATTCCTCACTTTGCTTGTGAAATCCCCACACTGCTGCTGCTCATCTGTGGCTCTACATACATGAACAACATTATGGTTGCAATTTCAGATGTTTTCTTTGGTGTGGTCAACTTCCTGTTCACCATGGCATCTTATGCCTTCATCATCACCAGTACTCTGGGCATCCGCTCAGCTGAAGGAAAGCACCGGGCTCTTCCACTTGCTCTTCCCATCTCCTGGTGGTCTGTATGTACTACTCCACAGTCATCTACACCTACTTCCTCCCTAGTTTTGGGTCCTCTGTGGGAAATGGCAAAGTAGTCTCCATCCTATACACAGCTGTCAGCCCCACCCTGAACCCACTCATCTATACTCTAAGGAACAAAGATGTAAAAGTGGCCCTCAGGAAGGTGTTGTCCACATTTGGTAAATGAAAGGAAGTGGCCACATTAAAAATTTCTTAGTGTTACTGAGTTGATTGCAGAAAAATCACTTTGAGAATCTGATGCAAGTGGCACAAAGAAGAATGTAATTCATGTGACTTGATTTATAAACCATGTGCTCACACAATAGAACTGGCCAATCTTCTATAGTGAAACCAACTAAACTATCCAAGGAGGTAATTGTTGATGTGCTCAGGGCTTCAGGGGAGCAGGAAGTTAGGGGTGATGCAAGGGAGAGCAAGTGGCCAGGAGGAACAGCAGGAAGACCAGCACAGTACCATAGATGTATCCTCTTTCCAATGCCTGCTGACATTTTCACCCGTACATCAGTACAATGGATCAAGGCTGTAGCATTCATATGTGGATGGCACTGTCCATTTCCTCTTTTAGAGTGGGAGCATTGCTCCCCATCTAATTCCACAATTACTGAAAAATTATTATTATTCTTCCTAGCCTCTGTGTCTATAGCATCCTCAAATCTTATTGATTGAATCTGAACAACTCTCATGTCTGCTGCTTCTCCCACCTTTAACACTAACTTGAGGATGCCATAACATCCCTACTGGATGACTCAACACCTTTCACCTAGTCTGCTTACATCAGTGGTTCTTAAACTTTTTTGTTTCATGGACTCCTTTGCCAGTCAGGTGAAAACCACAGAACACTTATTAAGTCCACACTATACTGTGTATTATTTAATAAATATATCACACCTACACCAATACATCCCCACAAGAATAATATTTTTCTGAATTTCAATTCAAGCTCATAGACTCCTGGTTAAGAAACCCTGGCCTACATGTATTCTTGTCCTCTCAAGATTAAGTTTCTTTCCTGTACTCAGAGTTACTGGTTTCACAAGATTTATAATGAAAGCTTTCAGGTATATAGCAAAATTGGAAGAATTTTACAGTAAACATGCATGTACACAAAATCTAAACTCTATCATTAATTTGTTCATACAAATTAATTTGTTCATACAAGTTGTTTTATTACTTATCAATTCATCAATTCACCTTGAACTTTATGATCAAGTTTCAAGCATTAGTTTTCTTCTCCTTAAATACTTCATTCTGATATTCAATAATTAGTGCAAAACATTTGTTTACAGTTTCTTTTCCCTTTGAGGTAAAATTTTCAATGTAATACATAAATAAATTTGCACATTTTCTGTGTTATGACATCTACTAAGTTTCAGGTGAATGAATGAGTGCTTCCCCCATTAGAATGTATGTACTTTGAATGTGAGGACCTTGTCTGCCTAATTCAAGCTGAGCATGTAGCAGAGTGCCTGGCACCTAATAGGTGCTTAATAAACATTTGTGGAATGAATTGCATGCCTGGGAGAACTTTAATGCTTGACAACAGGATGTACGTGTGATTTTTTGGAAGTCTAAGAATAGAGCCACTCATCTGCTTGTTGTTTTAGGATGCCAGACTTGCATGATGGCTTGGAATTCAAGAATCAAAGTCATAGGCAAGATCAAAACCTGAGCTGCATAAACAAGCATTTCCTCACACAGCTCTCCAGAAAGAGGTATGTTCCTAAGTGTCTGCAGTGGACTGGCATGGGAAAGGTGATGATATTCAGGGGTCTTTTTCTAACTGTAGGACTGAAAAAGCACATGAATCACTTTAAAGAGAATTTCCAGGACAGGTGAAAATGTGAGGATAAAGTAAGACTTGTATGACAGTGTCTTGCAAGGTAGAGCAAGAGCAGTGTCCCCTGAAGTGTGGGAGGTGAACAGTAGTCAAGGAGATCCCCTCTAAAAACAATGCATTTCAGGAAACATATGTTCTCAATTGGTGTTCTTATTCATCTGAATAATAAGATGTTTCTTAACATGAGGAATTAACATTCAGCCATCACAGCTAGGTTAGCAGAGTGCCCTAGGTTAGGATTCCTAGAATTGGACCATGAGATGGGGGCTTTGCAATGGTGATGTATTATGGAGATGGTTCAGGGAAGCCAAAGAGGGAAGGGAAGAAGCCAAGCAAGACTGTGATACCAAGTCAGGTCCCAGTCTCAAACTGATGCTGCAGGGAGTTCTGGAAGTTAAAGTTGCCAGAATTTATCCACTATCCCACCTTAACCAGGCACTGCCTTGCTTCCTGGCAGGAACATGAGAATGCAACACTCTTGCTTTCCTAGCATCCAAAGAAATGTTGCTAGAAGCTGACATTCACCTTGGCATAGGTTCAGGTACAACCTGTCAATGGGATCAAAGAGGTTGCTTGGGGCAGAGAGAGATGGGCTGAGTCACTGCCACCTTCAGAACAGTGAACACTGATAATTGTGCATGTTGTGCTGTGTGCCAGGCCAGTGGGCCAGGAAGGCACAAGCACTACCCCCAGGTCTAGATGGTGGCTAGGGCATTCTGCAGCTCCATGAACTACAAACTTCTAAAGAATGCACAAATGGTTAGGTCTTGTGTTGGAAAAAATGTGAGTGGGCTCAAGGGTAAATGAGTACATCAGGGGATAAGAACATGGAGATGGTTAAAGGTGGAGGTAGGAGGGCCTTAGTGCTTCTACTGAGAGGAGGGGGATGAAACAAAAAACTTGGGTGTGTTCTCCATCTCTGTGAGCCCAAGCAAGAGACTAACCCCTTCCTGAATACAAGAAGCAGAGTATTAAGTCATGAAACCCCTTCTTGAGTCAGGATGTGTGCACATCAAAATCAGACTTAGTGTAGCAGTACCCAGAAGCTGAGGATGTCCAACAGAAATCAACAGTTTGGTGAGTTTGAAAAGAACTCTGTCTTACCTACCTTGCAAAAACTAAGTTAAAAGAACTTCTTCAGAGAAAAAAACAATGATATAGGTCAAATCTTAGTCTACATAAAAAAGGAAGCATGTTCATGAAGGAATAAATGGAATTAAAATACAATCATTTTTATTTTTCATTCTTAATTCATTTAACAAATAACTGAACAAAATCAAAATGATGATATCAACAATATATTGGATGATTGTAGCACATGGATAAGTGAAATGAATGACAGCAATTTTTCAAGTGATGAAAAGGAGGAATTGGGATTACTTAGGTTAAGGTAACTGCAGTACCCATGAAGAACTATAGTGTTATTTGAAAGTGAATTTTAACTAGCTGTAAATGAATATGGCCAACTCCAGGCCAACAACTTAAAGAATTTTAAGAAAAAATTTAATGAAATGCTAAGGGTGAAAATATGATCATACTAAATGTTAAACTGAAACTAGAGTAGGCATGAAAAGAGTGGAAGACAATAAATAAATGAATGAAAAAAATTAAAAACAAGGTAAAGGAATGGAAAACAATTATAAATATGATAGTTATTAATTCAACTAAGTCAATAAGCACTTTTAATATGAATGGTCTAAATACACCATTTAAAAACAAAGACAGTCAGAGAACATATAAAAGCAAGTCCTAAGTATATGTTATCTACAAAAAACCCAATATAAACATAAAGATTCAAATAGATTAAAAGTAAAAGGATGAAAGGGGCAGATGTGGGAAGAACTTGGATAAATCACTCCAGGAATCCATCTCTCCACCAAAACTACTAATTAACTGGCAGGAACTGACTAAATCAAATATGATGGAACTCTGAAGTCTACTGTAACACTTTCGGTAAACCCAGGGAAGATCTGGATGAATAGGCTGGTGAATTTCAGTAGGTAACCATGAATTTCAACTTCCTTGTAGCAGCTATTAATCTCCATCCCCCAACCACTTAGCAGGCAGCTGTAGGGGCTATAGCCTACTTTCCTGGTATGATTTTCTAGGTGGCAGGCCTGGCAATTAGGATGTTATCATCCACAAACCATGAGGGTGTAGTCTGACTATTAATTTCTGCTTTGCATCACTTTTGATAACTGCAAGGCTGGCAGAGATTAATTTTATTTCAATTCCAAAGGCATAGGAACAGAGGACTCTTAAGGTAACAGCCACTTTTATTCATCTCTATCTCATTGTGGGAGGAAAATTTGTTTTGAAATGTCACAAAAAAATATGGTACAGCCCTCAGCAAGAGACAAAACAGCAATCCTAGAAGAATGGAAGAATCAAATTTCCAGAAATGCAATGAAGTAATACTCAAAATGTTGAGTTTTCAACAAAAAAATCAGAACACATGAAGAATCAGGAAAATATAGTCCATTATCAAGAATAAAACCAATTTGACAAAAATCATCCCTAAGGAAGGTCATACATTGGAACTATTAGAAAAATAATCAGAAAAATAACTATTAGAAAAACAAGGAAAATATTGTTTCAACAAAATACAGATATAGAAATTACAAAAAGGGACCAAAGAGAAATTGTAGAGCTCAAAGGTACTATAAATGAAATGAAAAACTCAAAAACAATTCAACAGAAAATTTGAACAGACAGAAGAGAAGATCAGAAAACCTGAAAAAAGGGACGATTGTAATTATACAGACCACAGAAAAAGAAAAAAAAATTAAAAAATGAACAGAACTTGAGAACATGTGGGATACTATCAAATGTAGCATCATATGCATAATTGGAATCACAGTACAAAAGAGAGAGAAAAAGTCAAAACATTATTTGAAGAAATATTTGCTGAAAACTCCCCACATTGGACAAAATATATGAACATACACTCTAAGGAGCTCAACAACATCCAAGCAAAATAAACTCAAAAAGGTCCATACCATGACAAGTAGAGGTAAACTGAAAATCCAAAGACAAAGAGACAATTATGATATCAACAAGAGAGAAGCAAATTTTCACATACAAGTGATTCCCAATTAGATAAGCAGCTTGTATCTCATCAGTAACTATGATGTCCTAAAGGCAATAGGGTGACATACTTCAAGTTCTTAAAGAAAAAATCTGTCAACCAATAAATCAATATCAGACAAAATTATCCTTTAAGAATGAAAGAGATATTGACACATTTCTATATAAACAAAAGCAAAAAGAGTACAATACCAGAAGACTTGGCCATAAAACAATACTAGGAGGACTTAAAGCTAAAGTAAAAGAGCAGTAGACAGTAACTCAAAGCCATAAGAAGATATAAAGAATATTGGCAAAGGTAACTACATAGGTAAATACAAAATTATTTCTTAGTGTACTTTTGGTTTGTAATCACATTTTCCCCCATTATGACTTAAAAATCAAATGTGTAAAACAAAAAATAAATTCTTTGTTAATGGAGCACAATATATAAAGAAGAAATATGAGACTATAACATTATTAAATATAAGGAACAGTTATGTGTAGAGTAAAGCATTTGTATATTACTGAACAAAGATGTAATTTGAACTAGGTTGCTATTAGAAGATGATGTTAATTGAAATCACAAATATAACCACTAAGGAAATAATTACAGAACACAGAGTAAAAGAAAGAAGGGAACAAAAATAGTATTAAAATTCATCAAAAATAGGCAGTTAGGAGTAACCAAGGAACAACAACAACAAAAATACAATACACACAGAAGAAATGTTTAATGTCAAAAGTAAATCACTTTATCAGTTATTACCTTAAAAATCATGGGATTAAACATCCCAATTAAAAGGCAGATATTGATGATTTGATAAAAAAAAAGTACAATTTTTCTATATGCTTTGTACAATGGAGTGACTTTGGATATAATTACACACATAGGAAGGAAAATAATATTCCATGAAAATATTAAACAAAGGAGACCTGGAGTGAGTATATTATTGTCAAACAAAATAAACTTTTGACAATATTTGAAAAAGATAAAGGAGTACATAATATTGATAAAAGTTTCAGTCAAGTAAGACAAAATAAGAAATATAAACATGTATGCACCTGAAACAGAGCCCTAAAATACAAGAAGGAAAAATTGACAGATTTGAAAGGAGAGACATATATTTCTGCAATGATACTTGGAGACATCAATATACCATTATCAATAATTGATAGAACATCTAGAAAAAACATCAATAAGGATAGACAAGACTTGAACAATACTATAAAAATTGACATCTAGTAGACATATATAAAACACTCCACCAAACAACCAAAAATACATATTATTTTTATTGCTCTTGGAACATTTTCCAGAATATACCATATATTAGGCCATAAATCAAATCTTAGCAAATTTTAAAAGATTGAAATCACACCAGATATCTTCTCTTCACAAAAGGATTAAGGTGCAAATCATTAAAAAAAAGGAAGAAGGAAAATTTACAAATATTTGTAAATTAAACAGCAAGTAAACAATGGGTCAAAGAAGAAATCACAAGAAAACTAGAAAATACTTAGAGATGAATGAAAATGAAAACAAAATATATTTAACCTATGAGATGCAGCAAAGGAAATGCACAGAGGGAAAGTTATATTTTAAATACCTACATTTAAAAAGAATAAAGATCACAAACCAAAGACTTAATACTTAGAGAAATTAGAAGAAGAACAAACTAAAACCAAAGTTAGCAAAAGGAAGGAAAAAGACTAAAACAGAGAAAAATGAGGTAGAGAATTTTAAAAATACAGAGAATTAATGAAAGAAAAATATCAAACTGACAAATTTTAGCCAAATTAACAGAAATAAACAGATAACAATAACTGAAATCAGCAATGAAATTAGAGATATTTCTAACAAATTTAAAAAATTAAAAATGATTTTAAAATAAAATGATGAACAATTATATGCCAAAACATTGGATAATCTATATGAAAAGGACAAATTCCTAGAAACATAAAAACTACCAACAGTCTCAAGAAGAAATAGAAAACCTCAACACACCTATAATAAGTAAAAGGATTGAATAACTAGTCAAAGACTCCCAACAAGAAAAGTCTTTGACCAGAAGCCTACACTACTGAATTCTACCAAGCATTTAAAGAAGAATTAACACCAATCCATCAAAAACTGTTCCAAAAAAATTAAAGAGGAGATAACACTTCCTAATTGCTTCTAAATGTCATTATTACTGTAATCCCAAAGCTAGATAAAGACAGCATGAGAAAAGAAAATTAAGGTCATATGCCTTAAGAATATAGATGCAAAAATCCTAAACAAAATAGTGGCAAATGAAATACACCCTATAATAAAGAATTCATATACTATGACCAAAAAGAATTCATCCAGGAATTAAAGGATGGTTCAATATAAGAATACCAAATAAGGTTCTTCATCATATTATTATAATGAAGAAAAATACCACATGATCATCTCAATTGATGCAGAAAAGATGTTTGAAAAATTCAACATACTTATTGATAAAAACAATAAGAAAACTAGGAATAAAAGGAAATCTCAATAAAAGTCATTTATGGAAAACAGCAAACATCAGCTGAATGGTGAAGGATTGAAAGCTTTCCCTACCTAATGACAAAAAAAACAATTATGATGACTGCAACCACTGTTATTGTACATTGCCGCTTTGTTTCCGGGCCCGAGGGTGATCAGCCCTGCTGCAGCCCGGGGAGCGACACGAGCTAGTTGTGGGCCGTCCGGCGTGCACTCCGGAACGGCGGGGGGGTGAAGAAGTTGTCAGGAGAGCGCAGGCCTGGCTCCCTGGTCTTCACGGAGGTTAAGGAGAAGTTGTCACAGGGTCGCCGTTTGGTGCCCTGTGGTCTCCCTGACAGTACTAAATGAAGAGACACCACTCACTTGCTTGCTGGAAGGTAAGACCTTTATTCAGGGAGAGCTGCGCAGTTTTATAGGCAGAGTTGGGCGGGGGTGAGCGTGTTGTTTTCTGATAGGGCGAAGCTGTTGCTGGGCGTGGGGGTAAGATTTGGGAGGGAGGGGGGAGGCTAGAGGAGAAGGCCAACATGTCCAAATAAGGTTATGGCTGTTGAGGGAATGCTGTGATAGGCTGAGAGAAATGGGGAAGTTGGGTCCGGGAAGAAGGTGGGGCGTAGTGCCCCGCAAACGCCTGAGGCAAGGTTTGGCTTGGGTAAACATTACCTCAGTACAATGTACTGGAAGTTTAGCTGCAGCAATAAGACAATGAAAAGAAATAAAAGCCACCTAAATTGGAAGTGAAAAAGTAAAACTAAACCAATTTGCAGATGATATACTCCTATATATAGAAACCCTGAAGAACCCACAAGAAAACTACTAGGACTAATGAAAAAATTCAGCAAACTACAAGTTATATAAAATAAACACATAAAAATGAAATTAAGAAAACAATACTAATTTCAATAAAATATAAAAGAATAAAGTACCTAGGAATAAATTCCGAGGTGAAAGATTTTAATAGTTGAAAACTACAAAATATTGCTGAAAGAAACCAAACTATACCTCAATTAATGGAAACACATCCCAAGTTCATGTACTGGAATATTTAATACTGTTAATATTACTATACTACTAAAGTGATCTGCAAATACAATGCAACCCCTAATGAAATTCCAGCAGCCTTCTCTGAAGAAATGGAAAAAGTGATTTTAAAATTCATATGGAACTCAGTGAGGCCTTAAATATCTAAAACAGTCTTGAAAATGAAGGAAAAGTTGGAAGATTGTCAGTTCATGATTTCAAAACTTACTTCAATGTACAGCAATTTTAAAAGTATGACACCAGCAAAGCCATAGGCATATGGACCAATGGAATAGAATTCAGATTTCAGAAGCAAATCCTAATTTCAAAAGGCAGTAGATTTAACACAAGGATGTCATGTCCATTCAATGGGAAAAGGATTGTCTCTTCAACAAATGATCTTGTGATAACTGAAAGTTCACATGAAAAATAATGATTTTGGATTCCTACATCTCACCATACACAAAAATTAATTCAATATTAATCAACAACATATATATATAGGAGTTCTTGAAAATTCTTACAAGATACATAAAGAAATACCTCCAGGACTTTGTATTAGGCAATAGTTCTTAGATTTTACACCCAAAGCACAAAGAGAAATACAAATAAAAACTATAATGAGATACCATTCCACATCCACATAGAAGGCTATAATTTTAAAAAAGAATGTAAAAAATATTGACAAGCATGAAGTGAAATAGGAACTAGTACATTGTTGGTGGGAATTAAAAATGGTCCAGCCACTGTGGAAAACGTTTTGACAATTTATCAGAAAATAAAATATAGAATTGCCATATGACCCATTACTTCCACTTTGGTAGATATCCAAAAGAATTTAAAATGATATTCAAATAGATATTTGTACATCAATTTTTATGGTGGCATTACTCATATAATAGCTAAAAGGTGGAAATAAACCAAGTGTTCATCAATAGATTCATAGATAAACAAAGAGTGGTATATCCATACAATGGACTATTACTCAGGAATAAAAAATAAATGATACCCTGATAATTGCTCCACTATGCATGAATTTGAAGGAATCTTCTTGAGAAAAATAAGCCAAACACAAAATAAATATATTGAATACTATCTCCTATATGAAACAGTTAGATTAAGCATATCCATAGAGACAGAAACCAGACTAGTGATTCTAGGGGTGAGAGGAGGGGAGAATGGGTGTTATTGTTTAATTGATGAGTTAATGTTTGGTAGGATGAAATTTTTCTGGAAATAGTTACTGTTGAAACTACACAACATTTTCAATGTACTTATGTCAGAGAATCTTACACTAAAACACTGTTAAATATTCTTTAATATTACATATATTTTATAACAATAAAGAGAAATCAATGCTGTTTCAAATAAGTAGAAAAATAGAGAATAATGGGGAAGTCGAGCATAGTTCTTTGAAGAAGATCAATAAAATTGATAAACCTCTCACCAAACTAATCTAGAAAAAAGGAAGATTATACAAAGGAAAACTATCAGTAAATGAAAGAGTGACAATCACTACTGATCTTCTGGTTATTAAGGAGGATAATAAATGAATATTATCACCTCTATGCCCTCAAATTTGATTAGATGAAATAGACAAATTCCTTGAAAGATAAAATCTACCAAAACACACACAGGAGAAATGGATCATCCGAATGGGTGATTTTTTTAATCTGTTAAAAAAAAATTAAGTCAACAATTAAAACCTTCCATAAATAGAAAGCAAAAGGCACCTATGGTTTCAGTGGTGAATTCTACAAAATATTCAAAGAAGAAATGATACCATTTCTTTACAATCTAATATACAATATATAACCAGAGAGAAAATTTCCAACACATTTTTCAAGGTCTTCATTACCATAATACCAAAACCGTATAAAAACATTACAAAGGAAAATTACAGAACAATATCTCTCATGAATATATATGAAGTAATCCTCAAAAAATATTAGTAACATGAATGCAACATATAAAGGGAAATATCCATCAAAATTCTGATGCTTAATTTCAGGCATCAAATTGGCTAGGTTATTGTGTCTAATTGGTGAAACAGCGGTCTAGATGTTGCTGTAATGGTATTTTGTAGATCTGATTAGAATCTATAATCAGCTGTATTTAGTAAAGGCAATTAGGATGGAAAATGTGTGTGTTCCTTAGACAATCAGTTGAAGCCATAAAAGGCAAGAACTGTGATTTCAAGAAAGAAGAAATACTTCTTCAAGACTACAACTATCCATCTCTGAGTTCCCTGCCTGTTTTTCTCACCTACAGATATCATAATATTGGATAATCTCCACATCTTGTAAATTAGTTTCTAAAAATACTTCTCCTTATGCATGTACCCATGTGCAATGCACATGTATGTACACATGTGCACTTACATACACACACATCCTTTTGGTTCTATTTCTATGAAAAACTCTGACAAATAAAGATATTGCTATCAGAGGCACTTCTTAAGGGGAGTTTTCTGAATTGAGTCTAGGTTGATGGGAGCTTGCTTTTTATTCTGATTAGATTTTATGGTATTAACTCCATTTCCAGTGTAAAGAAAGCATAGAGACTCCATAGCATGATGTAGCAGTAGTTAAGTGAAATATCACCATCAGACCCTCCTAATCAAATAAGTGTAAGACCATATTAGAAAAATAATGTCTACTTTACTCCATTGCTCCTTCCCCAATCTAGAGGATTTGGGGATGGTGATGCCCACTCTGCTAATTGAGAGGGGGCTTAGCTCCCATGAGACAGATGAATGGAGCTATCTTGCTTGCACCTGCAGAAACTCTCTTTTCCTTGAGATGGGTGTTGTCCATGTGGGAAATTGTGGGACAACACTTATATTTTTTATGTAATATTGATGTAATCTAAAGCTTCTTTAAAAATGAAAAAAATAATTATTAAAAAATAAAAAGAAATAAATGGATAAAAATAAGTGTAAGAGACAAGATTCTGAGATGTTCATAAGCGTTACCTCTGGGATGTACTCCCAACTCATTTTGAAGTCTCTTAGTCATATAAACTCATTTGTCTTTACCTTTTCCCTTTTTATTCAAGGTCTTTTTCCAGTCCCATTGCCAGTTGGCACTTGGGAGCAATGCCTCAGTGCCAGGAATGTTCATCCCTGGGAGTTATGGCCCATGCTGGGAGGAAGGTAATGCATTCATATGCTGAGTTTGGCTTAGAGAGAAGCCACAGAAGATTGGGACATTAAAAAAAATGAAAAATATAAAACTTTTTTTGACCTTTTGCCTTTCATCCCTGCAATA
>JAKSZT010051644.1:78362-99771 GCA_026826555.1 Tolypeutes matacus
TCTTATTTCAAATGAAACCCAGAGGACCAGCAGGGCAGGGTATGAAATGAGTGGGCCTGGTTCCAATTCTGGCTCTGCCCTTCTTATTTGTTCAGCCTTGGACACATTATGGCACCAAATTGGCACCTGCTGGGAACTTGAGTTAACACATCTCTGTGAATGTGTATGAAGGCGCTTAGCCATGGGAGGCACTTGGTATTCAATTCTCTCTAGATGCTATTGCTTGCCTTGTAGCTCTGTTATAAAATGAGAATTATCAAGTGTTCAGTGTTAAAAACCACCTAGCACCAACTTCAGACTTTATTCTAGAACACTAAATGAAAAGAATTAAAAGTGAGTTTTTTAAAATCACTAAATCATATTATTGAATGCTCTATTTATGTACCACAAAGCCACCCATGGAGGATGTCCCTTACTTTGGGAAATACAGGTTTAGGACACAATATTATGGGTTCTGGGGAGAGAGAGTTGGACAAGAGAATACTGGCTTCTCTACTGACCTGCTCCAGGTCTTGGGGCAACTGAAATAAGACAGACCCAAAAGGACAAATATTATATGGGTCCACTCATATAAACTAAATATAAAGAATAAACAAATATATTTAAAACCTAGAGTATAGGTTACTAGAAGTTAGGCTGAGGACTGGGAATGGGTACTGAGGCTTAATGTATGTAGAATTTTTTATTAGCATGACTAAACATGTGGAAATGGATAGAATTGATGGTGACACATTTTAGTGAGTATAACATGGCTTGTTTTTAAATGGGATTGTGGCTGAAATGGGTAGTTTAGGGATGTAAATGTAAATTGAAAGAAGGCTAGAGAATAATCTATGGACTGAATAACATAGTGACCCTGGAAGTGGATGAGGATTGTGGTTAACAGTACAGATACAAGATGTACTTCTATGAGCTAGAATAAATGTATGTCACTAGTACAAAGTGGTAGGAATATGGTGATGCATGGTTAAAATACAATTAATGTAATTTATGGACTATAGTTAATAGCAAAAAAGACACAAAGAAACCACATCTTTTTCAGTCTTTGCAGATTGGCCTCTGTGAGTACGCTCCTTCAGAAGCTTAGACTGCCTAGCAGTGTATCTAAGGAATAGTCTGAGGTGAAACTATAAGGCACTCCCATGACTTTTTTTTTTTTTTTTTTTTTTTGGCATGTGTACTATCTGTGACTTTAGGGCATGGCCTTAGGAATTCCCCTGTCCACACAGCTCTGAATGATCCCCACGCCCCAGGAAACAGTCTCTCTTCCCAGCCACAGGGGCTACACTGGACATCCTAAAGCTAGAACCCTTTTGCCCTATGCAGCCAGGATTATTTCTTAATATTAGCCCTCAATTCTATAAATCTACTTCTAAGCCTATTTTAGCTGTATCCACATATTTTGAAATGTTATATTTTCACTTCACTTAGTCTAAAATATTTTAATTTCTCTTAAGGCGTCTTCTTTATTCCATCCATTATTTGTAATTGTGTTAGGTAATAGTGGGTTGGAACTTGCTTTCTTTATTTTTTTATAATAATTTTTTTTATTTTTTAAAAGATACTTAGGTTACATAAATGTTACACAAAAATTGTAGGGATTCCCATATGTCCCACCTCCCACTTATCCCACAACCTCCCACATAAACATCCTTCATTAGTATAGCACATCACCTGCAATAGATATACACATCTTGGGGCTTTGCTACTAAGCATGGACCATAGTTCACATTGTAGACTCTCTCACACATAGTTCTGCATGTTATATGATGCTATAAAATGGCCTATATCTGTCATTGCAATGTCACTCAGGATAATTCCCAATGCCCAAAAAAGCCACTGTATTACAACTGCTTTTCCCTCTCTCTGCTCCTAAAGCATCCGGTGGCCACTGGCTCCACATTAATGTTGTAATTACTTCCATTGCTTGAATCACAATATATCTATAACAGAGTACCAGTAAGTCCATTCTAGTCCATAGCTCTTACCGCAATCCTGAGGAGTCTGAGATGGTGATGTCCACTTCACCTCCAATTGAGAAGGTGCTTATATCTCATGGATAAGATGGATGGCATTATCCAGCCTATAGCTGCAGACTCTCTCCTTTCCCTGGGATGGCCATTATCCATCATTGTCTCCCCACCAAGTGTCCAGGGTGAGTCCATTGAGCTGTAGAATAGGAGTTGCAGCTTCACCAAGATTACAGGCCCAGCTAGCACATGAACAACCCAAAGACTCCGGTCTCTGAAAGTACCCGTACAAACTCCGGCACCCATATAGGTTTGAATAGAAGGGACAGATGGACCATGTGCAGGGAAGACAAATTTGGGTCCAACTCTGTCACGTTCAGGAGCAAGGATTCCAAAGTAGGGCCCACTGATAAGGTGCAAAACTCTGGGGCTATCTGTCCTGATATAGGACCTGGGTATCTCCAGAGCCCTGAGGAGCCCCTCTGTTTGGGGTGTATCCACATTGGAAGCCTATGAGGTCCTATTAAGATGTGCATAAGTGTTACATCTGGGATGACCCCCCGACTCCCTTTGAAGTCTCTTAGCCATATGAACTCATTTGTCTTTATCTTTTCATCTTTTTCCAGTTGTATTGCCCATTGGCACTTGTTAGTAATCCCTCGTTGCCAGGGAGGCTCATCCCTTGGAGTCATGTCCCACACTGGGAGGAAGGGAATGCATTCATATGCTGACTTTGGCTTAGAGAGAGGCCACATTTGAGCCACAAGGGGGCTCTCAGGAGGCAACCCTTAGGAACCCTATAACAATAGGCTAAGTTTCAATTTAGCCTTATGATGACTAGCCTAATTCATAAGGCTAGTCATCAATAACAAGAGCCCATCAGTGGATTATCCTTCTTTGCCAGACACTGCCCCTGCACTTGGGAGACTGTTACTACTCCCTTGGAGAATATGACAGAGCTCTCCAGGATAGAAATTCAGTATTCTCTCATTTTTGAGTGGTTTTGCACTCACTGTGACCATGCCCCGTGAGCATTTGAACAATTTTATATTCCTCTTATGTATGTTCAGGTGAACTTCCTCCCATGTACCACCCAACCCTGACACCCCCCACCAATGATCTTCTCCTGCCCCAGTTTTAACCCTTCTATGATCCAAAGCTTCTTTAAAGATGAAGCCAATACAATAGCCAAATACAATTAATAGGAAAATGAAATAATATTGATGTTTAAATGTAAGAGATAAAATATATGAAAACTTTAAAAATAAAAATTAAATAAAATTAAAGGATTTGGTTATTCAAAAAATGAGAAAAAATTTTTAAAAAATTAAAAAAAAATTTTTTTTGACATTTTGCCTTTTATCACTGCACTATCTGGTGTCAAGTCTATACCGTGACAACTTCCCCCTTTCACTCCCCAGTGTCTCACTACTTTTCATTTAATTTTCAAAGAAATTTTAGGTCACAGCACATTCACAACTGGAATACAAGACACTTGCGTATACCCAACCTCCTCCCCCTTTCCTCACCCCATATTAAAACCTTTTTGTATGTGAATGATAGCATTGTTATAACTGATATACAGATAGTGAAACATAGCTACTAAACATTGTCAATGGTTTACAATATGGTTTACATTTTAGATCGTACACTTCTATAAATTTTGATGATATTTACCATGTCCTGTGTCCATCACTGTAAGATAATGAAAAACATTTCCACTCCCCACTAAATACCCGTTTCATCTATTCTGTTCCTCCCTGCCCATCCCCCTGGGGCCCATGACGACCCCCTGGCTTGACTCATTGGGTGACAAGATTCATAATTACATACAATAAGAGGTCATGACACACTGTTTTGTCCTCCATTATTAGGAACAACCCTTGCTCTTAAGAGATGCCCACCTGTCTATTTCTGCTCTCCCCTCAGTATCCTGGGTATTCTAACCCACCCTTCCCAATCTACCCACCTATCAACCCTGCACCAACCAATCCAATATATCACTACCCTCCTGTCCTGTCCCTTCAATACACAACTACACTCTCTTACTTTACCATAGGTTATGTCCATATGGGTGATGCCTTACAACTTTCTCTTTTCTTTCTCTTTCTTGTACACTTATCTTTCAGAAAATAGTTCTCCAAGACTGCTCAATTTCCTTAATTCATATCAGTGAGGTCATGTACTGTTCATCCTTCAGTGCCTGGCTTGTTTCACTCAACATAACGTCTTCCAGATTCATCCATGTCATCCCGTGTGTTAGCACTTTATTCCTTCTTACAGCTGGGTGATATTCCATTGTATGTATGCACCACATTTTGTTTAGCCATTCATCTGTTGATGGACACCTGGGTTGATTACAACTTTTGGCAATAGTGAACAATGCCGCTATGAACATTGGTATGCATATATCTGTTCATGTCTTTGCTTTCATTTCTTCTGGATATATACCCAGCAGTGGAATTGTTGGATCATATGGAAGATCTATAGTTAGATCTGTCCTCCACAAACTGTCCTCCACAGTGGCTGGACCATTCCACAATCCCACCAGCAGTGGATGAGGGTTCCCATTCCTCCACATCCTCTCCAACACTTATAGTCTGCTGTTATTTTAATAGCTGCTATTCTAATGGGTTAAAATGGTATCTCAATGTGGTTTTGATTTGCATTTCTCTGATAGCTAGAGATGTCGAGCAGTTTTTCATGTGCTTTTTAGCCATTTGTGTTTTTTCCTTGGAGAAGTGTCTTTTCAGGTCACTTGCCCATATTTTAAATGGGTTGTTAGGCTTTTTATTTTTGAGTTGTAGGATTTCTTAATACATGCAGGATATTAGGCTCTTATCAGATATATGGTTGCCGTATATTTTCTCCCATTAGGTAAGCTGCCTTTTTATTTTCTTGATAACATCCTTTGAGGTGCAAAAGGTTTTAATTTTGAGGAGATCCCATTTATCTATTTTTTTTTTTTGTGCTGCTCGTGCTTTGGATGTGAAGTTCATGAAACCATTTCCTGTAGATGTTTCCCTACATTATCTTCCAAGGTCTTTATGATCTTGGCTCTTTTATTTAGATCTTTGATCCATCTTGAGTTGATTTTTGTATAAGGTGTGAGATGGTGTCTCTCTATCATTCTTTTGGATATGGATATCCAGTTCTCCATGCACCACTTGTTGAAGAGGCCATTCTGTCCCAACTGAGTGGGCTTGGTGGCCTTGTCAAATATCAGATGACTGTATATGCGAGGATTTATATCAGGACTCTCAATTTGGTTCCATTGGTCAATGTCTTTATCCTTGTGCCAATACCATGTGTTTTTCACCATTGTAGCTTTGTAGTATGTTTTAAAGTCAGCAAGTGTGAGGCCTCCAACTTCATTTTTCTTTTCAATATGTCTTTGGTGATTCAGGGCCTCTTACTCTTCCAAATAAATTTTGTAGTTAATTTTTCCAATTCTTTGAAAAATACAGTGTTGATTTTTATTGGGATTGCATTAAATCTGTAGATTAGTTTGGGTAGGATAGACATCTTGATGATGTTTAGTCTTCCTATCCATGATCAGGGAATATTATTCCATTTATTTAAGTCTTCTTTGATTTCCTTTAACAGTGTTGTGTAGTTTTCTGTATATAAGTCCTTTACATCTTTAGTTAAATTTATTCCTAGGTATTTGATTCTTTTAATTACTATTTTAAATGGTATTTTTTTTCTTGATTTTCTCCTCAGATTGCTCATTATTGGTGTACAGAAATGCTACTGATTTTTGAGCATTGATCGTATAGCCTGCAACATTACTGAGCTCCTTTGTAAGTTTTAGAAGCTTTGTTGTAGATTTCTCAGGGCTCTCTACATATGGGATCATGTCATCTGCAAATAATGAAATTTTTACTTCTTCTTTTCCAATTTGGATGCCTTTTATATCTTTTTCTAGCCTCAGTGCTCAAGCAAGAACTTCTAAGACAATGTTAAATAGGAGTGGTGATCATGGGCATCCTGTCTTGTTCCCGATATCAGAGGGAAGGCTTTTAGCATTTCACCATTGAAGATGATGTTAGCCTTGGGTTTTTCATATATACCCTTTATCATTTTCAGAAAGTTTCCTTCTATTCCTATCTTTTGCAGTGTTTTTATCAGGAAAGGTTGCTGTATTTTGTCAAATGCTGTCTATGCATCTATAGAGATGATCATGTGATTTTTTCCTTTCAATCTCTTTATGTGGTGTATTACATTGATTGTTTTTCTTATGTTGAACCATCCTTGCATACCCGGGATAAATCGCACTTGGTCATGGTGTATAATTCTTTTGGTATGTTGTTGAATGAGGTTAGCAAGTATTTTGTTGAGGATTTTAGCATCCAGGTTCATTAGAAAAATTGGTCTATAGTTTTCCTTTCTTGTGGTATATTTGTTTTGCTTTGGTATTAGGGTAATGTTGACATCATAGAATGAGTTAGGCAATGTTCCTTCTACTTCTATTTTTTGGAAGAGCTTAAGCAGAATTGGTGTTAGCTCTTTCTGGAATGTTTGGTAGAATTCACCTGTGAAGCCATCTGGTACTGGGTTCTTCTTAGTTGGGAGGATTTGGATGATTGAGTCTATCTTTTTACTTGTAATTGGACTGTTGGGTTCATCAGTTTCTTCTTTTGTGAATGTAGGTTGTTTGTAAGTTTCTAGGAATTTGTCCATTTCCTATAAATTATCATTCTTGTTGGCATAGAAATTTTCAAAGTATCCTCTTATGATACTCTTTATTTCTGTGTGGTCAGTAGTAATATCCCCTTTCTCATTCCTTATTTTGTGTATTTGCATCTGCTCTCCCCCCCCCTTTTTTTTTTGTTAGTCTGACTAAGGGCTTGTCAATTTTGTTGATCTCAAAGAACCAGCTTTTGGTTTTGTTTATTTTTTTCTTGTACTTTCTTATTTTCTGTTTCATTTAGTTCTGCTTTAATCTTTGTTCTTTCTTTCTTTCTACTTACTTTGGGGTTATTTTGTTGTGGTTTTTCCATTTCCTCCAGGTGTGCAGTTCAGTCTTCAATTTTAGCTCTTTCTTCTTTTTTAATATATGAATTTATGGCTATGAATTTCCCTCTCAGTACAGCTTTGGCTGCATCCCATAGGTTTTGATATGTTGTGTTGTTATTTTCATTCGATTTGAGATAGTTACTGATTTCTTTTGAGATTTCCTCCTTGACCCACTGTTTGCCTAAGAGTGTGTTGTTTAGCTTCCCATATCTTTGTGCCTAACCTGTTTCTCTGGCCCTTAGTGATTTCCAATTTCATTCCATTGTGGTCAGAGAAATTACTTTGTATAATCTCAATCTTTGTGAATTAATTGAGAGTTGTTCTGTGGCCTGTGGTCCATCTTGGAGTATGATCCACGTGCACTCGAGAAGAATGTATATCCTACTGTATTTGGGTGTAGCGTTCTGTATATGTCTATTAGATCCAGGTCCTCTAATGTATTATTCAGGATCTTTGTTTCTTTATTGATTCTCTGTCTGGATGTTCTATCTATTTGTGATAATGGTGTATTAAAGTCCCCCACTATAAGTGTAGCAGCATTTATTTCTCCAGTTAGTTTTTCCAGTGTTTGCCTCATGTATTTTGAGGCATCTTGATTTGGTGCATAAATATTTATGATTGTTCTCTCTTCTTGGAGATTACCCCTTTTACTAATATATAATGTCCATCATTGTCTTTTACAATAGTTTTGCATTTAAAGTCTATTTTGTCTGATATTAGGATAGCTACTCCTGTCCTTTTTCAGTTATTGTTTGCTTGTAAAATTATTTTCCAGCCATTCACTTTCAGCGTCCTTGAATCTCTGTGTCTAAGATGGGTTTCTTGTACACAACATATAGATGGGTCATATTTCCTTAGCCATTCTGCCAATTTGTGTCTCTTGACTGCTGAGTTTAATCCATTAATATTCTGTGTTATTACTCTCCATGTATTTATTACATCAGCCATATTTTCTTTGGGTTTATGTATGTCATATGTTGTTTTTATTTCTCTTATTGTCTTTTCAGTTGTTCTTACATTCTCCTCCAACTCTCTCTCTCCTGTTTTTTGCTTTCAACCTGTAGAACTTCCTTTAGTATCTCTTGAAGTGCAGGTTTCTTATTGGCATATTCTCTTAATTTCTGTTTAATCTGTGAATATTTTGAACTCTCTGTCATTTTTGAATGCCAGCTTTCCTGGATAAGAATTCATGGCTGGGAGTTTTTTTTTCTTTTAGTACCTTGACTATGTCATACCAATGTCTTCTTGCCTCCATGGTTTCAGATGAGAAATCAGCACTTAATCTTATTGTGCTTCCCTTGTATGTGATGGTTCTCTTTTCTCTTGCTGCCTTGAGTATTTTTTCTTTGTCTTGAGCATTGGACATTTTGACAAGTATATGTCCTCGGGTAGGCCTGTTGGGATTTATACTATTTGGGGTGCAATGTGCTTCCTGAACATGTACATCTATCTCCCTCAATAGGGGTGGGAAGTTTTCAGCCATTATTTCCTTCAACACTCCTTCTGTTACCTTTCCCTTCTCTTCTCCTTCTGGGATGCCTATAATGTGTATCTTTGTGCATTTTGTGTTGTCAGTTAAATCCCTAAGTCCCTGCTGGGCTTTTTCTATCTTTTTATCCATCTGTTCTACCATCTGTTTGATTATAGATGTACTGTCTTCCACATCACTAATTCTTTCTTCTGCCTGTTCAAATCTGCTGTTATGTGAATCTAGCATCTTTTTTTATTTCTTGGATTGTGCCATTGATCACCATCATATTCATTATCTTTTTATGTATTTTTAAAATTTCTTCAGTATGTTCTCCCAGTGTCTTCTTAATATCCTTAATCTCTTCCTTCACTTCATTACATTGGTCCATGATATTTGTTTGGAAAGCTTTGATTAGTTGTTCGATGTTCTGCATCTCTTCCTGGTTTTTAGTTTGATCATTGGAATTGTTATGTCTTCTTGTTTCTCAGTATGGTTTGTAATTTTTTTTTTTGTCCTCTGGTCATCATTTTATCTTGATGGATTTATTCAGTTGATTAGCTTCTGTCTCTACTCTAGAGTTTTATTTAGCTGGTGTTTCTGTGTGTGTGTTATGTTTTCTCTTTGACACTTTGTTCTTCTTGTGTTTTCTTGCTTTTTTCTATGTTCCCTTGAAGGAAAAATGTTAGGGCCAGAGGAATCGAGAGAGGTAAGAATGGAAAAATGATAATAGTAATATTGATAAAAGTTAGAAGAGTATCAGATTTAGTAAAATGAATATTTAACTCATGTAGGTAGTGTAGAGTTATGGGGGGGGGAAGCAGAGTACTTATAATGGAATGGGAAATCAAATAGAGAAAAATATGTAGAATGATTTAAAAGGCCAGAATGATGAGGAGAGAGGAAAAGATTAAAGAAAGGGCTGAAAGGAAAAAGTTAATAATAATAATAAAAAAGAAAACAGAATAGACAAGCTAGAAATCAACACCCATGAAGTTGGGAACTAATGAAAAAAGGTGGAATGCAAGAGCTACAACAGAAAGCAGAAGGTGGAAAGATGAAGGAAGGAAAACAGATTGTGTTATTAGACAAACTCAGCATACACAGAGAATGGAAAATCCAGGAAGAAGAAGTACAGCAAAGAAGAAACAAGGTAGCAGCACCTAATTTTAAAAAATGGTGGGGGGGGGGTGGGGGGAGGAAAGAGGAAAGAAAAGCAAGAAACAAACAAACAAAGAAAAACCAAACAAACTCACAAGCCTGCAGTCAAACAAAGCTAAGGAAGAACAGCATTCCTTCTTGGACCCTTGTGGAGCCTCTCAGCCTGTGTTCATCAATCAATTTCCCTGCAGCCTTCTCTCTGCAGGTTTTTAGGCAGATTGTAGTGATTAAATTAAGTTAAAAAATTTATTTTTTTAAGAAATAAGGGACCTAAAAAAGGACTCTTCTGGACCACCCCCTCCACGAGGGGGCTCTAAATAGACTCGTGGAAACTTATCAAACACTTTCCAATGCCTGCCCCCCCCCAGGGGAGCTGAGATTCTGACACTCAGCATGGAATTATAAAATTGGCTGGCTCCACCCTCTCCTGAGCCAAGCCTCTGTGTCCCACGGCTGTCAGGTAAATCAGGCTTCCTCATCAGATTCACCTCTCCCCTCGGCCTGGCACCACTTCTAGCCAGCTGGTTTGTTCCTAAAAAGCTGCAAGGGGGTCCAGGCAGCAACAGACAGAAAAAACCCCTCTCACCCTTTGCCAGGACCCTCCCACTCTTAGAGAGTGCTCTCTGTCACCAGGTTGCTGGGAGGGTGTGGCTTAGCTGTCTCTGTCCATGATTTCTTGCTGGGGAAAATTCTTATGATTTTATATTGAGCAGTCTACCTCGCTGTCCAGCTCCCTCCAGATTGATGTCCCCAAGGTTCTCACTCTGCAAGCTCCCAGAAGAGACCACCTGGGCAGGATCCTGTCCCCAATCAGCTGTCTTAGGTGAGAGAAATGGTTAGTGTCCACCTAAACCGACGCCATCTTCTGCCACCCATACATTTTTTTGAGCTGAAGAAAATGCATCTGCATCCTGCCTATCTTCCTAGTTGGCATTTTTTATGTGTCTATTGAAGGACTTTGACTGTGAGCTATTGACATCTTGCTGATTAGTCATGCTTAAATCTTTGTACTACAGCCTGATAAACATCCTTGTTCTTTGTTTGAAAATGACATATAGATCTCATTAAACTTGTAAAAGCATCCATGTTTCTGAACCTTGATTTTAAAAGGATAACTGGTGAGATAGTTGAATGTAAATAATAATACTATCCATATATCAGGCTAATTCTTAGTTTTGTTCCACTCCCACTTGAACCTCTTATTGAATTAATTTATGAATTAATAGATAATTCTATTGATTAATTCATACCTCAGTCATCTATTAGAGGCTGATAGAATTCTATTTTTCTTTCTAGTGCTCATCCAATAACTTTCCAATCAAGAAAAGGTCCTTTTACTTCCCTATAATCCAATATCATGGGAAAATTACATTCATACATTGTACATATGGAAGATCTTAAACAGGGCACACACTATCTGGATTATTAAATCTTCCAAATTTTCTAATATCTAAATGACTCTCCTTTTTGCATAGAGAAAAGTGATGATTGAATGCCTTTTTTTTTTTTTTTTTTTTTTTTTTTCTGTAGGTTGTCTCACATTCCTCATGGTGCTCTATAAACCTTACACATTATTAAAATTGTTCTAGATGATTGTTTTCTCTATATTTGGAAGTATTGTTTTATCTGTCTAAGGTAATTGGGAATGTGTTGAGTTCATGAGAGAACATCAACTCAGGTAGAGCTTTGGAAGGTTAAATTAGTCCTCAATGATCATGGAACTTATAGAAAATAACTTGTGTTTAGGCATTAAATGCAAGTTACTAACTTACAAACCGAGCCAAAAAAAGTAGAAGTCTGAGAGAGATGGAAAGAGGTGGGTATTTCAAGCATGCTTATGGACTAATTAAGTAAGTTGAGGAACTGCAATCATCTCTTTTTAAAAATAAAGTTTATTTCAAATTCAATAATAAAATAACAAGTTATGGGAGCATTAACCCAAAAAATTTCTTCTGGAGCACTTTTCTATCACAAGTAATCCTAAAAACAATCTCAATTGTTCTTCCAGTGTTTGGAAGGATTTGCAGGTGAACACAAATAGGTTAAATGACATGATCATGGTCTCCTTGTTAATGAAGAAAATTAAGAAGGAGAAATGCTTAATCATATGATATTCATGTCCCATAAAACTAAACCCTATATTCTTTTTATTGACTTTGGCATTGACATAGAACTTTCCTTGCTCTTACTCAAAGATATTACAATATTAGTGTTAACTATAGCCCACAAGTTACATTTGCTCTATTTTCTCATTATATTTCCCATTTTCTTAACACATTGTAGAAGAACATTTCTATTTTTATATTATTAACCTCAATCCTTGTCTATTGCCAAAATCACTGTTATATCATGCCTTGAGATCATATTAACTTTTACTCTCTCCCTTAATCTTTATTTTTATATAGGTAATTTATGTGTCTTTGAGTATATTGTTGTTTTACACACACACACTCACAAAATGATAAGAATGTGCTTGGTATCACATTTTTTAAGACAGCTACCCAGTCCATCTTTATTTATCATGTCTGAACTTTTATTGGGGTAAATTAATAGGTAGATTGAATAGAGACTAACAGAACAGTCCAGTCCCATTTCTTTCTCATTAGGGAACTAGAGTGAATTTTTCTTTTCCTTTTTTTTTTTATTCTCAGAAACATGGATTCAGACACCCTACAAGCCTTCCGGAAAGAACTTACTTGCTCCATCTGTGTGAACTATTTCATAGACCCTGTCACAATGGACTGTGGCCACAGCTTTTGCAGACCCTGTCTCTGCCTTTGCTGGGAGGAAACTGAAACTCCAATCTGCTGTCCTGAGTGCAGGCAAACATCAGAGAAGACAGACTTCAAAACCCACATAGTACTGAAGAAGCTGGCTTTCCTTGCCAGAAAGGCCAGACCTTGCCAAGAGCAGAGCTCTGAGGAGCAGATCTATGGGGCCCACAAAGAGGCAAAGGAGCTCTCTTTTGTGAGGTTGACAAGGACCTGCTCTGTGGGCCCTGCTCTGAGTCTCCAGAGCATGTGGGTCACAGCCACAGACCAGTGGAACAGGCTGCTGAGGATTACAGGGTACATGATGCCTATGAACCAAATGGAAATCTTTAAGATCCTAAATCAGAGAGAAAGATGAAGATTATGATCATCAAATTGATTAGAATGGAGGTGGTGATATTGCAATATAATCTCAAAACAGTGTAGTTTTTCACTGCTCCCAACAAATTTTGATAGTATAATCTTAGCTGGGTTGAGCCTTCTCCAGAGAGTGTACTTAGAAACTTTGAACATATATTTGGAAATGGTTCATTGTGGAGCAGGTGGCACCAGGAACACTGGCTTCTGAGGCAGCTGGGCTCCTTCATAGCCAGGTTACCTATATGTCTGAAAGCCAAAATGTCTGGAAATGGATCATATTTTCTGTAGGGTCAATTCAAGATTCCTATTATATGTTTCTGCCACCTCTGATATCCCAAGTATTATAATCCATTTAGGTTGAAAAGAAAAAATCAGACAGCCCCATTCAATCTCAACATTATTATTTCTCTCAACCACTTCCTTTTCTCATAGATAATGAGTGAAACCTCTAATATTAGAGATTCACTAATGCTCTTAGTTCTTTTTCAGGAGAAACTTCTAAAGAAAATGGACACTATGGAAAATGACTCAGGAAACTAAAAAAATTCTATCTAAGGAAATTCACAAAACACAGGATTTAGAGGCAAGTTTGAAAATGTTTTCCTTTTTATTTTTAAATAAAATAAACCAGGTTGCATACTGGTGAGATATGTTTTGTAAGGAGGGTAAAGTTGCCAGTTAAAGGACAGTGGATTCTTTGCTAGAAAAAGTACTATTTTCAAATGATAGATCAATCATAACATGTATGGAGGCCTTTACATATTAGTGCAAATAATGCCAGTCCTTGGGGATAACAGGATATGATAGGGTAGAAGACTTTTTGCTGTTTTATTCTGTATAGTATCATACATACCTACCTATATTGAAGTATTTAGGAAATTCAGCCAGAGTTAAAAGATAAAATGTAAGAGATTCAGGTGAGGAACGAAACTATTGATGGACTTATAAGGAAGCACCATAGGGAAGGAAACAGGTTAGGGAGGAAGCCTGGGACAAAGGAGAGAGCTTAATTTAAACAGGTTAGAGATGTGACCTCAGAGATGGACAGAAAGGACCAGCAAAGAATCAAGACACTTTGCTTAGGTGGGGCAGAATGTTCATAGCTTACTCAACTGATGTTGCCAAATTAATAATCTTTGAAGTTTTTCTGTTAAGATTTGGGATATGTGAGCCTTCTAATCCAATGATCTTGCAGAATTATCTGGTCTTAAGGAAGGTGATGATCAAGGTTCAATATGAGAAGATGCACCAGTTTCTCTATGAGGATGAGCATCTCCATCTGGAGAGACTGGACAGGGCTGCAGAAGACATTCTGCAACAATTCAAGGACAGTGAGGGGCAGATGATCCAACAGAAAGAAAGTCTGAGAGAAATGTACAGAGAGCTTACTGAGACCTGCCACAAGCCAGATGTGGAGCTGCTACAGGTGAGTTGGAAGGTTCTACATTCAGAGACAAGAATCCTTTCCTACTCAGTTTTTGCCAGGACACTGAAATAGTCCCTGCATATGCCATCACTCTCAGCTAAGGGATACATATCCTTTTACTCCCTATCACTATGTTTGTCCAATTGCTTATTTCTGCACACCCTAATAGATTTAGCAAATGTTTGAATTATTTGAAGATTACATAGGATAAAGATATTTCCAGTTTGATGAGGGGCACTATCCACACAGTCAGAATATCCTTACTCAACAAACTTCCTTACCAGGGGAAGGCTTACTCCTCTGGGGGGGATGTGACCATTTAGGCTGCCCTAATTGCCATCCCCTCTGCTGACCCATGCAGGAACAGATTGCTGAGGACATTAAGGCTATGCACCTGGCCTTGGCAAGGTGGGAAGAATTTGGTAACAAATGTCAAAATACTCTAGAATCATTTGTTATTTGATTTCCTGGTTTTTGTGTGTATGTTTTTTTTTTTGGCATGCAACAGGAAATTTTTGGCTCACTGTTTCAAAGGCTTGTTTCTTTCTGGGCTTGGTATCTTCTGGCTTTCCAGCAATTTTGGGGATGCCTTGGCCTTTCCTTCACATGGTAATGCACATGCAGCCTCTCCTCCTTTCTCATCTGAGTTTGGTTGACTTCCAGCTTCCCACTTCTCCCTGTGGCTTGATTTAATTGTCTAAATGTGCAGACCTCTCCTTGGGAGTAAGAAAGCAATGACACTGGCAAGCTAGGCCATGCTGCATCACCAAGCAGGCTCATTCGAGCCCCATCCTTCTCATTTTCACCCTGAGCATGTCCTGTCTGCCCTGGTGCTGTTCAGTGTAAAATGCCTGATGATTCCTGAGAAGGGAGCATGAGAAGAATATGATTTGTATCTAAAGAAAATAAAAACAAAAGTACCAGAGAATAAGCCATATTGCAGAACTCTTGTCATTAAGATTCTGATCTTTTTTTTCCTTTTTTCCCCTGCAGGCCTTGGGAAACATATTGGAAAGGTGAGTTTACAGTGCTGAGTTCTGTTTTCTGATAAAGTCACTTTCTTGTTGATGATGAAGTAAGCATGTAACTTTTGAGCTATTATCATCATTCTATATGGCTATTTATAATTTTACTGTCAAAAAACTCCCTGAAGTCTTCTGGTCCTTATTCTCAGTTGTTTTTTCTTATTGGGCCCAATTTAAACTTTACCTGAAAACAGGTTGACAGTTTGGGCATTGTTCCTCTCCCTACCCTCTCCTTCTAGACTCCTGCCTTATCTTACTGAGGGAAGATGATGTTAAGTTGTCACAAAGGAGGCAAATGCCCTAGAGAAGGGGAAGGTAAAGAAGACAGAGGAAAGAGGGAAATCTCCTAGGAATGGGATTGGGAAGCAGTAGGGATAAGCAGGATCTGTTCCCCCACAGCATGTCCCAGTCACAGGCAGGACCTCAGAGGGAACTGGCTGCCTGGGGTGCCCTGGATGTTTCCTTTGCTTTACTGTGAAGAGCAAGGCTAACTAGCTCAGAAGTCTAGCCACTCTAGATCATGATCAGATCAGAGGTGACTCCCTGCAGGATGAAGAGCCAAAGGCTTTATCTGACATGTCTGTTCTCTGTGAGGTTCCAGGGGAAAGTGCATTACCTGAGGTAGAGGGAGGAACTGGTTCTCATAGTTTTACAAATTGAATGATGTCTGCAAAGAGTAAGGAAGATGGAATTTAATATAAATTAATTTTGAAAAAGTCATATTCCTTGAATCCCAAGAGTATAGAATATATCAATAGCTATTTAGGCAAATTGGGGAAAATCTGATGAAATTTCTTCTTTTAAAATCTGATGTCCCTGTAACACTACATGATTGAACCTTAGGCCTAGGAATTCTAACTGATGTGTTTCTTTACAGGACTGAGCTGGTGCTGATGCAAGAGCTGTAGCCGGTGCATCCCAAGCTCACTTCATGGCACATCCCTGGGATCCTCGACATGCTGAAAGGCTTCAGAGGTGAAAGTCAGCCCTTTGCAGGCCAAGATCCAATTCCCATCATCTGTGATCTGAGGATAATCCCTCTCCTGTTTCCATTTTGTTTTCTGACTGAAGGTTGCTCATGATTTATAAAACCTCTATGTCCTTCGGCCTGTAGAGCCATATTACCCTGAGCAGGTCTGACATCTGTAACTTCTAGGTTGCTGAAAATGGAAAACAAGATATATATATATATATATATATATATATAGTTCCATCTGAAACACTGAGAACCACAAAACAAACAAACAAACAGGTCATGTGGTCATGAAGAGTTCAATCTATAGGTTTTGGAATGGCTATCAACAGATTATTTAGCTTACTTTAACTTTAATATTCTGAGGATATCATCACTAGTTTTTAACTTGTTCTCTTTCCTGAGCACATTATCATGCATTTTACATTGAACATATGACATTTATTTTACATAATTTAAATTTAATTGTTTTATTATATAAATCAGAAAATTTTGAGTGAAATAGGTTAAGTGGCAATAAGAAAACATATTTAGTATCAGATCAATCCCAAAACAACTGAAAGAGGAGGGAAACAATGAGCCTGGCCCAGCCACAGAGGCCCACAGTGGAGAGTAACTCTTACTGGTAGAGTCCAGAACAGATTGAAAGCCAGGTACAGTTACATAATAAAAAGCTAGACCATTCTGGGCTGAGTTGGGGTGTTTCTGGATTATGACAATGGAACTGTGAGCTTCTATAATGTTAAGAGAATTCTAAACTCCATCTATGAATTTCTCCAATATTTTTTTCCCAAATATTTTTGACCTATGGATATGTAACAAGTAGAGTTAAACCTTTAATAAATTGTGGCCTCATAGCACGATGTTGTTTATTAACTAGAGGTAGTAAGGACAAACATGAGGAAATAGCTCCTAAAGTGGGAAAAAAAGCTTTAGGTTGTCTTCAAAACATTATCTAGAAATTGTCATCAAAACACTGCTTCACACAGATCATGATAAGTCTAAATTTGGTTCTGTATGATTTTAAAAGGATTTCTGTGTGCTCTAGAGGTAATGCTAACCCTTGATCATCATAGATGAGCCAGATTGCATGATCTTTTCTAGCTTTATTCTGTATGTCCTTGAAGGAGGGTGGAAATGAAGTGACTTAGTAGGGAGCCTCATGATGTTAATACCCATCCTTGACCTGATTTTTCCCTCTTTCTGCAAAAGTTAATGCTCTGAGTCAAGAAATGGCCAACCACTATATCAGCCTTTCTAAAGATGCTACAAGTATGAGATTTGGAATGAAGATCCTTACACAGTCCAGAAGTCCCAAAGGGCAGAACATTTTGCAGGCTCAGGCCTTCACTTCTGGCAGGCACTACTGGGAGGTGGATGTGGCTCACTCCACAAATTGGGTCCTGGGTAAAGATTCCTGACATGTGATATCAGTAACCCTGCTGATTCTGAAGAAGCATATCTTCTATTTTCTTTGAAGATGAACAATCATTATAATTTCTTGACCAATTCCCCAATGTTAACCCAGTATGTGAAACAGCCTCTGGGCTGAGTTGGGGTGTTTCTGGATTATGAAAATGGAACTGTGAGCTTCTATAATGTTGATAAATGTTCCCTCACATATGGTTTCTTTCATTCCCCCTTCTTCTCCCCAATGAAGCCTCTTCTTTTCCTTGATTATTCATGAAAAGTCACATTTCATAACCATTTATTTGATGAACTTCCATTTCTATTGGAACTAGTGTCCTGATACTTTTCTCACACTGGGCAGCCTATATCTGATTGTCTTTGAGCACATCGTACCTTAAGGAAACATAATTACTGTAGGAATATTAAATGTGCTAACAATGCTCAATGTATAAATTTGTTTTTATAAATTATATTTAATTAAGATTGTTTCTTATGAAGCATTTTCTATATTAGCACTTCTTTTTCTTTTAAAAACACCCTTATTGGGATATAATATACATACCATAGTCACTTTTTAAAAGCCTACAATTTGGTGGTTTTTCATATATCCAAGGGTCATGTAACCATCAGCACTATATAATTGAAGAACATCTTCACCTCCAATGGAACCCCATACTCATTAACTTTCACTCTCCCCAAACCCCTGGTATCCACTTATGTGATTTCAGTCTCTATGAAGTTGCTTTTTCTGAACATTTCTTAGACCTGGGATCATATTATGTGGCCTTTGTGCCTGGCTTCTTTCAGTTAAAAATTCACCCTGTTGTATGCAATGATGCTTTATTTGCATATTTCAAACAAGATAGTCTACAAAACCAATATTTTCTCTTCGAACCTGACCTCTGATATTCAACAAATCTACCACGTCCACCTAACTGGGACAGAATGGCCTATTCAACAAATGGTGCTGTGAGAACTAGATATCAATATCCTAAGAATGAGAGAGGATCACCATCTCATGCCCTATACAAAATTAACTCAAGATGGATAAAAGACCTAAATATTAATATGAGTCAAGACTGTAAAACTCTTAGAATATGTAGGAAGCAACTATGAGTCCTTGAACTAGGAAATATGGCTTCATAAACTTTAAAACAAAGCATGAGCAACAAAAGAAAAAATAGATAAATGGGACCTCCTCAAAATTAAAAACTTTTGTTGCTTCAAAGGAGTTTGCCAAGAAAGTGAAAAGGCAGCATACTCAATGGGAAAATATATTTGGGTAAAACTTATCTGATAAGGGCCTAATATCCAGCATATATTAAGAAATCCTACATTTCAACAATAAAAAGACAAACAACCCCCTTTTTTAAAATGGGCAAGAGTTTTGAATAGACACTTTTCCAAAGAGGAAATAAAAATGGCTAAAAAGCATATGAAAGGATGCTCAACATCCTTAGGTATTAGGGAAATGCAAACAAAACTACAATGAGTTATCTTGACTCATATTACACTAGCAGCTATTACAAAACAGAACTATACATATTGTAGATGATTTGGAGAAAAGGAACCCCTCATTCACTGCTGGTAAGAATGTATAATGGTGGAGCCATTGTGGAGGATGGTTTTGTGGTGCCTCAGGAAGCTAAATATAGAATTATCATATTATCCAGCAATCACAATGCTGGGTATATATCCAGAAGAATCAATAGCACAGACATAGATATATACAGACCAATGTTCATAGTGGAATTATTCATTATTGCCAAAAGTTGGAAGCAACCCAAGTGCCCATCAACAGATGAGTGGATATGCAAAATGTGGTATGTACATACAAAGGAATAATGTTAGCAGTAAGAATGAATGAAATATTGACATACCTGACAACATCGATGAATCTTGAAGACCTTATGTTGAGTGAAGTAAACCAGTCACTAAAGGAGAAATATTGCATGAACTCACTGATATGAACTAAGCATAATGAGCAGAATCACAGAGGAAGATAGACTATCAAGAGACAGAAAGGGATTAGGGTATGGCAAGCTGATGCTCATTATGACAAAACGAATCATGATGTGGAAGAGGTGGTGTGGCAGTGGAAGGGTTGATGGTGCAGGGATGTGAATGGTCAACAGTGTAGGAATATGAGGGTGAGAAGGGTGGGGTTTGTGTTGGACTATCTGTGGAACTGTGGGGAGGACTGGAGGAAGAAACAGGTGAATGCTGTTTAGGTCTGTGGTTAAAACTACAATGGTGGGAATGTTCTTTTGGCAAATATGGCATGGGAGAGTCACTGGTGCAGTGTGATGGTGGTGTGGGGATAGGTGGGAAAGGGTGAACTTGGGGCATGCTTCCATAAAATGTGAATGTGTTCATTTTGTCATAGAGTGCTATTTTATTGGGTGGAGACCCAAACAATAACCAAGAACATATTAAACTTCCATCCTGGGAAGTTCTACTATATTCTCAAATAGAAGGGCAAGAGTCTCCTGAGTACATAGGCAGTACTTAATAAAAGAAAGCAGATGAGTATATTAAGCCCTCAATATTAATGAGTTTCTTCAAAAATGGAAACTCAATGGTTGCCATAGTTTCTGAGGGGAAGAGGAAGGAAGAATAGGAAGAACATAGGGCATTTTGAGGCATTGGAATTTTTCTGTATGATCGTACAATGATGGATAAAGGCCATTATAATTTTTCAGAACCTATAAAGGTGTAGGGTACAAAATATAAACCATAATGTAAACCACTGACCACGATTAGTAGTGATTCTTTGATATTTCTTAATCAATTGTAACAAATGTACCATACTCATGTAGGATGTGATTGGTATCTGGTGAGGGGGGATTAATATTTGGGAATTCCCTATATTTTCTATGTGACTTTTCTGTAATTAAAGCTTCTTGGAAAATAAAGTTTAAAAAAATAGGACACGGGGGAACACAGAAGAAATTATCAATATACTTGAAAGATAAGAGACCTTATGTTGAAGAAAGTCACAATGCAAGTTTTAAAATTTTCAGTAATTTAATTAATTTTATTTTATTATATTTTGGCTTTGGGGGAGCATTTGGGTTTTCAGAAGGATTGCACCTATGGCAGGGGGGAACCACTGTTGTGGGGTGTCTGTGGTGGGGGATGTGTGGGGAGGGGTGCACCTGGGGCATACCTCTATGGAATATGAAGGTGTTCATATGGTCAGGAGGTGTTTTCTCAGGAGGTGGAGACCTACTCAATAACCAATATAATATTGAATTCCCACTGAGGGAGACTTATTTTACAAGAAATAAAATGTGGCCTCTCTCTAAGCCAAAGTCAGCATATAAACACACTCCCTTCCCCAGACATGTGACATGACTCCCGTTGATGAGTCTCCCTGGTACTGAGGCATTATTACTAAGCAACAACTAATGATGCATTTGGAAAAAGACCTAGATATAAAGGAGTAAATATTAATTATAAATGATTTTTTATGACTAAGAGATTTCAGAGTGAGTTGGGAGGTCATTCCAAAGGTTACACTTATGAATGTGTCAGGAAGACCTCACTGAATGCCACAGTAAACAGTGCCATAAGCAGGGGTACTCCTGAGGGCTCTAGAGACTTACAGACACTATAGGCAGGGCAGACTACACCAGGAAATTGGCACCCTATCTGTGGGCCTTACCTTGGAATATATGAGAAAATATCTCCCCAGTGTATCAGAGTTAAACTCATTTATAATTTTCCCACACAGAGTTCATCTGCCTCTTTTATTAGAACCTATAGTTAACACTATACCCATTAAATATATATCCCAGAGACTTAAATCTTCCAGCTGTTTATA
>JAKSZT010051644.1:99871-121276 GCA_026826555.1 Tolypeutes matacus
TATAAACAGCTGGAAGATTTAAGTCTCTGGGATATATATTTAATGGGTATAGTGTTAACTATAGGTTCTAATAAAAGAGGCAGATGAACTCTGTGTGGGAAAATTATAAATGAGTTTAACTCTGATACACTGGGGAGATATTTTCTCATATATTCCAAGGTAAGGCCCACAGATGGGGTGCCAATTTCCTGGTGTAGTCTGCCCTGCCTATAGTGTCTGTAAGTCTCTAGAACCCTCAGGAGCATCACTGCTTGTGGCACTGTTTGCTGTGGCATTCAGTGAGGTCTTCCTGACACTTTCATAAGTGTAACCTTTGGAATGACCTCCCAACTCACTCTGAAATCTCTTAGTCATAAAAAATCATTTGTAATTAATATTTCCTCCTTTATATCTAGGTCTTTTTCCAAATGCATCATTAGCTGTTGCTTAGTAATAATGCCTCAGTACCAGGGAGACTCATCAACGGGAGTCATGTCACATGTCTGGGGAAGGGAGTGTATTTATATGCTGACTTTGGCTTAGAGAGAGGCCACATTTTATTTCTTGTAAAATAAGTCTCCCTCAGTGGGAATTCAATATTATATTGGTTATTGAGTAGGTCTCCACCTCCTGAGAAAACACCTCCTGACCATATGAACACCTTCATATTCCATAGAGGTATGCCCCAGGTGCACCCCTCCCCACACATCCCCCACCACAGACACCCCACAACAGTGGTTCCCCCCTGCCATAGGTGCAATCCTTCTGAAAACCCAAATGCTCCCCCAAAGCCAAAATATAATAAAATAAAATTAATTAAATTACTGAAAATTTTAAAACTTGCATTGTGACTTTCTTCAACATAAGGTCTCTTATCTTTCAAGTATATTGATAATTTCTTCTGTGTTCCCCCGTGTCCTATTTTTTTAAACTTTATTTTCCAAGAAGCTTTAATTACAGAAAAGTCACATAGAAAATATAGGGAATTCCCAAATATTAATCCCCCCTCACCAGATACTCCCCTACCAATCACATCCAAATGAGTATGGTACATTTGTTACAACTGATGAAGAAATATCAAAGAATTACTACTAATCATGGTCAGTGGGTTACATTATGGTTTATATTTTGTACCCTACACTTTTATAGGTTCTGAAAAAATTATAATGGCCTTTATCCATCATTGTAAGATCATGCAGAAAAACTCCAATGCCTCAAAATGCCCTATGTTCTTCCTATTCTTCCTTCCTCTTCCCCTCAGAAACTACAGCAACCACTGAGTTTCCATTTTTGAAGAAACTCATTAATATTGAGGGCTTAATATTCTCATCTGTTTTCTTTTATTAAGTACTGCCTATGTACTCAGGAGACTCTTGCCCTTCTATTTGAGAATATAGTAGAACTTCCCAGGATGGAAGTTTAATATGTTCTTGGTTATTGTTTGGGTCTCCACCCAATAAAATAGCACTCTATGACAAAATGAACACATTCACATTTTATGGAAGCATGCCCCAAGTTCACCCTTTCCCACCTATCCCCACACCACCATCACACTGCACCAGTGACTATCCCCTGCCATATTAGCCAAAAGAACATTCCCACCATTGTAGTTTTAACCACAGACCTAAACAGCATTCACCTGTTTCTTCCTCCAGTCCTCCCCAGTTCCACAGATAGTCCAACACAAACCCCACCCTTCTCACCCTCATATTCCTACACTGTTGACCATTCACATCCCTGCACCATCAACCCTTCCACTGCCACACCACCTCTTCCACATTATGATTGGTTTTGCCATGAGCATCAGCTTGCCATACCCTAATCCCTTTCTGTCTCTTGATAATCTATCTTCCTCTGTGATTCTGCTCATTATTCTTAGTTCATATCAGTGAGCTCATGCAATATTTCTCCTTTAGTGACTGGTTTACTTCACTCAACATAAGGTCTTCAAGATTCATCGATGTTGTCAGGTATGTCAATATTTCATTCATTCTTACTGCTAACATTATTCCTTTGTATGTACATACCACATTTTGCATATCCACTCATCTGTTGATGGGCACTTGGGTTGCTTCCAACTTTTGGCAATAATGAATAATTCCACTATGAACATTGGTCTGTATATATCTATGTCTGTGCTATTGATTCTTCTGGATATATACCCAGCATTGTGATTGCTGGATAATATGATAATTCTATATTTAGCTTCCTGAGGCACCACAAAACCATCCTCCACAATGGCTCCACCATTATACATTCTTACCAGCAGTGAATGAGGGGTTCCTTTTCTCCAAATCATCTACAATATGTATAGTTCTGTTTTGTAATAGCTGCTAGTGTAATATGAGTCAAGATAACTCATTGTAGTTTTGTTTGCATTTCCCTAATACCTAAGGATGTTGAGCATCCTTTCATATGCTTTTTAGCCATTTTTATTTCCTCTTTGGAAAAGTGTCTATTCAAAACTCTTGCCCATTTTAAAAAAAGGGGGGTGTTTGTCTTTTTATTGTTGAAATGTAGGATTTCTTAATATATGCTGGATATTAGGCCCTTATCAGATAAGTTTTACCCAAATATATTTTCCCATTGAGTATGCTGCCTTTTCACTTTCTTGGCAAACTCCTTTGAAGCACAAAAGTTTTTAATTTTGAGGAGGTCCCATTTATCTATTTTTTCTTTTGTTGCTCATGCTTTGTTTTAAAGTTTGTGAAGCCATATTTCCTAGTTCAAGGACTCATAGATGCTTCCTACATATTCTAGGAGTTTTACAGTCTTGACTCATATTAATATTTAGGTCTTTTATCCATCTTGAGTTAATTTTCTATAGGGCAAGAGATGGTGATCCTCTCTCATTCTTAGGATATTGATATCCAGTTCTCACAGCACCATTTGTTGAATAGGCCATTCTGTCCCAGTTAGGTGGACGTGGTAGACTTGTTGAATATCAGAGGTCAGGTTTGAAGAGAAAATATTGGTTTTGTAGACTATCTTGTTTGAAATATGCAAATAAAGCATCCTTGCATACAACAGGGTGAATTTTTAACTGAAAGAAGCCAGGCACAAAGGCCACATAGTATATGATCCCAGGTCTAAGAAATGTTCAGAAAAAGCAACTTCATAGAGACTAAAATCACATAAGTGGATACCAGGGGTTTGGGGAGAGTGAAAGTTAATGAGTATGGGGTTCCATTGGAGGTGAAGATGTTCTTCAATTATATAGTGCTGATGGTTACATGACCCTTGGATGTATGAAAAACCACCAAATTGTAGGCTTTTAAAAAGTGACTATGGTATGTATATTATATCCCAATAAGGGTGTTTTTAAAAGAAAAAGAAATGCTAATATAGAAAATGCTTCATAAGAAACAATCTTTATTAAATATAATTTATAAAAACAAACTTATACATTGAGCATGGTTATCACATTTAATATTCCTACAGTAATTATGTTTCCTTAAGGTACGATGTGCTCAAAACAATCAGGTATAGGCTGTCCAGTGTGAGAAAAGCATCAGGACACTAGTTCCAATAGAAATGGAAGTTTATCAAATAAATGGTTATGAAATGTGACTTTTCATGAATAATCAAGGAAAAGAAGAAGCTTCATTGGGGAGAAGAAGGGGGAATGAAAGAAACCATATGTGAGGGAACATTTATCAACATTATAGAAGCTCACAGTTCCATTGTCATAATCCAGAAACACCCCAACTCAGCCCAGAGGCTGTTTCACATACTGGGTTAACATTGGGGAATTGGTCAAGAGATTATAATGATTGTTCATCTTCAAAGAAAATAGAAGATATGCTTCTTCAGAATCAACAGGGTTACTGATATCACATGTCAGGAATCTTTACCCAGGACCCAATTTGTGGAGTGAGCCACATCCACCTCCCAGTAGTGCCTGCCAGAAGTGAAGGCCTGAGCCTGCAAAATGTTCTGCCCTTTGGGACTTCTGGACTGTGTAAGGATCTTCATTCCAAATCTCATACTTGTAGCATCTTTAGAAAGGCTGATATAGTGGTTGGCCATTTCTTGACTCAGAGCATTAACTTTTGCAGAAAGAGGGAAAAATCAGGTCAAGGATGGGTATTAACATCATGAGGCTCCCTACTAAGTCACTTCATTTCCACCCTCCTTCAAGGACATACAGAATAAAGCTAGAAAAGATCATGCAATCTGGCTCATCTATGATGATCAAGGGTTAGCATTACCTCTAGAGCACACAGAAATCCTTTTAAAATCATACAGAACCAAATTTAGACTTATCTGATCTGTGTGAAGCAGTGTTTTGATGACAATTTCTAGATAATGTTTTGAAGACAACCTAAAGCTTTTTTTCCCACTTTAGGAGCTATTTCCTCATGTTTGTCCTTACTACCTCTAGTTAATAAACAACATCGTGCTATGAGGCCACAATTTATTAAAGGTTTAACTCTACTTGTTACATATCCATAGGTCAAAAATATTTGGGAAAAAATATTGGAGAAATTCATAGATGGAGTTTAGAATTCTCTTAACATTATAGAAGCTCACAGTTCCATTGTCATAATCCAGAAACACCCCAACTCAGCCCAGAATGGTCTAGCTTTTTATTATGTAACTGTACCTGGCTTTCAATCTGTTCTGGACTCTACCAGTAAGAGTTACTCTCCACTGTGGGCCTCTGTGGCTGGGCCAGGCTCATTGTTTCCCTCCTCTTTCAGTTGTTTTGGGATTGATCTGATACTAAATATGTTTTCTTATTGCCACTTAACCTATTTCACTCAAAATTTTCTGATTTATATAATAAAACAATTAAATTTAAATTATGTAAAATAAATGTCATATGTTCAATGTAAAATGCATGATAATGTGCTCAGGAAAGAGAACAAGTTAAAAACTAGTGATGATATCCTCAGAATATTAAAGTTAAAGTAAGCTAAATAATCTGTTGATAGCCATTCCAAAACCTATAGATTGAACTCTTCATGACCACATGACCTGTTTGTTTGTTTTGTGGTTCTCAGTGTTTCAGATGGAACTATATATATATATATATATATATATATATCTTGTTTTCCATTTTCAGCAACCTAGAAGTTACAGATGTCAGACCTGCTCAGGGTAATATGGCTCTACAGGCCGAAGGACATAGAGGTTTTATAAATCATGAGCAACCTTCAGTCAGAAAACAAAATGGAAACAGGAGAGGGATTATCCTCAGATCACAGATGATGGGAATTGGATCTTGGCCTGCAAAGGGCTGACTTTCACCTCTGAAGCCTTTCAGCATGTCGAGGATCCCAGGGATGTGCCATGAAGTGAGCTTGGGATGCACCGGCTACAGCTCTTGCATCAGCACCAGCTCAGTCCTGTAAAGAAACACATCAGTTAGAATTCCTAGGCCTAAGGTTCAATCATGTAGTATTACAGGGACATCAGATTTTAAAAGAAGAAATTTCATCAGATTTTCCCCAATTTGCCTAAATAGCTATTGATATATTCTATACTCTTGGGATTATAAGGAATATGACTTTTTCAAAATTAATTTATATTAAATTCCATCTTCCTTATTCTTTGCAGACTTCATTCAATTTGTAAAACTATGAGAACCAGTTCCTCCCTCTACCTCAGGTAATGCACTTTCCCCTGGAACCTCACAGAGAACAGACATGTCAGATAAAGCCTTTGGCTCTTCAGCCTGCAGGGAGTCACCTCTGATCTGATCATGATCTAGAGTGGCTAGACTTCTGAGGTAGTTAGCCTTGCTCTTCACAGTAAAGCAAAGGAAACATCCAGGGCACCCCAGGCAGCCAGTTCCCTCTCAGGTCCTGCCTGTGACTGGGACATGCTGTGGGGGAACAGGTCCTGCTTATCCCTACTGCTTCCCAATCTCATTCCTAGGAGATTCACCTCTTTCCTCTGTCTTCTTTACCTTCCCCTTCTCTAGGGCATTTGCCTCCTTTGTGACAACTTAGCATCATCTTCCCTCAGTAAGATAAGGCAGGAGTCTAGAAGGAGAGGGTAGGGAGAGGAACAATGCCCAAACTGTCAACCTGTTTTCAGGTAAAGTTTAAATTGGGCCCAATAAGAAAAAACAACTGAGAATAAGGACCAGAAGACTTCAGGGACTTTTTTGACAGTAAAATTATAAATAGCCATATAGAAAGATGATAATAGCTCAAAAGTTATATGCTTACTTCATCAACAAGAAAGTGACTTTATCAGAAAACAGAACTCAGCACTGTAAACTCACCTTTCCAATATGTTTCCCAAGGCCTGCAGGGAAAAAAAGGAAAAAAAGATCAGAATCTTAATGACAAGAGCTCTGCGATATGGCTTATTCTCTGGTACTTTTGTTTTTATTTTCTTTAGATACAAATCATATTCTTCTCATGCTCCCTTCTCAGGAATCATCAGGCATTTTACACTGAACAGCCAGGGCAGACAGGACATGCTCAGGGTGAAAATGAGAAGGATGGGGCTCGAATGAGCCTGCTTGGTGATGCAGCATGGCCTAGCTTGCCAGTGTCATTGCTCTTTCTTACTCCCAAGGAGAGGTCTGCACATTTAGACAATTAAATCAAGCCACAGGGAGAAGTGGGAAGCTGGAAGTCAACCAAACTCAGATGAGAAAGGAGGAGAGGCTGCATGTGCATTACCATGTGAAGGAAAGGCCAAGGCATCCCCAAAATTGCTGGAAAGCCAGAAGATACCAAGCCCAGAAAGAAACAAGCCTTTGAAACAGTGAGCCAAAAATTTCCTGTTGCATGCCAAAAAAAAAAAACATACACACAAAAACCAGGAAATCAAATAACAAATGATTCTAGAGTATTTTGACATTTGTTACCAAATTCTTCCCACCTTGCCAAGGCCAGGTGCATAGCCTTAATGTCCTCAGCAATCTGTTCCTGCATGGGTCAGCAGAGGGGATGGCAATTAGGGCAGCCTAAATGGTCACATCCCCCCCAGAGGAGTAAGCCTTCCCCTGGTAAGGAAGTTTGTTGAGTAAGGATATTCTGACTGTGTGGATAGTGCCCCTCATCAAACTGGAAATATCTTTATCCTATGTAATCTTCAAATAATTCAAACATTTGCTAAATCTATTAGGGTGTGCAGAAATAAGCAATTGGACAAACATAGTGATAGGGAGTAAAAGGATATGTATCCCTTAGCTGAGAGTGATGGCATATGCAGGGACTATTTCAGTGTCCTGGCAAAAACTGAGTAGGAAAGGATTCTTGTCTCTGAATGTAGAACCTTCCAACTCACCTGGAGCAGCTCCACATCTGGCTTGTGGCAGGTCTCAGTAAGCTCTCTGTACATTTCTCTCAGACTTTCTGTTGGATCATCTGCCCCTCACTGTCCTTGAATTGTTGCAGAATGTCTTCTACAGCCCTGTCCAGTCTCTCCAGATGGAGATGCTCATCCTCATAGAGAAATTGATGCATCTTCTCATATTGAACCTTGATCATCACCTTCCTTAAGACCAGATAATTCTGCAAGAACATTGGATTAGAAGACTCACATATCCCAAATCTTAACAGAAAAACTTCAAAGATTATTAATTTGGCAACATCAGTTGAGTAAGCTATGAACATTCTGCCCCACCTAAGCAAAGTGTCTTGATTCTTTGCTGGTCCTTTCTGTCCATCTCTGAGGTCACATCTCTAACCTGTTTAAATTAAGCTCTCTCCTTTGTCCCAGGCTTCCTCCCTAACCTGTTTCCTTCCCTATGGTGCTTCCTTATAAGTCCATCAATAGTTTCGTTCCTCACCTGAATCTCTTACATTTTATCTTTTAACTCTGGCTGAATTTCCTAAATACTTCAATATATGTAGGTATGTATGATACTATACAGAATAAAACAGCAAAAAGTCTTCTACCCTATCATGTCCTGTTTTCCCCAGGGACTGGCATTATTTGCACTAATATGTAAAGGCCTCCATACATATTATGATTGATCTATCATTTGAAAATTGTACTTTTTCTAGCAAAGAATCCACTGTCCTTTAACTGGCAACTTTACCCTCCTTACAAAACATATCTCACCAGTATGCAACCTGGTTTATTTTATTTAAAAATAAAAAGGAAAACATTTTCAAACTTGCCTCTAAATCCTGTGTTTTGTGAATTTCCTTAGATAGAATTTTTTTAGTTTCCTGAGTCATTTTCCATAGTGTCCATTTTCTTTAGAAGTTTCTCCTGAAAAAGAACTAAGAGCATTAGTGAATCTCTAATATTAGAGGTTTCACTCATTATCTATGAGAAAAGGAAGTGGTTGAGAGAAATAATAATGTTGAGATTGAATGGGGCTGTCTGATTTTTTCTTTTCAACCTAAATGGATTATAATACTTGGGATATCAGAGGTGGCAGAAACATATAATAGGAATCTTGAATTGACCCTACAGAAAATAAGATCCATTTCCAGACATTTTGGCTTTCAGACATATAGGTAACCTGGCTATGAAGGAGCCCAGCTGCCTCAGAAGCCAGTGTTCCTGGTGCCACCTGCTCCACAATGAACCATTTCCAAATATATGTTCAAAGTTTCTAAGTACACTCTCTGGAGAAGGCTCAACCCAGCTAAGATTATACTATCAAAATTTGTTGGGAGCAGTGAAAAACTACACTGTTTTGAGATTATATTGCAATATCACCACCTCCATTCTAATCAATTTGATGATCATAATCTTCATCTTTCTCTCTGATTTAGGATCTTAAAGATTTCCATTTGGTTCATAGGCATCATGTACCCTGTAATCCTCAGCAGCCTGTTCCACTGGTCTGTGGCTGTGACCCACATGCTCTGGAGACTCAGAGCAGGGCCCACAGAGCAGGTCCTTGTCAACCTCACAAAAAAGAGCTCCTTTGCCTCTTTGTGGGCCCCACAGATCTGCTCCTCAGAACTCTGCTCTTGACAAGGTCTGGCCTTTCTGGCAAGGAAAGCCAGCTTCTTCAGTACTATGTGGGTTTTGAAGTCTGTCTTCTCTGATGTTTGCCTGCACTCAGGACAGCAGATTGGAGTTTCAGTTTCCTCCCAGCAAAGGCAGAGACAGGGTCTGCAAAAGCTGTGGCCACAGTCCATTGTGACAGGGTCTATGAAATAGTTCACACAGATGGAGCAAGTAAGTTCTTTCCGGAAGGCTTGTAGGGTGTCTGAATCCATGTTTCTGAGAATAAAAAAAAAAAGGAAAAGAAAAATTCACTCTAGTTCCCTAATGAGAAAGAAATGGGACTGGACTGTTCTGTTAGTCTCTATTCAATCTACCTATTAATTTACCCCAATAAAAGTTCAGACATGATAAATAAAGATGGACTGGGTAGCTGTCTTAAAAAATGTGATACCAAGCACATTCTTATCATTTTGTGAGTGTGTGTGTGTAAAACAACAATATACTCAAAGACACATAAATTACCTATATAAAAATAAAGATTAAGGGAGAGAGTAAAAGTTAATATGATCTCAAGGCATGATATAACAGTGATTTTGGCAATAGACAAGGATTGAGGTTAATAATATAAAAATAGAAATGTTCTTCTACAATGTGTTAAGAAAATGGGAAATATAATGAGAAAATAGAGCAAATGTAACTTGTGGGCTATAGTTAACACTAATATTGTAATATCTTTGAGTAAGAGCAAGGAAAGTTCTATGTCAATGCCAAAGTCAATAAAAAGAATATAGGGTTTAGTTTTATGGGACATGAATATCATATGATTAAGCATTTCTCCTTCTTAATTTTCTTCATTAACAAGGAGACCATGATCATGTCATTTAACCTATTTGTGTTCACCTGCAAATCCTTCCAAACACTGGAAGAACAATTGAGATTGTTTTTAGGATTACTTGTGATAGAAAAGTGCTCCAGAAGAAATTTTTTGGGTTAATGCTCCCATAACTTGTTATTTTATTATTGAATTTGAAATAAACTTTATTTTTAAAAAGAGATGATTGCAGTTCCTCAACTTACTTAATTAGTCCATAAGCATGCTTGAAATACCCACCTCTTTCCATCTCTCTCAGACTTCTACTTTTTTTGGCTCGGTTTGTAAGTTAGTAACTTGCATTTAATGCCTAAACACAAGTTATTTTCTATAAGTTCCATGATCATTGAGGACTAATTTAACCTTCCAAAGCTCTACCTGAGTTGATGTTCTCTCATGAACTCAACACATTCCCAATTACCTTAGACAGATAAAACAATACTTCCAAATATAGAGAAAACAATCATCTAGAACAATTTTAATAATGTGTAAGGTTTATAGAGCACCATGAGGAATGTGAGACAACCTACAGAAAAAAAAAAAAAAAAAAAAAAAAAAAGGCATTCAATCATCACTTTTCTCTATGCAAAAAGGAGAGTCATTTAGATATTAGAAAATTTGGAAGATTTAATAATCCAGATAGTGTGTGCCCTGTTTAAGATCTTCCATATGTACAATGTATGAATGTAATTTTCCCATGATATTGGATTATAGGGAAGTAAAAGGACCTTTTCTTGATTGGAAAGTTATTGGATGAGCACTAGAAAGAAAAATAGAATTCTATCAGCCTCTAATAGATGACTGAGGTATGAATTAATCAATAGAATTATCTATTAATTCATAAATTAATTCAATAAGAGGTTCAAGTGGGAGTGGAACAAAACTAAGAATTAGCCTGATATATGGATAGTATTATTATTTACATTCAACTATCTCACCAGTTATCCTTTTAAAATCAAGGTTCAGAAACATGGATGCTTTTACAAGTTTAATGAGATCTATATGTCATTTTCAAACAAAGAACAAGGATGTTTATCAGGCTGTAGTACAAAGATTTAAGCATGACTAATCAGCAAGATGTCAATAGCTCACAGTCAAAGTCCTTCAATAGACACATAAAAAATGCCAACTAGGAAGATAGGCAGGATGCAGATGCATTTTCTTCAGCTCAAAAAAATGTATGGGTGGCAGAAGATGGCGTCGGTTTAGGTGGACACTAACCATTTCTCTCACCTAAGACAGCTGATTGGGGACAGGATCCTGCCCAGGTGGTCTCTTCTGGGAGCTTGCAGAGTGAGAACCTTGGGGACATCAATCTGGAGGGAGCTGGACAGCGAGGTAGACTGCTCAATATAAAATCATAAGAATTTTCCCCAGCAAGAAATCATGGACAGAGACAGCTAAGCCACACCCTCCCAGCAACCTGGTGACAGAGAGCACTCTCTAAGAGTGGGAGGGTCCTGGCAAAGGGTGAGAGGGGTTTTTTCTGTCTGTTGCTGCCTGGACCCCCTTGCAGCTTTTTAGGAACAAACCAGCTGGCTAGAAGTGGTGCCAGGCCGAGGGGAGAGGTGAATCTGATGAGGAAGCCTGATTTACCTGACAGCCGTGGGACACAGAGGCTTGGCTCAGGAGAGGGTGGAGCCAGCCAATTTTATAATTCCATGCTGAGTGTCAGAATCTCAGCTCCCCTGGGGGGGGGCAGGCATTGGAAAGTGTTTGATAAGTTTCCACGAGTCTATTTAGAGCCCCCTCGTGGAGGGGGTGGTCCAGAAGAGTCCTTTTTTAGGTCCCTTATTTCTTAAAAAAATAAATTTTTTAACTTAATTTAATCACTACAATCTGCCTAAAAACCTGCAGAGAGAAGGCTGCAGGGAAATTGATTGATGAACACAGGCTGAGAGGCTCCACAAGGGTCCAAGAAGGAATGCTGTTCTTCCTTAGCTTTGTTTGACTGCAGGCTTGTGAGTTTGTTTGGTTTTTCTTTGTTTGTTTGTTTCTTGCTTTTCTTTCCTCTTTCCTCCCCCCACCCCCCCCCCACCATTTTTTAAAATTAGGTGCTGCTACCTTGTTTCTTCTTTGCTGTACTTCTTCTTCCTGGATTTTCCATTCTCTGTGTATGCTGAGTTTGTCTAATAACACAATCTGTTTTCCTTCCTTCATCTTTCCACCTTCTGCTTTCTGTTGTAGCTCTTGCATTCCACCTTTTTTCATTAGTTCCCAACTTCATGGGTGTTGATTTCTAGCTTGTCTATTCTGTTTTCTTTTTTATTATTATTATTAACTTTTTCCTTTCAGCCCTTTCTTTAATCTTTTCCTCTCTCCTCATCATTCTGGCCTTTTAAATCATTCTACATATTTTTCTCTATTTGATTTCCCATTCCATTATAAGTACTCTGCTTCCCCCCCCCATAACTCTACACTACCTACATGAGTTAAATATTCATTTTACTAAATCTGATACTCTTCTAACTTTTATCAATATTACTATTATCATTTTTCCATTCTTACCTCTCTCGATTCCTCTGGCCCTAACATTTTTCCTTCAAGGGAACATAGAAAAAAGCAAGAAAACACAAGAAGAACAAAGTGTCAAAGAGAAAACATAACACACACACAGAAACACCAGCTAAATAAAACTCTAGAGTAGAGACAGAAGCTAATCAACTGAATAAATCCATCAAGATAAAATGATGACCAGAGGACAAAAAAAAAAATTACAAACCATACTGAGAAACAAGAAGACATAACAATTCCAATGATCAAACTAAAAACCAGGAAGAGATGCAGAACATCGAACAACTAATCAAAGCTTTCCAAACAAATATCATGGACCAATGTAATGAAGTGAAGGAAGAGATTAAGGATATTAAGAATACACTGGGAGAACATACTGAAGAAATTTTAAAAATACATAAAAAGATAATGAATATGATGGTGATCAATGGCACAATCCAAGAAATAAAAAAAGATGCTAGATTCACATAACAGCAGATTTGAACAGGCAGAAGAAAGAATTAGTGATGTGGAAGACAGTACATCTATAATCAAACAGATGGTAGAACAGATGGATAAAAAGATAGAAAAAGCCCAGCAGGGACTTAGGGATTTAACTGACAACACAAAATGCACAAAGATACACATTATAGGCATCCCAGAAGGAGAAGAGAAGGGAAAGGTAACAGAAGGAGTGTTGAAGGAAATAATGGCTGAAAACTTCCCACCCCTATTGAGGGAGATAGATGTACATGTTCAGGAAGCACATTGCACCCCAAATAGTATAAATCCCAACAGGCCTACTCGAGGACATATACTTGTCAAAATGTCCAATGCTCAAGACAAAGAAAAAATACTCAAGGCAGCAAGAGAAAAGAGAACCATCACATACAAGGGAAGCACAATAAGATTAAGTGCTGATTTCTCATCTGAAACCATGGAGGCAAGAAGACATTGGTATGACATAGTCAAGGTACTAAAAGAAAAAAAAACTCCCAGCCATGAATTCTTATCCAGGAAAGCTGGCATTCAAAAATGACAGAGAGTTCAAAATATTCACAGATTAAACAGAAATTAAGAGAATATGCCAATAAGAAACCTGCACTTCAAGAGATACTAAAGGAAGTTCTACAGGTTGAAAGCAAAAAACAGGAGAGAGAGAGTTGGAGGAGAATGTAAGAACAACTGAAAAGACAATAAGAGAAATAAAAACAACATATGACATACATAAACCCAAAGAAAATATGGCTGATGTAATAAATACATGGAGAGTAATAACACAGAATATTAATGGATTAAACTCAGCAGTCAAGAGACACAAATTGGCAGAATGGCTAAGGAAATATGACCCATCTATATGTTGTGTACAAGAAACCCATCTTAGACACAGAGATTCAAGGACGCTGAAAGTGAATGGCTGGAAAATAATTTTACAAGCAAACAATAACTGAAAAAGGACAGGAGTAGCTATCCTAATATCAGACAAAATAGACTTTAAATGCAAAACTATTGTAAAAGACAATGATGGACATTATATATTAGTAAAAGGGGTAATCTCCAAGAAGAGAGAACAATCATAAATATTTATGCACCAAATCAAGATGCCTCCAAATACATGAGGCAAACACTGGAAAAACTAACTGGAGAAATAAATGCTGCTACACTTATAGTGGGGGACTTTAATACACCATTATCACAAATAGATAGAACATCTAGACAGAGAATCAATAAAGAAACAAAGATCCTGAATAATACATTAGAGGACCTGGATCTAATAGACATATACAGAACGCTACACCCAAATACAGTAGGATATACATTCTTCTCGAGTGCACGTGGATCATACTCCAAGATGGACCACAGGCCACAGAACAACTCTCAATTAATTCACAAAGATTGAGATTATACAAAGTAATTTCTCTGACCACAATGGAATGAAATTGGAAATCACTAAGGGCCAGAGAAACAGGTTAGGCACAAAGATATGGGAAGCTAAACAACACACTCTTAGGCAAACAGTGGGTCAAGGAGGAAATCTCAAAAGAAATCAGTAACTATCTCAAATCGAATGAAAATAACAACACAACATATCAAAACCTATGGGATGCAGCCAAAGCTGTACTGAGAGGGAAATTCATAGCCATAAATTCATATATTAAAAAAGAAGAAAGAGCTAAAATTGAAGACTGAACTGCACACCTGGAGGAAATGGAAAAAACACAACAAAATAACCCCAAAGTAAGTAGAAAGAAAGAAAGAACAAAGATTAAAGCAGAACTAAATGAAACAGAAAATAAGAAAGTACAAGAAAAAAATAAACAAAACCAAAAGCTGGTTCTTTGAGATCAACAAAATTGACAAGCCCTTAGTCAGACTAACAAAAAAAAAAGGGGGGGGGAGAGCAGATGCAAATACACAAAATAAGGAATGAGAAAGGGGATATTACAACTGACCACACAGAAATAAAGAGTATCATAAGAGGATACTTTGAAAATTTCTATGCCAACAAGAATGATAATTTATAGGAAATGGACAAATTCCTAGAAACTTACAAACAACCTACATTCACAAAAGAAGAAACTGATGAACCCAACAGTCCAATTACAAGTAAAAAGATAGACTCAATCATCCAAATCCTCCCAACTAAGAAGAACCCAGTACCAGATGGCTTCACAGGTGAATTCTACCAAACATTCCAGAAAGAGCTAACACCAATTCTGCTTAAGCTCTTCCAAAAAATAGAAGTAGAAGGAACATTGCCTAACTCATTCTATGATGTCAACATTACCCTAATACCAAAGCAAAACAAATATACCACAAGAAAGGAAAACTATAGACCAATTTTTCTAATGAACCTGGATGCTAAAATCCTCAACAAAATACTTGCTAACCTCATTCAACAACATACCAAAAGAATTATACACCATGACCAAGTGCGATTTATCCCGGGTATGCAAGGATGGTTCAACATAAGAAAAACAATCAATGTAATACACCACATAAAGAGATTGAAAGGAAAAAATCACATGATCATCTCTATAGATGCATAGACAGCATTTGACAAAATACAGCAACCTTTCCTGATAAAAACACTGCAAAAGATAGGAATAGAAGGAAACTTTCTGAAAATGATAAAGGGTATATATGAAAAACCCAAGGCTAACATCATCTTCAATGGTGAAATGCTAAAAGCCTTCCCTCTGATATCGGGAACAAGACAGGATGCCCATGATCACCACTCCTATTTAACATTGTCTTAGAAGTTCTTGCTTGAGCACTGAGGCTAGAAAAAGATATAAAAGGCATCCAAATTGGAAAAGAAGAAGTAAAAATTTCATTATTTGCAGATGACATGATCCCATATGTAGAGAGCCCTGAGAAATCTACAACAAAGCTTCTAAAACTTACAAAGGAGCTCAGTAATGTTGCAGGCTATACGATCAATGCTCAAAAATCAGTAGCATTTCTGTACACCAATAATGAGCAATCTGAGGAGAAAATCAAGAAAAAAAATACCATTTAAAATAGTAACTAAAAGAATCAAATACCTAGGAATAAATTTAACTAAAGATGTAAAGGACTTATATACAGAAAACTACACAACACTGTTAAAGGAAATCAAAGAAGACTTAAATAAATGGAATAATATTCCCTGATCATGGATAGGAAGACTAAACATCATCAAGATGTCTATCCTACCCAAACTAATCTACAGATTTAATGCAATCCCAATAAAAATCAACACTGTATTTTTCAAAGAATTGGAAAAATTAACTACAAAATTTATTTGGAAGAGTAAGAGGCCCTGAATCACCAAAGACATATTGAAAAGAAAAATGAAGTTGGAGGCCTCACACTTGCTGACTTTAAAACATACTACAAAGCTACAATGGTGAAAACCACATGGTATTGGCACAAGGATAAAGACATTGACCAATGGAACCAAATTGAGAGTCCTGATATAAATCCTCGCATATACAGTCATCTGATATTTGACAAGGCCACCAAGCCCACTCAGTTGGGACAGAATGGCCTCTTCAACAAGTGGTGCATGGAGAACTGGATATCCATATCCAAAAGAATGATAGAGAGACACCATCTCACACCTTATACAAAAATCAACTCAAGATGGATCAAAGATCTAAATATAAGAGCCAAGACCATAAAGACCTTGGAAGATAATGTAGGGAAACATCTACAGGAAATGGTTTCATGAACTTCACATCCAAAGCACGAGCAGCACAAAAAAAAAAATAGATAAATGGGATCTCCTCAAAATTAAAACCTTTTGCACCTCAAAGGATGTTATCAAGAAAATAAAAAGGCAGCTTACCTAATGGGAGAAAATATACGGCAACCATATATCTGATAAGAGCCTAATATCCTGCATGTATTAAGAAATCCTACAACTCAAAAATAAAAAGCCTAACAACCCATTTAAAATATGGGCAAGTGACCTGAAAAGACACTTCTCCAAGGAAAAAACACAAATGGCTAAAAAGCACATGAAAAACTGCTCGACATCTCTAGCTATCAGAGAAATGCAAATCAAAACCACATTGAGATACCATTTTAACCCATTAGAATAGCAGCTATTAAAATAACAGCAGACTATAAGTGTTGGAGAGGATGTGGAGGAATGGGAACCCTCATCCACTGCTGGTGGGATTGTGGAATGGTCCAGCCACTGTGGAGGACAGTTTGGCAGTTCCTCAAAAATCTAACTATAGATCTTCCATATGATCCAACAATTCCACTGCTGGGTATATATCCAGAAGAAATGAAAGCAAAGACATGAACAGATATATGCATACCAATGTTCATAGCGGCATTGTTCACTATTGCCAAAAGTTGTAATCAACCCAGGTGTCCATCAACAGATGAATGGCTAAACAAAATGTGGTGCATACATACAATGGAATATCACCCAGCTGTAAGAAGGAATAAAGTGCTAACACACGGGATGACATGGATGAATCTGGAAGACGTTATGTTGAGTGAAACAAGCCAGGCACTGAAGGATGAACAGTACATGACCTCACTGATATGAATTAAGGAAATTGAGCAGTCTTGGAGAACTATTTTCTGAAAGATAAGTGTACAAGAAAGAGAAAGAAAAGAGAAAGTTGTAAGGCATCACCCATATGGACATAACCTATGGTAAAGTAAGAGAGTGTAGTTGTGTATTGAAGGGACAGGACAGGAGGGTAGTGATATATTGGATTGGTTGGTGCAGGGTTGACAGGTGGGTAGATTGGGAAGGGTGGGTTAGAATACCCAGGATACTGAGGGGAGAGCAGAAATAGACAGGTGGGCATCTCTTAAGAGCAAGGGTTGTTCCTAATAATGGAGGACAAAACAGTGTGTCATGACCTCTTATTGTATGTAATTATGAATCTTGTCACCCAATGAGTCAAGCCAGGGGGTCGTCATGGGCCCCAGGGGGATGGGCAGGGAGGAACAGAATAGATGAAACGGGTATTTAGTGGGGAGTGGAAATGTTTTTCATTATCTTACAGTGATGGACACAGGACATGGTAAATATCATCAAAATTTATAGAAGTGTACGATCTAAAATGTAAACCATATTGTAAACCATTGACAATGTTTAGTAGCTATGTTTCACTATCTGTATATCAGTTATAACAATGCTATCATTCACATACAAAAAGGTTTTAATATGGGGTGAGGAAAGGGGGAGGAGGTTGGGTATACACAAGTGTCTTGTATTCCAGTTGTGAATGTGCTGTGACCTAAAATTTCTTTGAAAATTAAATGAAAAGTAGTGAGACACTGGGGAGTGAAAGGGGGAAGTTGTCACGGTATAGACTTGACACCAGATAGTGCAGTGATAAAAGGCAAAATGTCAAAAAAAATTTTTTTTTAATTTTTTTAAAATTTTTTCTCATTTTTTGAATAACCAAATCCTTTAATTTTATTTAATTTTTATTTTTAAAGTTTTCATATATTTTATCTCTTACATTTAAACATCAATATTATTTCATTTTCCTATTAATTGTATTTGGCTATTGTATTGGCTTCATCTTTAAAGAAGCTTTGGATCATAGAAGGGTTAAAACTGGGGCAGGAGAAGATCATTGGTGGGGGGTGTCAGGGTTGGGTGGTACATGGGAGGAAGTTCACCTGAACATACATAAGAGGAATATAAAATTGTTCAAATGCTCACGGGGCATGGTCACAGTGAGTGCAAAACCACTCAAAAATGAGAGAATACTGAATTTCTATCCTGGAGAGCTCTGTCATATTCTCCAAGGGAGTAGTAACAGTCTCCCAAGTGCAGGGGCAGTGTCTGGCAAAGAAGGATAATCCACTGATGGGCTCTTGTTATTGATGACTAGCCTTATGAATTAGGCTAGTCATCATAAGGCTAAATTGAAACTTAGCCTATTGTTATAGGGTTCCTAAGGGTTGCCTCCTGAGAGCCCCCTTGTGGCTCATATGTGGCCTCTCTCTAAGCCAAAGTCAGCATATGAATGCATTCCCTTCCTCCCAGTGTGGGACATGACTCCAAGGGATGAGCCTCCCTGGCAACGAGGGATTACTAACAAGTGCCAATGGGCAATACAACTGGAAAAAGATGAAAAGATAAAGACAAATGAGTTCATATGGCTAAGAGACTTCAAAGGGAGTCAGGGGGTCATCCCAGATGTAACACTTATGCACATCTTAATAGGACCTCATAGGCTTCCAATGTGGATACACCCCAAGCAGAGGGGCTCCTCAGGGCTCTGGAGATACCCAGGTCCTATATCAGGACAGATAGCCCCAGAGTTTTGCACCTTATCAGTGGGCCCTACTTTGGAATCCTTGCTCCTGAACGTGACAGAGTTGGACCCAAATTTGTCTTCCCTGCACATGGTCCATCTGTCCCTTCTATTCAAACCTATATGGGTGCCGGAGTTTGTACGGGTACTTTCAGAGACCGGAGTCTTTGGGTTGTTCATGTGCTAGCTGGGCCTGTAATCTTGGTGAAGCTGCAACTCCTATTCTACAGCTCAATGGACTCACCCTGGACACTTGGTGGGGAGACAATGATGGATAATGGCCATCCCAGGGAAAGGAGAGAGTCTGCAGCTATAGGCTGGATAATGCCATCCATCTTATCCATGAGATATAAGCACCTTCTCAATTGGAGGTGAAGTGGACATCACCATCTCAGACTCCTCAGGATTGCGGTAAGAGCTATGGACTAGAATGGACTTACTGGTACTCTGTTATAGATATATTGTGATTCAAGCAATGGAAGTAATTACAACATTAATGTGGAGCCAGTGGCCACCGGATGCTTTAGGAGCAGAGAGAGGGAAAAGCAGTTGTAATACAGGGGCTTTTTTGGGCATTGGGAATTATCCTGAGTGACATTGCAATGACAGATTTAGGCCATTTTATAGCATCATATAACATGCAGAACTATGTGTGAGAGAGTCTACAATGTGAACTATGGTCCATGCTTAGTAGCAAAGCCCCAAGATGTGTATATCTATTGCAGGTGATGTGCTATACTAATGAAGGATGTTTATGTGGGAGGTTGTGGGATAAGTGGGAGGTGGGACATATAGGAATCCCTACAATTTTTGTGTAACATTTATGTAACCTAAGTATCTTTTAAAAAATAAAAAAAATTATTATAAAAAAATAAAGAAAGCAAGTTCCAACCCACTATTACCTAACACAATTACAAATAATGGATGGAACAAAGAAGACGCCTTAAGAGAAATTAAAATATTTTAGACTAAGTGAAGTGAAAATATAACATTTCAAAATATGTGGATACAGCTAAAATAGGCTTAGAAGTAGATTTATAGAATTGAGGGCTAATATTAAGAAATAATCCTGGCTGCATAGGGCAAAAGGGTTCTAGCTTTAGGATGTCCAGTGTAGCCCCTGTGGCTGGGAAGAGAGACTGTTTCCTGGGGCGTGGGGATCATTCAGAGCTGTGTGGACAGGGGAATTCCTAAGGCCATGCCCTAAAGTCACAGATAGTACACATGCCAAAAAAAAAAAAAAAAAAAAAAAAGTCATGGGAGTGCCTTATAGTTTCACCTCAGACTATTCCTTAGATACACTGCTAGGCAGTCTAAGCTTCTGAAGGAGAGTACTCACAGAGGCCAATCTGCAAAGACTGAAAAAGATGTGGTTTCTTTGTGTCTTTTTTGCTATTAACTATAGTCCATAAATTACATTAATTGTATTTTAACCATGCATCACCATATTCCTACCACTTTGTACTAGTGACATACATTTATTCTAGCTCATAGAAGTACATCTTGTATCTGTACTGTTAAACACAATCCTCATCCACTTCCAGGTTCACTATGTTATTCAGTCCATACATTATTCTCTAGCCTTCTTTCAATTTACATTTACATCCCTAAACTACCCATTTCAGCCACAATCCCATTTAAAAACAAGCCATGTTATACTCACTAAAATGTGTCACCATCAATTCTATCCATTTCCATATGTTTAGTCATGCTAATAAAAAATTCTACATACATTAAGCCTCAGTACCCATTCCCAGTCCTCAGCCTAACTTCTAGTAACCTATACTCTAGGTTTTAAATATATTTGTTTATTCTTTATATTTAGTTTATATGAGTGGACCCATATAATATTTGTCCTTTTGGGTCTGTCTTATTTCAGTTGCCCCAAGACCTGGAGCAGGTCAGTAGAGAAGCCAGTATTCTCTTGTCCAACTCTCTCTCCCCAGAACCCATAATATTGTGTCCTAAACCTGTATTTCCCAAAGTAAGGGACATCCTCCATGGGTGGCTTTGTGGTACATAAATAGAGCATTCAATAATATGATTTAGTGATTTTAAAAAACTCACTTTTAATTCTTTTCATTTAGTGTTCTAGAATAAAGTCTGAAGTTGGTGCTAGGTGGTTTTTAACACTGAACACTTGATAATTCTCATTTTATAACAGAGCTACAAGGCAAGCAATAGCATCTAGAGAGAATTGAATGCCAAGTGCCTCCCATGGCTAAGCGCCTTCATACACATTCACAGAGATGTGTTAACTCAAGTTCCCAGCAGGTGCCAATTTGGTGCCATAATGTGTCCAAGGCTGAACAAATAAGAAGGGCAGAGCCAGAATTGGAACCAGGCCCACTCTTTTCATACCCTGCCCTGCTGGTCCTCTGGGTTTCATTTGAAATAAGA
>JAKSZT010051644.1:153626-172296 GCA_026826555.1 Tolypeutes matacus
GTTGGAAAAAGATATTCCATGCAAATAGAAGCAAAAATGATCTGGAGAAGCAATACTAAGATTGGCCAAAATAGAAGTTAAGTGTATGAATAAAGAAGGTCATTACATGTTAATAAAAGATTAATTCATCAAAAAGAAATAACAATCATAAATAGTTATTTAGCTAGATGCCCCAATACCCATGAGGCACACGCTAGGAAAACTGAAGGGAGAAATAGATGTCTCTACAATAATAGTTGTAGACTTCAATACATTGGACAAAAGATATTGACAGAGGATAAAGAAAGAATGAGAACACTTAATAATATGATAAATGAACTAGACTTAACAGGTATCTATAGAGAATTACACCCACAAACAGCATGATATAAATTCTTCTCAAGTGCTCATATTTCTTCTCCAGGATAGACCACATGTTGGGTCACAAAGCAGGTATTAAAAAAAGATTGAAATTATAGAAATTACTTTCTCTGATCATAATGTAATGAAGCTAGAAATCAATAACAGATAGAAAAAGTAAAAATTCTCAAATATATACAAATTAAACTACACACTTTTAAATAATCCGTGGGTCTAAATAGAAATTGCAAGGTAAATCCATAAATATCTCAAGATGAATGGAAACAAGAACAAAACATATCAAAGCCTGTGATATACATTGAAGTCACTGCTGAGAGGGAAAATTATAGCCCTAATTGTTCACATTCGGCAGCAGACTGAACTGCACACCTAGAATATCTAGAAAAAGAACTGCAAACTTATATGAAAGCAAGCAAAAGGAAAGAAATAACAAAGATTAGAGCCAAAATAAATGAAATTAATAACAGGAAACAATAGAGAGAATCAACAAAACCAAACTTTTGTTCTTTGAGAAGATCAACAAAATTGACAAAGCTTTAGTGAGAATGACAAAGGAAAAAAAGAAAGATGCAAATAAATAAAATCAGAAATGAGAGTTAGGACATTATGTTTGACCCTGCAGAAATAAAAGAGTTCATGAGAGGATACTATGAACAAATGCATGCCAACAAACTAGACAATGTAGAAAAATGAATAAATTCCTAGAAACACAGGAACGACTTCTCCTGACACAAGAAGAAATAGAAGACGACAGAAAACTAATCAGGAGTAAAAAGATTGAAACAATCATTAGAAACATCCCAAAATAAAAACCCAGAACAGATGGCTTCACAGGTGAATTCTACTCATCATTCACAGACTATCTAATACCAATCTTGCTCAAATTCTTCCAAAAATTGATGAGGAAGGAATGCTACCAAGCTCATTCTATGATGCTAAAATCACCCTACTAACAAAGACAAATAAAAATACTATGAAAAAAGGAAATTATGGACCAACATATTTAATGAAGATAAATGCCAAAACCCTCAACAAAATATTTTTAACCAAATCCAAAAACACATTAAAAGATTCTATACTGCAATCAAGTGAGTTTTATCCCAGTTATGCAAGGGTGGTTCAACAAAAGAAAAACAAACTGTGCTATACAACATATTAAAAAATTGAAGTATAAAATCACATGATCATCACAATTGATGCAGAAAAGGCATTTGAGAAAATACAACATACTTTATTGGGAAAAAAAAAACACTGCAAAAGATAGGAATAGAGGGAAACCTTCTCATTATGATAAAGTGCATATAAGTAAAATCCTCAGCTAAGATTGTACTCAATTTTGAAGGACTGAGAGCTATTCCACCCCCCCACACACACACACACATCAGGAAGAAGAGAAGGATGTCCACTATCACCAATGTCATTTAAAAGACAATAGAGGTTCTAACTGGGGCAATTAGGCAAGAAAAAGTAATAGAAGGCACCCAAATAGAAAAGGAAGAAGTAAACTTCTACTATGCACTGATATTTTTTTATTTTAAAAGAAGCTTTAGATTACATAAATGTTACAATGAATATACAGGGGAATCCCATATACCCCACCCCTTCCCCTCATACATATTACCCCATTAACAATATCTTTCATTAGCGTGGTATATTTGTTAAAATTGATGAACACATTTTGAAGCATTGCTACTAAGCATGCTTTGTAGTACACATTATGGTTTACACTTTGCACTACTCAATTTTATAGGTTTTGACAAAACATATAATGGCTTGTTTCCAACATTGCAATATAAAGCAGAACAATTCCAATGTCCCAAATATTCCCCATGTTACACCTATTCTTCCCTCTACCTCCCCTCACAACCTCTGTTGACCACTGTCTTTATATCAATATTACAATTTCTTCCATTTCTAAAATAAGTCTACTATAGTTCATAGTTGTATTTCCACCTCAATTTTGTTCATTTCTTATATTAGTCCACCAAAGGGTTGCCAATGCAAAGTACCAGAAATGTGTTAGCTAGTTTTCTTCCAAATCCAAACATAAATTATTTCTTAAATTATTTTTTTATTTTAAAAGAAGCTTTCAATTACATAAATATTACATGAAAATATAGGAGACTCCCATTTTTCCCACCCCTCACCCTCCCATACTTTCCCACATTAACAACTTTTATAAAGAATATTATTTGTGGTAAAAGCTTACAGTTACAAGGCCCTGTAACTGTTGGACTCTTAGTCCAACTCAAGGTAGCTTTCTCATCAAAGTCAGTTGTCATGTGTTGAAGCCAGATGTTTGCTGATCTCTGTGAGAGTTTAGCCTTCGCCTATGGGCTTCATCTCTCTCAGCTGAGGTTGGCATAATGCTATTCTCTCAGGGCTTCCTCTCTTTCCTGGCATAGGGCTCATTTCTTTCTGGGATTTCTATATAAGCCTCAGCCCTCTTCCCAAGTCAGGTGTGAGCTACCAGGCAAATGGTTCAACTCACCCTGGGACCCCAGGGTCAAAAATGACAGAGCTCTCTCTCTTCCCATGTGTCTTGTTGAGTGAGTGTCCATTTATATTAGCCCACGAACGGCACAGGGACTTAATCTGAATCATGCCTTACTGACATGGTGAACCAAAAGCCCTAAATTGATTTCATCAAGTAAGCTTAATCAGAGGCCCCTCACTGAATTTAATACAATCAAAGGGTATCACATCCACAGGAATAGAGGTCCCTCTATGAATTTAATACAATTCAAAATACTCTCAAACTTCCACATTCCTCAATCTTGAGAATTTTGGGATGGTGATGCCCACTCAGTTTCTGATTGAGAGGGATCATAGACCCCATGGAGAAGACGGATGGAACTGTCTTGCTTGCAGTTGTAGATCCATTCTGATTTTTTTTTTTTTTAAGATTTTATTTATTTATTCATTTATCCCCCCCTTGCTGCTTGTGCTCGCTGGGTCAGCTAACCACGCCGTGTGGGCAGGCTTGCCTTCACCAGGAGGCCCCAGGAACCGAACCCAGGGCCTCCCATATGGTAAACGGGAGCCCTACTGATTGAGCCACAGCCGCTTCCCTCGGTCTGATTTTTGAGACAGGTGTTGTCCATCATCATCCTTTTGTTAATTGTACTGGGTGAGTTTGATGAACTGAAGAGTAGGTATTAGCTGCAAAGCTGCTGAGATTCAGCTCTTCCACATAGAAAATACTGAAGAATTCACTTGAAAGTTACTAGAACAAAAAGACAAGTTCATCAATTTGGTGGGATAAAGGGTTAATGCACAGAAGTCAGCAGTGTTTTAGTACACATTACTGAGTTACATGGGGAGGAATCAGAAAAAATAATAACTTCATTTGCAAGAGTGACTAAAAGACTCAAATATTTAGAAATAAACTTAACCACAGACATAAGATGTATTTAGAAAAAAAAACATTGTTAAAAGAAATTTTTTAAAGACCTAAATAATTGGAAGGACATTCTTGTTCATTGGTTGGAAGACTAAACGTCATTAAGATGTCTATTCCACCCAAACTCACTCACAGATTCAAATGCAATCCCAATAAAATTCCCAAGTGTCTTCTTTAAAGAAATATTAAAGCCAACCATCAAATTTATTTGAAAGTGTACGGGCACCAGAATAGCCAAAAATATCTTAAAACAACAACAACCAAAAACAAAGTTGGAGAACTCTTACTTCCTGACTTAGCTACATTGGTAAAAACAACAAGGTACTGGTATAAAGACCGACAAGACCAGTGAAATCTATTTCAGTATTCACAAATAGATCCCCATCTACTGCCTGCTGATTTTAGTCAAAGCTCTCAAAAAAAAAAAAAAAAAAAAAGCCAGCTGGATAGAATAGTCTATTCAACGAATGGTCCTGGGAGAAATGGGTATCTATAGATAAGGTAAGAGGACCCTTGTCTCACAATTTATACAAAAAAATAAGTTAAATTGGATCAAGAACCTTAATATAAAAACTAGTACCATAAATCTCCTAGAAGAAAATGTAGGGAAACGTCTTCAAAGACTTGTGTTATGTGCTGGCTTATTGAACCTTACACCCAATGGATGGGAATTGAAAGAAGAAAGAGGTAAATGGGACTTCACCAAAATTAAACACTTTTGTACTTCAAATAACTTTGGTAAGAAGGTGAAAAGGAAGCCTACTCAATGGGAGAAAATTTTTGGGTAACCGCATATATAATAATGGTTTGATATCCATGTTATATGAACAGATCACACAACTCAATGATAAAAAGACAAAGGAGGGGCGGCCTGAGTGGTGGGTGGGTATCCGCCTGCCACACTCAGTTGCAGCTCTGGGTTGGGGCTGAGGGGCCTGGGCACACCCTCCCAGCTGCAGTAGCAGAGGAGGAGGAAGACAGCTGGAGGAGTTGCCTGAGAGGAGGGACAACCGCGGCAGTAGTGCCAGCGCTAGGCGAGGAAGCAGAGCAGTTGCAGCCACTGCCAGAGGAAAATGGCTCCAAAAGTTAAACAAAGCTGGAAAACTACATAGATGCAGCATTGCAGCCTCTTCAGATGTTTGGGGATAATATTCCACAGAGGAGTTGATCCTCCTGCATTAGGTAACCAGTCCTAATGAAGAAAATTAGTCTTAAAACCTTCCGGAAATCTCTTAACTTGAATAAAAGTAAAGATGAAACTGACTTCATGATAGTTCAACAACCATCAGTAGCCAGTGATTTTGGAAAAAATCATTTCTTATTTGGTAGCTGCTACGGTAACGATATGGCCAGCTGTGATATCAACAGTGAAGATGAAAGAGGTGGGGGAAGATAGATCCGAAAGTGAAAGCCTCCTGGGTACATTAACAAGGCTCCTTTCTGTTAAACAGAAGCAGAAGCAGAAAGGTAAGGGCAGTAGGCCCTCAGGGAGCTCTGCTGATGAGGACACCTTCTCTTCCTCCCCAGCGCCCATAGTCTTCAAAGACCTGAGAGCCCCAGGGCCACATCCAGTCAACCTCCCTCTGCAATCATCACTACAGCCCTACCCCGTGGCCTCTTCATTCGACAACTCTGAGGAAAAATGCATAAAAACAGAGGTGAGGGACAAAGCCTTGGTTCATTCTTCCAATCCAAGTCCAGCACTGAATGGTGTTGGAAAGGATTTCCACGATCCTCAGTCTGAATTCGTGTGCCAAGAACAAAGTACTTCTTTAAAGAGTTCGGAATCTCAGAGTGGAGACTTACATCTTCACCTTGATGAACATGTGCCTGTGGTTATTGGGCTTATGCCTCAGGACTACACTCAGTATACTGTGCCTTTAGCTGAAGGAATGTGTCCTTTGGAAGGATCATGTAGTTACTGTCTGGACAGTTCTTCTCCCATGGAAGTTTCCGCAGTTCCTTCTCAAGTGGGAGGGAACTCTTTCCCGGAAGATGAGAGTCCCATAGACCAGGGCCTAGTTGCTGCTCCAGATATCTTTGTGGATCAGCCTGGGAGTGGCTTGTTGATGGGCACCACAGGCATCACGTTGCAGGACCGGAGAGCAAGTCGCGATGGTGTACCTCCACTCTCACCATTGCTATCTCCAATGCAGAATAATCAAATCCAAGCAACTTCAGTGGGATCACTGGCATGGATGCCCATGTGTCTGAAAGTGTGCAATGTCATTTGAATTTTGACCCTAACTCTGCTCCTGGGGTTGAAAGAGTTAATGACTCTGTGCAGAGTAGTAGTCCTGGGGTTGTGACAAGCCTTACATAGCAGCTGAAAAAACTTGAAAAACAAGGTTGGTAGTGGGACCAATCATACACAGGGAGGGAGAAGGAAAGCTAGCAAATGTGCCAGATGGTTCTTTTCTTGTTTGGGATAGTTCTGATAACTGTTATCTTTTAAGTATGAGCTTTCACTCATATGGGAAAATGCTTCACACTAGAATAGAACACCCAAATGGAAGGCTTAACTTTTATGAACAACCAGATGTGGAAGAACGTATTTCTATACTTGATTTAATTGAACATTAAATCAGGAACTCTGAAAATGGAGTTTTGTAATTCAAGGTCTCAGTTGCCTGGATCTGCCATTTACCCTGTCAGGCTGACCAACCCAGTGTCACAGTTCAAGCAGTACCCGTGTCATTTTGTTATAGGTCAGTATACCAGGATAGACTTAATTCAGAAACTGCCTTTGCCAAACAAAATGAAGGATTATTTACAGAAGAAGCACTACTGAAAGATTATGAGAAACTTGCATCTTGCACTTTGGGAACAAGTAAAAGAGATTGAAATAGAGTTTACCAACTTTCATTGCTATCAAAACCTTTTATTGCCCTAACTTTTAGTTTTATGTGTAAAAGAATAATCGGGGGAAGCGGCTGTGGCTCGATCGGTGGGGCTCCCGTTTGCCATGTGGGAGGCCCCGGGTTCGGTTACTGGGGCCTCCTGGTGAGGGCGGGGCGGGCCCGCCCGCCCACACGGCGTGGTTGGCTGACCCAGCAAGCGCGGGCAGCAGGGGGGGGGATGGATGAATAAATAAATAAAATCTTAAAAAAAAAAAAAAAAAAAGAATAATTGGTTTGTTTGGGGGTGGAAGAGAGTCAGCAAGGCATCTTGGGTTTATTTCAGCTTTTTAAAAAAGAAAGTCTTGAGGTTTCAGAAGTATGAATTATCATTCATCAATGTGCAAAATAATCACAATGTGAATTATCAGATTGTCCCCTAGTTCTGCCCAAGTCCTTTCCTGCTATTCACTGTGATTTTTTTATGCAGTAAAAGCACATTTCATGTGTATTCAACCCATAGTAAAGTTAAATGAAACTTAATACAATGAAAATTATGTATCTTTAAATGGCCCATTTTCAAAAGATAGCGTCAAAGGAAACATAACTGCCTGATAAAACACAGAACTTACACATACACTGAAAGTGACCTTTTACTACTCTCCTACTTTAGAAAGATTTATTTAGAATTATGAAATCACATAATTGGGGTAATGAAAAGCAGATCTGCGGCATACATTTACAACAAATCCTTTCTAATTTTTTTTTTTTTTTGGGTTGTGAAAATTTGAATTTTTCACTTTTCATCTTATGGTTTGTCTATTTTTTAAATGGCCTTACATTTTAAAAAAACTTAAAGAAATGTATACCACCAATTTAGAAGTTGTTGCCTTTTCTGTCCTTAAATTCTGGTACAAATTGTCATACTATATAAAGACCTATGGAATTATAACTATTATTAAAGAAATATTAGATGATCATAGTTTCCTGTGATACCAATTTTTTATCTATACTTTTACTTTTCATAAAATGTTTTATCTGTGATTTATTTAGTTTAGTCAACTGAACTTGATTGTAAAACTAGTTTTCATAAATGGACTGGATTTTCTTGCAATATTAAAGTTAAATTTTTTCCTCATACTCATAATACATGTTTTTAAAATGTTTCCTGGTATATAAAGTTTTGAATTGATTTGGATAAAAAGAAAACATGTTTTGAAGTTGGATTTATATTTTCCTTTTATATAGTCACTATTAAAATATGCTAGATTGGGGAAGCAGTTGTGGCTCAATCAGTAGGGCTCCCGTTTACCATATGGGAGGCCCCAGGTTCGGTTCCCGGGGCCTCCTGGTGAAGGCAAGCCCGCCCGCGCGGCGTGTTTAGCTGACCCAGCGAGCACAAGCAGCAAGGGGGGGATAAATGAATAAATAAATAAATAAAATAAAATAAAATAAAATATGCTAGATTGGATCCCTCCTTTCCCCCACTCTACCCCAAAACTGGTTCTATTGAAAAAGTGTAGGAATTGTGGAGCATTGTGGAAGAAGAATATTAAAACCATATCAGACATATGGATGCTTTATTGCTGACCATATATACTTGTCATTTAAAAAGAGTTTTCTGTTTGTTTCTTTTTAATTTAGCTAAGTCTCAAGTAATTTGGGATCATTGTTAATCATTTTATCTCTTTGAATCAGTTGTCAGGTGGGGATGGGGGATGGTGGTGGGGTTATTGCTAGTACTTTTTGGTTATTTCAAAATGCAGAGTGTTCGTTCATTGCACAATACTGCCATGTAGTATTTTGGGTTGACCTGTGCAGAAAATTATTCCAGTTACACAGCATTAAAGGGAAATGTTTCCATCTCTGATGAGACATGCACTTGAAGGTGTTTCTTCCTTCTCTTTTGGTCACTTTCCTGTCTGTACCCCCATTTAAACTCAAGAATAAATGTCTTAGGTAAAAGCTAATGGCTTTGTCATTCAAACATATCTTTATCCCCGTTTGTTTCTCTACTTGCTTTTTAAGGTCAGAACTGAGATATTACCAAGAAAAGCACATGTCATAATTATAATGGTGTTATGGTATTTTGACTTAAGGGGGAAAGACACTTAATTTTGGTGGACTGTTGATTGTACTTTGTTAGGAAGACTCCTCTTTCATTTTCTGATATGTTTTCACCTAATACAATGAAATATGGAGAATACTGTAATAATATAATTTACGTGTTCACTATAAGCTATTTGGATTAAGAACTATTACAGAGTTATCACATTAAAGACATTTTAACTATTTTTTTTGCAAGACTATTTATTTTTAAACAATTTAAAATATATCTAGGGTGAGTTAAAAGTCCCTTTGTATCAATATTAGATGGCAGGTATTGTCAGAGAGTCATTGTGTAATAATAATAAATGTTGAAATGAATTCTCTGTTTCTAGAAGCATTTACATGTACACTTTGGGAAATCATGGTGCACAGAGGTCTTTGGACTGTCTTGAACCCCACTCCATCGTGTTGTCCCTGTTTTCCTCATGATGTCATGTGTTTAAGATCTAACCAGTGAGTGTCAAATGAAGATTATTCTGATTTTCATCTAAATGTATTTAAAATTATATTTTGTGGCTTTTTTTTTTTTTGAGGGCAATACTTGATAATGTTCTAATTCAGAAAGCCAATTTTTGATGTGCTTTTATATACCCATAATATAAAATATTCTAAAATAGTATGCCTTGTTACGATCTGATTTGGAATTACTAAGTTCTGATAATGTATCAATGAAAATCAAAGTATTTACCAAGAAATTAAATTTACAAACAGAATATTTTCTGTTTGTTTTTTTTTAATAAAGAGATATCCATTTGGCACAGGTAGCATGACATAATATGAGATTGGGGTTGTATACTATAATAAAACAAGCTGGTTAGAAAATAGAAGAAAAAAAGAGATAAATATCCATCCTGTAGTTTGGCTTAGATAAAATTCCATTAAATTTTTTGATCCTATTGAATGGTGGCTTACATGACATATGTGGACAAAACCTGTAAGTGACTTTATATATATATACATACTTCTAAAAATCTGTACTCAAGTCAAGGCAAAGAAGAAAACAGGAAAACTGTACCCATCTGTGATTAATAAATGAATCAGCATTTGGTGTTTATTTTTTAATCAATTGTTTCATCACATAACATGGAGACCAGAAACTATTTCCAGGCTTACTAGGACATTGTTATGCATTTTTACAAATGCTAAGAAAGTGATAGAAAGTACTTGAGAAATTTCTGACTCTCTCTTCTGTCTAAGTAAAGCTGTTCACTTTCTGCTTGGTGCAATATTCTGAAAATTTAGAAGGTCACAAATACTTATCACAGGAAACAATCATAGAACCAAAAATAGTATTTAAGGAAACCAGCTACACAGGGCAACCACCTTCCTTTTGAAGAAATTCAATGCCAAAAGGCTAAATCATTGGCATATAGGAAATAAAATATAAAATATGCATTATTATTTCTGAGCCAATATTATTGAAACAGGATAAAACTTACTAAAACTCTTAAATAGGTTATATGCAATGTCTCTGCTAGTGCTACAAGTCTAAATATTTTTCTTAAGACTTTCAGAAATGTCAATTTTAATTACACACTTCATGCTATGATGAGAGAAATTGTTTTATAAATGATTCAAAATAATATATTTTCATTTAAATTTTAGTTGCATTCATCCAGTGTGGATTCTTAATTTGAAAGTGAAATCATACTACCAGCAATAGATAGTTTGGTTAAATACTCTATTAAGAAGCAATCACCAGTTGTATAAATAAATTTAAAATTCTAAAATAAAGTATTAGCATGCTATAGTCACAAATTTGCTTTCTTTTAATACTTTTTCAATCCTGTAAAGGTTTTTTTAATAAGCATTCTTTTTATTAATCAATCATAACATGGTAAAATGTGTAGTTGCTATATCTGAAAAGTATTCCAAACTCTACATCTAGAGGTATAAAAAATTCTTACAGAATTTTGTAGTAAGTATACATGTTGGGTTAAAGAAATTTTATAGTCATGTTGGAGTCCCATGAAATTAATACATGCAATCCAGTTTGCTGTAGTTTATATTTTTTCTCTAGGTTTAAAATCAGGAGTATACCATTTGTATGAGAACACCACAGAATGATTTATCCAAAGTCCACTGATTTTAAATATGTGTTTTGGTTTGTAATCAAATTATAGTCATTTCTTGCACATTTTTTGGAAATTAATTAATAATTTATATATCTGCTTCCAGACACAGTGTATAAATAAAAATTTCATTCACACACACAAAAAAGACAAAGGAATCCTCTATATTTTAATGTAACTTTTTTGTAAACTAAAATATCTCTAAAATAAAGACTATTATAGTAAAAGGAAAATTGACAAGCAACACAGTTTAAAAATGTGCAAAATAATTAAACAGACATTTTCCAAAGAAGAAATACAAATGGCCAAAAAGTAAAGGAAATGATGCTCAACATCACCAGCTATTAGGGAAATGCAGATCAAAACTCTAATTATATACCATTTCCTATATTACAGGTTGTGTATTATTATCAAAACAGAAAACTATAAGTTATTCAGAGGATGCTGAGAAATAGAAATACTCTTTCACTGTTGGGGGAAATATAAAATTGTGGCGCTTCTGTGGAAGTCAGTTTGGCAGATCCTCAATAAGCTAAATATTGAACTGTCATATAATCCAGCAATTACACTTCTAGGAATATATTCAGAAGTACTGAAAACAAGGGCTTTAAGAGACATTTGAACACCAATATTCATAGACCATTATTCTCAATTGCTAAAAGATGTAATCAATGCAAGTGTTCATCAATTGATGAATGGCTAACAAAATGTGGTATATACATATGATGGTATAGACATTCAGCTGTAAGAAGAAATGAGGTTAGGATGCATATGACAACATGGACGAACCTTGAGGACACTACGTTGAGTGAAGTAAGCCAGACACAAAAGGTCATATATTGTATGGTCTCACTACTGTGAACTAAATATAGTGAGTAAACTCACGGAGTTAAGCTATGAAGTATAAGTTTCTGGGAGGGAAGCGGCTGTAGCTCAATCAGTAGGGCTCCCGTTTACCATATGGGAGGCCTCGGGTTCGCTTCCCGGGGCCTCCTGGTGAAGGCAAGCCCACCCGCACGGCGTGGTTAGCTGACCCAGCGAGCACAAGCAGCAAGGGGGGGATAAATGAATAAATAAATAAAATCTAAAAAAAAAAAAAAAAAAAAAGTTTCTGGGAGATAGACTTAGGGTTAAGAGTGAATTGATGCTGAGTGTATATAGAATGTTTAATAAGGTGGATGGTAATTGTTTGCAAATGGATAGATTTGATGGTAAAACATTATAGTGAGGATAACAAACACTGCCAATTTATAAATGTAAATGTGGGTGAAAGGGTTGGTCTAGGAAGTTAACATCAATTGAAAGAATGCTATAGGATAAATAACAGTGATTTTGGTGGTAGATGATGATTGTAGTTAATTTTACAAATGCAAGAATATTCCTTTAATACAAGTTGTTAACAATATTGAGATCCATAGGGAAATTCCAACTAATGTAAAATATAGATTATAGTTAACAGTAATATTGTAATGTACCTACAACAATAGCAAAGAAGGTACTAAATCATTGCTAAGTGTTAATAATGGGGGATCTAAGGCGGTATGAGGTTTTTCCTCTTGGAGTAATGAAAACAGTCTGAAATGTAGAATGCTATTGACAACACAAAAATTTTATTAAACTGAAAGCCACTAATTGTACACTTTGGGTGGATTTTACAAGGCAGGGAACCATATAACACAGTGAATCCCATGGTGAATGATGAACTGTGGTTAACAGTACAAATATGTGAACATTCTCTCATGACCTATAAGAAATATACAATGTTAATAGCTGGTGTTAACAATACGATGGTGTAGCAGTTTGGCAGTTTGATATAGTTATGAATTCCAAAAGTAGATATTGGATTATGCTTGTAAACTGGTCTGTTAATCTGGGCATGATTAAATTATGATTAGTGCATTGACTGGGCCACATCAGTAAAGTGTTGAGCCCCACCCCTTGGTGGGTGGGGAATCAAATATAGAAGGCATGACAAAGGACATAGTTGGAGCAGTTTTGATGTTGGAGTTCTGGTGAGGAAGGAGAGAAGACCCCGGGATAGAGACAAGCGAGTTGCCTGAGAGTTCACAGCTGGCCTTGTGGAGAGAGACAAAGCCTAGAGAGCCTCATAGCCTACAGCTAACCTTGTGTAGGAAACAGAGCACCTAAGCCCAGAGAGAAATGCAGCCCTGGGAAGAGAGGAACCCAACAAGACTGAACCCTGGCAAACATCTGTAGCTGTCTTGCTCCAACACATGGCAATGGACTTTGGTGAGGGAAGAAATTATGGTTTATGGCCTGGTAAGTGTGGACATCTACCTCAAATAAATACCCTTTATAAAAACCAACCAATTTCTGCTATTTAGCATCAGCACCCTTTTGGCTGACTAATACAGATGGTTTGTGGGAAAAAAATACACCAAATATAAACTATAGACTATAGATAGCAATAATATTATGACGATGTTCTTCCATCATTTGAAATACATTTGTAACAAAAATTTAAGTTGTTAGTGGTAAGACAGTGTATGGAAATTCTGTATAAATGCATGATTGTTCTTTAAAATTTTGAAAGAAAAATAGTCAAGTGCAAGATAGTCTCTGGAGAACACATCAAGGACCTTTATTCGAGTTAATACAGCTTGTTACCAGGATGGTCCTTTAGAAACTGAATCTTAAAAATGGCATCTCTGAATTTGTTCTGGGATTTTTGCAATTGGCTCTCTACTTTGATTTGATACAAGAGCAATAATGACTCTGTTTCCAATAATCAAGATGCCACTGACAGTCCATGGCATGAGTTGGCACTAGAGATACAAAAATATCACCAGTGGATATGAACACTTCCATGCTTATAAGAGGCAAGGATTGGGAGATACTGCTTTTAATATCCTAACAGAGTTTTGGGAGTTAAAAGGTACAATGATGTTGGCTGGCTCTTCCTAAATATGCTGGATACAGTCACAAAAGAAAGGGATTAGGTTAAGGCTTCAAAATTGCAACTTAAGTGCCATATGAATGATGTCAAAGTTTCTATGTGTGCTCTAAAGAAAATCTTATCTCATGCAACTGTAGACTTGAGATCTCTGAAAAACCAGACTTAGAGTCTCATTGTAAGAGAAGCAGAATTACAATGGAAACAAAATTCTCAAGCTTGCCAGGGTATCTGCTGTTAAAATGAGGGCATTGTTTGAAAAGGAGTGTAATCTTTAGGATTGGGATGGAGACATATGGGTTTAAGATGATGGGCAACTGAGACACTGAAACCATGAATTCTATTTAGGCTAAACCAGATAAACCTGTAATTGTCTGCCCTGAGGAGGCAGCCACCTGACATCCTCCCTGCCCTGAGGAGAGAACCACCCATCCTCCACAATGCCTTGAAGAGTCTGCCATCCAACCTCCTCCTGAAAAGATTAATCCTCTTTCAGGAGATTTAACTGAAATGGAATGCCCTGAGGTAAATGGATTGCAAGACACTTCTAGTAGTTCTCCTTAAACTGCCCCCAACACCCCTCTTCTAATCCAGGCATATAACTAAACTAAAGTCACAACAATCCCCCAAAGGTGAAGTACAAATTGTGACCCATGAGAAAGTTACAGTATACTACAAAAGAACTGCATGAGTTTTCCAATTTATATAGACAGAAATCAGGGGTCTATGTGTGGGAATGGATATTAAGTGTGTGGGATAATGGTGGAAGAATATTAAGTTGGATCGGGTTAAATTTATAGATTTGAGCCCACTAAGTTCAGATTCTGGATTCAATGTTGTAGCTTGAAGGGTTAGAAAGTTCTGTTGCTGGCTGAAACATGAACCAAAAGATGGCTGACACTGCCTGAGACAGATATGCCAGAATTACCCGATATACTGAAGTTGAGGGGATCCAAATGCTTAAAGGGATTTGTATAGTATACGGATTTACCATCTAAGAACTGCCTACCCACTGCAGGAATGTCCAGAAGACACACCAGGTCTATGAGAAATACATTTGTGAGACCAATTCCATCATCCCTGAAGAGGTCTGAGGTTTCTCTTCTCTGTAGGTGAGATATTAATGTGGAAACTGCTGTCATGGAATCAGAATCCTTAAACACTATTGGGATGACCAGATCCTGGCTAGGAGAAGCCATGAGGTAGCACCTAATCTCCAAAGACAAGGTGGGTGTGGTTACATGTTCCTTTGCTACATATTTAAGGAAAAACAGCAGCAATCAAAATAGTCGAAATCACATAGACCATTGGTGTTGGCTAAGAGATCATGGGGTTCCTAGAAGTAAAATTGATGGTTAATCTACTAAATTCCTATTTGATCTGTATAAGTATATTAGGTCTGTATCTAGTAAACAAAAGCTAACTTGAATTATAGAAACAGAGAGTCAGAGCCATTTAATTCCCAGGCTTGTTTACAGATGCAGAGCACTTGAATGAGGGGAAAACCAGGACCCTTGCTTGGGGAAGGATCCTGTTACACTGCCACAAAAATGTATACTGTTTATCTTCCCCCCAGCTTTCCCCAAAGAGACCTACAACCTTTTACCAGGGTAAATGTGCAGGAAAAGGAAATGGTCAGGCATTTGGGGGATAGACACTGGCTCAGAAGTGACATTAATTCCAGGAGATACAAAATTTCACTGTGGTCCACCCATCAGAGTAGGGACTTACAAAAGTCAGGTGACTGATGAAGGCTTAGCTCAGGTCCACCTCACATTGGGTCTCATAGGTCCCTGGACCCCATTCTGTGGTTATTTTCACACTACCAGAAAGCAGAATTGGAAGAGACATACCGAGCAACTGGTTGAATCCCAAAATCAGTCCCTGCCTTACGAAGTGAGGGGCATTATGATAGGAAAGCCACTGTAACTGCCCTTATCAAGCAAAGTAGTAATACTTGATTCCTGGAAGGAATGCAGAGATTTTAAGGATGTAGATTGGCGACTCTGACCTCATCTTCATGAGCACAGAGGCACATGCAATACATTCCCTAAGTCATCCTTGTTCCTTTTCTTCATGTTTATCAAATACCCAATGCAAATACAGGGTCCTCTAATCTCTCTAATAGCCACCAGATATTTTATTTCTTTTATTGGCTGATTTTAATTGGCTATTCTAAAATTTTCAGGTTGTAGACAAATGAATCAAATTTAGTGAATTTAGACAATGTGAGTCCAATCCAATATGGAACATAATTCAGAATGACTTCAGTGATTCACTTAACGTGCATGAACCTTTATTTGAAAGACCATTTATAAAGTGTATATTCAGTAGTTATTCTAGAATTGAAATTGTCCCAGTCAACCTCTAATGCATATTATTTTTTATCTCTATGACAAGTAGTAGCTAGTCTAGACTTATTATTAAGGCATTTGCCTGAGATAGGATAGGAGACAAATACAAAAATAATACAAAGGCATTTCACCTTGGTGAAATTTTTAGGTATCCAGTGATGTAGAGTGTGTTGAGATATCCCTTCAAAAGTCAAAGATAAGCTGTTGCATCTGGCCCCTCTTATGACCAAAAAAGAGGTACAATGCTTAGTTGGCCTCTTTGGATTTAGGAGACAACATACCCTGATTACTGAATGAAGAGTAAAGCTGTTAGTTTTCTATGAGAGGCCCAGCCTGCTGTACAAGCTGCACTGATACTTGGGCTATATGATCCAGCAGATCCAATGTTGCAGGAAAAGTTGGTGGCAGATAGAGATGCCATCTGAAGCCTTTGATAGGTCCCTATAGGAGAATCATAATGTAGATCCTTAGGATTTTAGAGCAAAGCCCAGTCATCCTCTGCAGATAACTCTTCTTTTCAGAAACAATGTTTGGCTTGTTATTGGGCCTTATAGGAAACCGAATGCTTAATCATGGGTCACCAATTACCATGGGATCTGAGTTGTCTATCATGAGCTGGGTATTATCTGATCCACAAACCATAAAGTTGTGTGTGCACAGAAGCTCTCCATCAAAGCTAGGAGTGTTATATATGAGATGGGACTCAAGGGGGTCCTGAAGGAACAAGTAGATTACATGATTAAATAGCCCAAATGCCTATGGTTACAATACCTGCCACATTACCTTTTCTTTCCCAGCCCACAAATATGGCCTCTTGGAGAGTTCCTTGCAATCAGTTGACTGAAGAAAATAAGTCTCAGCATGGTTTACAGATGGTTCTGCATAATATGCAATTACCACATGAAGGTGGACTGCAGCCATATTCAGGGATGTCTCTGAAGGACAATGGTGAGGAAAATCCTCCCATTGGGTAGAATCTAGAGCACTGCACCTGGTTATTAATTTTGCTTGGAAGCAGAAATGGCTGGAGGTGCATTTGTACACTAATTCATAGGCTGTTGCCAATGGTTTGGTTTGATGATCAAGGATGTGATGGGAACATGATTAGAATATTGGTGACAAAGAAATCTGGAGAAGAGGTGTGTGGAGAGACATTTCTGAATGGAAAAAATATGTGAAGATATCTGTGTCCCATGTGAATGCTCACCAGAAGATGACCTCATTAGAAGATTTTAATATTCAAGGGGATAAGATGATCTGCTCTGTGGATACTAGCCAGCCTCTTTCCCCAGCCACTCCTGTCATTGCCCAGTGGGCTCATGAACGAAGTGGCCATGGTGGTAGGGATGAAGGTTATACATGAGCTCAGCAACATGGACTTCCCCTCACCAAGGCTGAACTGGCTAGAGTGACTGTTGAGTGCCCAATATGCCAGCAGCACAGACCTGCACTTAGCCCCTGATTTGACACCTTTCCCTGAGGTGATCAGCCTGCTACCTGGTAGCAGGTTGATAACGTTGGACAACTCCTATTATAGAAGAGGCAGTGGTTTTTTTCTAACTGGTAAAGGTGTATACTCTGGATATAGATTTCCCCTTCCCTTCTTGCAATGCTTCTTCCAAAACTACCACCTGTGGACTTAATGTCTTATCCCCTTCCATGGTATTCCATACAGCATTACTTCTGATTAAGAAACCCTCTTCACAGCAAATGATGTGTGAGAATGGGCACATGCTTATGGAATTCACTAGTCTTACCATGTTCCCTATCATCCTGAAGCAGCTGGATTGATAGAATGGTAGAATGGCCTTTTGAAGATTCTATTATGGTGTCACCTAGGTGGCAATACCTTGCAGGACTGGGGAAATGCTCTCCAGGAGGCTGTGTATGCTCTAAATCAGTATTCACTCTATGGTGCTTCTCCCATGGCCAGGATGCAAGGGCCCAGGATCAAGGTGAGGAAATGGGTGTGGCACAAGTCACTAATACCTCTAGTAGTCCACTAGGACAATTTTTGTTTCCTGTCCCTACAACTTTATGCTTTGCTGGTCTACAGCCCTTAGTTCCAAAAGGAGGGCTGCTTCCACCAGGGAACAGAACAACACTTCCATTGTACTGGATGTTAAGACTGTCATCTGGCCACTTTGGGGTCCTCATGCCTCTGAATCAATAGGCAAAGAAGGAAAATACTGTACTGGCTGGAGTGACTGATCCTTATTTTCAAGAGGAAATAGAACTGTACCTATATAACGGAGGTAAAGAAAAAGTTGCCAGGAATACAGGAGATATCCTAGGGCTTTTCTTAGTACTACCATGTCCTTCAATTAAAGTCAATGGAATTTTACAACAACCCAATCCAGACAGGATTAACAATGGCCCAGAATATTCTGGAATGAAAGTTTGGGTCACCCCACCAGGCAAAGAACAACACTCAGCTGAGGTGCTTGCTGAAGGTCAAGGGAACATTAATGGTTAGTGGAAGAAGGTAGTGATAAATATGAACTTTGAGCATGTGATCAGTATCAGAAATGAGAACAATAATGTTCATGAATATTTCTTCCTTGTTATGAGTATATGTGTATGTGTACATAAAACAAATGCTTTTGTTTTCTTTCCTATCC
>JAKSZT010051644.1:174743-189247 GCA_026826555.1 Tolypeutes matacus
AAAACTCCCCATGCAGGAAGCAACTGGGGCAGCAGGGGGAGCTCCAGACCAAACCAGAGCAAGGATAAACCTCAGCGCAGGTGCAAGGAAGATTTGGGGAAGCATGGGATACTTGTAATGATAGAGGGTTTCCTCTTCTGTCTTAAAAGTATTTATTCTCTGGTGATTCTTCTCTATATTTATTCTAAGTAATACCATGATGTATCCAAATTTCAAGCACATAAAATATATTTGTAATACTAATTATATGTATTATGTGATATTCTATACACATATATAAATTATTTTTCTTCACATTGGTCTTCTGGATTACACAGGAAATAAGAACTCACATTCAACTGACACTCTGATACAGTGCAGTTAATTCTATGGAATTAATTCTCTGTTCTAGCTATGCCCAGCCAGGGATATTTAATAATAATAGTAACATGGAAATTGCAGGATTGTTTAATCATCATAAGGGCAGATGTTTTATGGCAGAACAATTTTATTTGAATTGAAAATTAAAGCCTGACTTTCCTTTCCCAGAATGTGAACATGTATATCCTTCATTGTCCAAGCTATTTAGAGGCTTTGTTTCCCAGGAGTAGCTCCCCACCACCATGTAGAACCCCATTATATCAGGAGAAAGCAGCAGAAAGGGGGCATTCTGGCATGACCTTAGGTGAACTGCCAAGGTACCTAGCCTTGTTCTCTCCATTTTGGATGGGCCTCCTGCACTTATTTATCCTGTAGAAGATCCAAACACACAGCAGGATGATCCTGTTGGGGATATCTAGCGTGATAGACTGGGAATAGCCAACCAATTCTCACTTGGAACAGATGCTTCATAAAATGGTCAGACACTCAACTATCATCAAGAACTCTCAGAATTTCTCCTGACCTATCACCTCTAGAGGAGGGACTGCATTTTTCAGGGAAATATGAGAGGAATAAATGTGGGACATGATGGGTTTGAAGCCTTGTTTCTGCACTGGAGGTCTGGTCTGTGATTCAGGGGTGGCTCAAGCTAACCTGCCTTACTTGCTACTCAGAGATGGGCTGACTGAAAGCTGCACCTATGCAGCTGACTGAGGGATGCAGTGATGCTAAGCTGGACCCCAAATTGGGATAGCCCAGAGCAACAGTATGACACTGAGACATGTGTTAGATGATACAGCAATAAACAGCAGAAGAGGGGTCTATGGTCAATGTCCAACCTTCTCCTTTCCTGGACTGAAGATATCTTTCCATTGAATGAGCTCTGGGAATCCCAGGATGTTCATCAGGTGGACAGTTTCCAAGTAGGTATTGCCGACCTTATACATTGTAATTGTAGACTTAGAGGCATGGATATCAAAATATAAGTCATGAGACTTTACTCACATGGTCTGTGAGGAATCATAAGTAGAATTTTCAGTGTGTTTGATAGATTAAGCCCTCCTCTCATTGAGTTTTAAATATGACCTTTGTATCATCCTATGATAGTTTGAAGTTATATGGAACCCAGAAAATATGGTATTAAAGTTAATCCATTCCTGTGGGTATAAACCTACTGTAAGTAAAGCCTTTTGATTAGGTCACTTCAGTTAAAGGCCTTTCAATTATTTTAGTTCAGTTGAAAGTGTTGCCCTTGGTGGGTCTTAATCCTCTTATTGGGGTCCTTTATAAGAGTATTTAATACAGAGGGAGAAGAGAGAAAGCTATGGAACCTTGTAGCACAAAGCAATGAAGACCAGCAGAAGCTACCATGTGGCTTGCCAAGTCACAGAAGAGTCCATGATTGTTGGTAGCCAGTCTTTGGGGATAAGGCATCACCTGATGACCCCTTGATTTGGACATTTTTCTCAGCCTGAAAACTGTAAGCTTGTAAGCTAATAAATTCCCATTATAAAAGAGAAAAACACTTCTGATATATTGCTTTCAGCAGCCTAGCAGACTAATACACTCCCTAAATTTAATACTCTGAGGATGTAAGTTTCAGATGTTCTGTGTAATAATTAACAGTCACACAACTGTTTATAAACATGTATTTATGCATGTGCTTTTTAAATTATATATATTTTTAAAGATATTTAGATTACATAAATGTTACATAAAAATATAGGGGAAGGAAGCGGCTGTGGCTCAATCAGTAGGGCTCCCATTTACCATATGGGAGGCCTCGGGTTCGCTTCCCGGGGCCTCCTGGTGAAGGCAAGCCCGCCCGCACGGCGTGGTTAGCTGACCCAGCGAGCACAAGCAGCAAGGGGGGGATAAATGAATAAATAAATAAAATCTTAAAAAAAAAATATATATATATATATATGGGAATCCCATATGCCCCACTCCCTAAACCTCCCGCATTTGCCCACATTAACTACATCCTTCATTAGTGTGGTACATTCATTGCAATTGATGAACACATTTTGGAGTATTGCCACTAAGCATGGGTTTTGTTTCCATTGTAGTTTACACACTCTCCCCTCTTTATTTAGGTTATGGCAAGATGTGTAATGGCCTGTATCTGTCATTGTAATGTCATTCAGGACAATTCCCGAGTCCAAAAACGCCCCCATATTTCACCTGTTTTTCCCTCTCCCTGCCCTCGGAACCTCCAGTGGCCACTACCTCCAGATCAATGATATAATTTCTTCCATTGCTTAGAATCACAATAAGTCTATAATAGAATACCAGTAAGTCTACTTTAGTCCATAGTTCATTCCCCAATCCTGAGGATTCTGGGATGGTGATGCCTGCTCCACCTCTAGTTGAGAGGGAGCTTTGATCACATGGGACAGATGGATGGGACTCTCTTGCTTGCAGTTGTAGACTCTCTCTGTTCCTTGGGATGTTTATTGTCCATCATCATCATCTTGTTAGTTGTCCTGGGTGAATCCAATGATCTGGAGAACAGGTGATGCAACTTTGTTGAGATTCAGGGTCCAGCTGGCACATGGACAGCCCAAAGATTTTAGTCTCTTGGATGTATAACTATCAATCCTAATACTAATTATAGGTTCAAATAGAAGAGTCAGAAGAGCCATGTTTAGGGAAATCTCAGCTGAATCCAAGTCTGTCACATGGGGAAGCATAAATTCCAAAGTAGGGCCCACAGGCAAGGCACCAAACTCCTGAGCTATCTGCCCTGACTACAGTTTACATGTGCTTTTAATTTCTCCCCCTTCCCCTATGGTTTTAACAGGCAGTTGTATTAATTCACTTAGTTTAAGATAGAGCCACAATGCCAAAAAGGATGTATGATTTAAGAACAATATTCCAGGTGATCATGGAGGTCCCTGAGGGTGGAAGAGATGCTGGGAAGTTGATGTACCTTAAATCCTCCTCTAAATGCCAGATCCCAGGAAGGTCCAGAAAAATGGAGAAGCTGCTCAGATCTGCACTGGAAGTAGAACACAATTAAAAATAACTGCCTTTAGTTATTTTCTATCAGTAGATATGATTTACCCTCATTGAAAGAGACTCTCTATAAATCCTACTGGGAGGGTCATCACATGGCCAGGTGGTGGGTATTTATATGGTCATTTTAGTGTTCAGCCATCTTGACAGGGTTCAGGGACTATCAAAGATCATGCAGCAACCAAGGGCTCAGCTTGGATGTTGACCCAGGTCAGTAGTCTACGGGACCTCTTGCTCTGTAGAATATGTGCTGACCCAACATCATTTCAGGTTGTTTGGAGCATGATGTTAGGATGAATAAAGTGGTGACCCCATCAAAGAATGTGCTCCCTGGATAGGAGAGAGAAGGGAAACAAAGGTTTTCCCTTATAAATGGCTTGTTATCATGATATCAGATATTAATTTTGCATCATCAAAGTTGTCTGTGTTTATTGATAACTTCTCTAAAATGGTCCTTGGACCACTTTTTTATTTTGTGAGCAGATAACATGATTTCTAGTTTTTCAAGTCTACATATGGAAGGATATTTCATACCCAGAGTGTCACCCATACATGATTAAGGTGATATAGAGGTTAAGATTGGTAACTTTTGTGTAGACAATATTTAGATAGAAATTTAGATTTCAGTTGCTGCTGTAATGAGTTGAGAATTTTGAGAATGTTGAGAGTTTTAGAGGCATCAAAGAAACCTATCTAGAGTTCACTACCTGGGTTGTGGTGATAGAAACAGGTGTGTGTACATATGTACATATTTTTTTATTTTTACACTTAAATATGTGAACATTTTCATATGTCAATTATTACTTAAAATACTGAAACAAACAAATGGATAGATTAATAACACGGAGAGGTGGAGAAAAAAAGATAATGACCTGTGAAATGTCAGAGACTCCTTTAAATGTATCTGCATGAACCTAGGTTCTCTCTACATCCTTTACATAAACAGCAAAATACAGCAAAGTCACAAAATGTTCTCATCACACAAAGAGGAGTGCTGCAACTCTCACAAGGCATGTTTCTTTCTGTTGAGAAACTGGTTCAAGGGAGCAGTCGGGTCCATTGTTGAGGATTTGGGGCTCACTCTTTCTAGATATGGGTTTTTAGGCCTGATGTTAATGTCTTTATACCTCCATTTGAAATTGTATATCTGTAAAATTTTACATCTATCTCCTTCACATTGTTTCTATACAAATGTATAAATTAAAGTAATGGGTGCCAAGTGTTTACTCCAGTGCAAACAGATAATAGGGAATCATATTGCCCCAAATGGCATCATTAACATCCATTTCCCCCAGGACACTCACATTTTTTTTTTCTGGGCACTATCCTCTCCCAAGGACTCTAACCCAAGAACTTGCTATATAGTAAGAGGATATGTATATTGGGACTGTCTCTCTGCTTCTGAAATCTACTACAGCCCAAACCCTGCAGTTCTGGGAGAGGAACCCAGCCCTGGGATACCCAGTTTTCCAGTATTCCTGACAGATGTCTTGGTGCTTATAAGCCTCCAGTGTGAGGTACAGCTGGTGGAGTTGGGGAAGGCTTGGAACAGTGTCAAGTGTCTCTAGGACTCTCCTATGAAACCTCTGGATTCATTAACAGCTGATGGGCTACTGAAGAATCCAGGGAAGTATCTAGAATGTGTATCAGTAAGTAAAGGTAGTGGTGGTTCTACATATGGCACAGAACCCGTGAAGGGCTGACTCACCATCTCCAGAGAACAGACTGTACCTGAAATGAGCAGTATGATAACGGAAGACCCAGCCATGTACTGCTGTAGCAGATACACAGAATGGGGAAGACAGAGTGAGCCAGACACAAATTTCCCTTATAGAGTGGCAGGAGTAGCCTAGGGTTCAGGGGGTTATCAGGATCCCTTAGCATAGGAGAGCAGGCACAGGTGCAGTTAGGAGGTTAAGGGCTGGTTTGCTTTGTTGTCTGGGCCTTCCTGACCATCTAGCATTTGCCCATAAATTGTCTTTAGATTTATGATCTGTGCCATCCAATGAGGTTTCTGAATGAGAAAAGTTTCATTGTAAAAGTAGGAAACATTCTTGCATGCACAGAAAACAGGATGCCCCTTACAAAGGCAGAAATGACTCTACCAATTGTCACCAGGATATATTTCTGAGAACTCAGGGCATTCTGTCCTTTCAATTAGACCCAAGGCAAAGACTTCTATGAGTATCCCCAACTAGGACACACTTTGTCAATCACATTTGAGCCAAGAGGGAGTTTGTGCTGGGATCATTAACCTATCAATCCTAATGAATTTCCCATCTAATTCTCCTCTTCATGCAAAAGCGTGCACATCAGACTCAACATTGATCCAATAGTCTGTTTTTTGGCTCATACATTTTATTTCCCCCAGTCTTTGTTCCCATATCTTTTTGCTCTTTCTTCTCTCTGTCATTACTGTTATATTTCTGTGGTTTAAATCCCAGGCCTCAGGCCCTTTACATGGAGCTCAGGTTGTGGTTCAGGCTCTGGCTTCTGTAGGTACCTGGAAAAGAATGCAGGACTTCCACACTCACCACTGACTGGGACCCTCTCCCTCTGTTCTCTATGGACTCATTTGGGAAACTCAAAAGGCCATTAGCAGAGAAGTGGATAATTTTGCTCAATCAAAAGTAGATGTGGAGGTAGAATTTATTATGTTGGTAAAGGAGTCACCTCCATTATTGGGGACTCTGGGTTGAGCTGTTTATAGGACACTTCTCTGTAATTTGGGCTCCATTGGACACTGTCCTGGCCATTGTGAGCTGTGGCTTTCTGTTTCCACATGATGACTACAAGCTTCTAGAAGATAAATAACTGTTTTATTAAATTAGAGCCCTAGATAATCTTTTGTCTTCTACGACTTCCTCTGACTTTTTTTTCTGTTTTATATATTTTCTACTCTTTGCATCGCAAAATTGTGATATAATAAGCAACACTGGTAGTCTGCTATAAATTCTCCCATAAATTAATACTGGAGAGTTGCATCAGCAAAATTGAGAAAGTTGTCCCAAGCACCCATATCTTCACAGATAATTAAAAATAAATAAATAAATAAATGTAAACTATCAGACCCAATATTTTCACAGATGATAATCACATATGTGTAATCCCTGAAGTAGGTGTGCATTGACCCTATTCCCACAATCATCCTTTAGTTTAGCTGCATCTCTCCCCAGACCAGCTCCTTCTGCTTATTTCTTAGCCTGGAAACGGGGATCCTGAGATGGATGGGATGGCTGAGGAGGGAGACTCTGATTTCCAAGAATACAACCAACATTCCCCTTCCAGAGGAGCCCCAGAAGCAGGGACCTCCTTTCTCCCCTGTTCAGCTTTTTATACAAAATTAATTTCCTCATGCAAATCATAACTGAATTACCATATGAAACCACATTAACTTATATTCAAGATTCCCCACACTCTGGAATAGAAATTCTGGGAGGCAAGGGCATCATCCACAAAAAAACATAAAACCCTTGCGGTTCTCCCTCTCTTTAATGGTAGCTTGTGGATTTGAGTGTCTCAGAATTCAATCAAGAAGATTGGGATGATGCATCTGGGCTCATGACTCACTGTGGTTCTGCTTGTCTCAGGTGCCCTGTCCCACGTACAGCTACAGGAGTCAGGACCTGGCCTACTGAAGACTTCACAGACCCTGTCTCTCATTTTAACTTTCTCTGGATTCTCTTTAACCAGCAAGGATATGGACTGGATCTGCCAGGTTCCAGGAAAGGAGTTGAAGTGGATTGGCAAGGTAAATAGTAGTGGAAGCACAAGCTGTAACAAAATTCTTCAGTCCCAATTCAGTATCTCCAGGGACACCTCCAAGGAAGAAGTTATTTAAGGCTGAGCAGACTGAAAGTCAAAGATATGGTAATGTTTTATTGTGTGAGAGAGAAAAGGGGGAGGAATTCAGGGTGACTGCAGACACAAACCTCCCCTGCCATCCCATGAGTACACTGGGATGCAGAAAAAGCTTTGCAATCACTGACCTCTGTGAAAACAACAGGGAAAGGTGCAGAAAAGGGACAGGGAGGAGAATCATGTCAAAGTTTAAGGTTTCATCTTCTTTCTGAAACATTTCTAATCCCCAGGGTCCCTCCACCTGACCTTTTCTAAACGACACTATTATGTATGCAATTTCATATACAGTACAGATTATTTATAAATTTAAACACAGCTCTGTGTTTATAGTTTCCAGGATTTTGTCCTTTGTTTTATTTTTGGTTTTCTTTCCTTGTAGATTTGACTGAAAGTGTGAAAAAACCTTTCATACAAGTGAATCTGTAAGGTTAATTCTCTGAACTAGGATCACAGCTCTGGAAATAGATAAAATAATCTTCCCCCTTCATGTATAGACCCTTCTCATCCAGGAAGTGAAGAAGATATGAAAGCCTAAAATTAAACTCGGGTATTATTATTAATTATTATTATTCAATTATTATATTTACATTATATTATACATTAATTATAATTATTATACTACTACATTATTGATTATTATTATTAAAATTATTATTTAAAATCACTCCTAAATCAAAGGTTTGCCACACATAAGCAAAACATCTGTCATTCTTGAAATCAATTCATATCCTAAAATTTGTATCTTCAGTGTTCTATGACTGTTTGGCTGTTTTCTTGAAATCGGCATTTGGTCAAATCATTAATGGGCACTCTTAAACTATTCATTGGTTTATCCCCATGATTTACCTATAATTACCACTCTTCATGGCCAATTTCTACCTGGGTGTCTTGTTAAAGCTTCCTGCAGTTTCATTGAGAAGATAAAGAGCAATTAACAGATAAAGAGCCTTCAATCCCAACTCACCCAGCCCTCACTGTGAACCAGGTATGCCAATCAGGGTGAGTATGGAGAGAATGGACCTAACAGTAAACCAAAGGCATGTGGATATGAGGGTGTCATTGCCTGACATCAAAGCATATTACAAAGCTACAGTATCAAAACAGCATGGTATTGGCATACAGAGAGAAACAATGATCAATGGAATCAAATTGTGAGTCCAGACATAGACCCTCACCCTCTACAGTCAGCTGGTTTTTGACAGACCTAACAAGGCCATGTTTCTGGGACAAATGAGTCTCTTCAACAAATGGTGCTGGTAGAATTAGATATCTGTAACTAAAAGAATGAAAGAGGACCCCTATCTCACTCCCTATAAGAATCAACTCAAAATGGATCAAAAACATAGATGTAAAAGCCACAATGATAAAATTACTAGATGAAAATGAAGGGAAGTATCTACAAAATCTTGTGATAGGTGGTGGTTTCATTACTTTACGTCCAAAGCACAAACCATACAACAACAATAAAAACTAAATAAACAGCACATCAAAAATAAACACTTTTGCACCTCCAAAAATTATGACAAAAGGGTTAATAGGCAATTGTCTCAATGGAAAAAAATATTAGTGAATCACATATCCAATAAGGGTTTAATATCTATAATATATAAAGAGATATTACAACTCTTAAAAAATGGGCAAAAGCCTTGAATAGACATTTGTCAAAAAAAAATACAAATAGCAAAAAGAAAACATGAAAAAATGTTTAAGATCATTAGCAATTACAGCAATGCAAAGCAAAGCTACAATGAGATATCATTTCACACCTATTAGAATGGACACTATTAAAAAATCAGAAAACTACAAGTGTTGAAGAGGATGTGGAAAGATAGGAAAGCTTAGTCACTGTTGGTGGGAATGTAGACTGGTACAGGCACTGTGGAGAACTGTTTGAAAGTTCCTGAGGAAGTTGACCCAGCAGTACCACTACTTGACATATACCCAGAAGAACTGAGAACAGTGACATGAACAGACATCTGTACACTGATGTTCATAGTGGCCTTATTCACAATTGGCATTAAGATGGAAACAACCCATATGTCTATCAACTGGCAAGTGGAAAAATAAATTGTCATATATACATAAAAGGAAATATTATGAAGCCATAAGAAGAAATGTAGTCGTGAAGCATATGACAACATGGAAGAGCCTGGAGAATATGTTGAATGAAGCAAGCTGGACACAAAAGGACCAATACTGTATGATAGCATTATTGAGAACTAATCATATTGTACAAACTCATGGAGTGAACAACTAGAATCAGGGCACCAGAAAATAGAATGAAGTTAGAAAATGGAAAGCTAAGGTTTAGTCTGTGCAAAATTGGTAAAAATGTTAGTAAATCTTTGGAAATGAAGAGGAATGGTGTAAGCACATAATAATGTTTGTAAACTAGCAGTGCTAATATTTGGGTATGACAGTGGTTGAAAGGGAACATCTATGGTCATGTATATTATTAGAAGGAAAGCTGAAAAATGTAACATGGGACTATATTGCATAACAAAACCTCATATGAAATATGAATATGGGTGTTATTGCATATATGACCATATTTCTTTGAACCTGAAAAAAGGACATTAATGTTACAAAATGTTAAAATCAGTCAAAAATACAACCAAAGCAAAATATGGACTGTAGTGCATAGTAATATATTAATAATCTTCCATTAAGGATAAAAAAAGGAAATATACAATGTGAAAGAGACTAAAGGTACTATATATTGTTAAACACCATCTATAAAGATATAAACACAAATAAATTAGAGAGATAGAAACAAACAGCTGCTATGTATGGCAGGGGAAGCATAAAGAAATTGAGGAGTGATAATTAAGGGATAGATCTTTTTTGTCCATTTTTTGTTTATTATTATTAGAATAATTAAAATACTCTAATAATGATTGAAGTGATGAATGCAAAAGTATATGGTTATACCAAATACCATTATTGTACACTTTTGATGGAATGTATACTTTATTAATATATATCAATAAAATTGATTTAAAAATCCTAATAGACCTGCCCCATGACATATATTAATTGGAAGATCAAATGCCAAAGACAAAGAGAGAACTCTGAAAGAAGCAAGAAAACATGTGCTTCATCACATACAATGGATGCTCAATAAGATGAAGTGCAAATTTCTCATCTGAAGCCATGGAGGCAAGAGGGCAGTGGTATCGTATATTTAAGATACTGAAAGATAAAAATGCCAGGCAAGAATTCTTTATCTAGCAAAACTCTCCTTCAAAAATGAGGGAGTGTTTAAAGTATTTACTGATAAACAGCAACGGAGAGACTTCTTTAACATGAGACATTCCCTACCAAAAAAAAAAAAAAAAATACTAAAGGGAGTGCTATAGGTTGAAAAGAAAAAACAAAAAAAGGTAAATAAGAGAGTAAATAAGATATGACATATAAAAACCAATGAATAAAATGGTTTAAAGTACTCCCTTTACATTAATATAATATTAATTATAATATTAATATAATAACATTGAATGTTAATGGATTAAATTCACCAGTCAAAGACAAAGATTGGCAGGCTGGATAAAAAATATAATCCACCTATATTCTGTCTACAAGATACTCACCTTAGAACCAAGGGTAAATATATGTTGAAAAGTGAAAGGTTGGAAAAATATATTCCATGCAAGTGGTTACCAGAAAGGGCTGAGGTAGCTACACTAATATAAAACAAAATAAACTTTAAGTCAAAAACTGCATTCCATAGTTTTTGTTATTAGTGAAAACAAAGGACACTATATATTCTATATATTAATAAAAGGGACAATCCAACAGGAAGAAATAACAAAACTATGCAACTAACCATGGTGCTCCAAAATACATGAGGCAAACACTGGAAAATGGAAGGGAGAAATAGCAATCTCTACAAAAAGAACTGGAAACTTCAACACACTGCTCTCATCAATAGATAGAACATCTAGACAGGGAACTTGAGTAATATGATAAATAAACTAGACCTTAGAGACATGTACAGAACATTGCACTCCAAAGCAGCAGGATATACATTCTTCTCAAGGACTCATGGACCATTCTTTGGAAGAGACCACATGCTGGATCACAAAACAGGTCTCAATAAATTTAGAAAGAATGAAATTTTATAAAACAATTTCTCTGATGATAATTGAATGAAGCTGGAAATCAATAACAGGCAAAGAACTGGATAATTCACAAATTATATAGATTTTAAACAACACACTCAATCAGTGAATAAAAGAAAAAAATTGGTAAATATCTTGAAAGGAATAAAATTTAGAACATAACATAGTAACACCTATGGGATGCAGTGAAGGCAGTACTGAGAAGGAACTTAAGAGCTAAATTGAAGACCTAAATTCACACCTGGAGGAACTAGAAAAGAACAGAAAATTAACCTCAAAGCAAGCAGAAAGAAAGAAGTAAAAACTTTAAAGCAGAAAGAAATGAAATTGAGAATTAAAAAAACAATAGAGAGAATTAACAAGCCAAAAGTTGATTCTTTGAGAAAATCAATAAAATTGACAAACCCTTAGCAAGACTGACAAATAAAAAAAGAGAGAGAGAGAAAGTACAAATAAATAACATCAGGAATGAGAAGGGGGTCACTACTAATGACCCTTCAAAAATTAAGGAAAAAGGTCATCAGAAGATACTATGAACAATTGTATGCCAACAAATTAGACAACCTGGATGAAATGGACAATTTCCTAGAAACACACCAACAGCCTACACAGACTCTAGAAAAAATAGAAGACCTCAACAAACCAATTACAAATAAAGAGATTGAATCAGTCATTAAAAACCTTCCAAGAAAGAAAACCACAGGAACAGATGGCCTCATAGGTAAATTCTACCAATCATTGCAAGAAGAATTTTTACCAATTCTGCTCAAACTCTTTCAAAATATTGAAGAGGAGGGAACAGTACCCAACCCACTCTGTTAAGCCAAAATAACCATAATACCAAAGTCACATAAAGGTACTACAAGAAAAGAAAGTTACAGACCAAAATTTCTAATGGATATAGATACAAAAATCCTCAAAGAATACTTGCAAATTGAATCCACCAGCACCTTAAAAGCATTATAAACATGATCAAGTGGGTTTTATCCCAGGAATGGAAGGATGGTTCAACACAAGCAGATCAATTAATGTAATACACCATATTAGCAAATCAAAAGGGGAAAACCAGATGATCAACTGCATTGATGGAGAAAAGGAATTTGACAAAATCCAGCATCCTTTCTGGATAAAAACAATTTGTAAGATTGGAATAGAGGGAAACTTCCTCAACATGATAAAGGGCACATATGAAAAACCCACAGCCAACATCATATTCAATGGTGAAAAGCTGAAAGTTTTCACTCGAAGATCAGAATAATTCAAGGATCACCACTGTCACCATTGGTATTCATCATTGTATTTAAGTTCTAACTAGAGCAATTAAGCAATAAAAAATAAAAGGCATCCAAATGAGAAAGAAAGAAGTAAGTTTCACTATTTGCAGATGACAGGATCCTATCAACTCAAAAATGTATCAAAGACCTAAATACAAGAGCCAGAACCATAATGCTCCTAGAAGAAAATGTATAGAATCATCTTCAAGATGTTGTAGTATCCAAGTATCCATTAAGTTATGAATGGATAAACAAAATGTAGTATATACACACAATGTAATATTTTAGGTACAGGGTGATGGGTAGACAACATTTGAAATCTTACTTATATCACTTAATTTTACATTCTATCATTAACTTAAAAATGGTTAAAATGGCAAAATAAATGTTAAATTTTACAATAATTTAAGAGAAAAAAATCTGAAAAGGATTATAATTATTAAATATAATCAAGTTTTTAAATATACACAAAAATAAAGCTTCAATTGAGCCCCTGAATTCACAGATGAATTCTATCAATTACCATTCAAAAACAGCCACTAGAAAAATAAAATATAAATAAAAATAAAATAAAACCCTGCAGTTTCAGTTGGATCTAAAAGACTATCTACTTTGTGTCTGACTTATTTTCCTGTCAGACAGGAACTGGAATTTGAACTTCATTCCCCAAATGACAAAGGCCAGCTAATTTAGGAGACCCTCAATATCAAGGATGGTTTCTTCTAGTTTCATTAGTTCTGTCTAAAGTGATGAAAGCATTTGATTCCCAGATAACCACAATCCTTATTGCTATTTATACAAGTCACATTAATTTCTATACTTAATTCTGATAACTTGTAGAATTCCTAAGGCAAGCCTGGATTCATAGAGCATTCCACCTGAGTTCCTCTTCACATTTCCAACAGAATCCTGAGCTGGTGAGTGATGATACCTTTTTATTGTAGTAGCCAAGGTGTGAAAGTTGTTTCCTGTGGCCTAGACTCAGCTCAACCTCTCTACTTATTGAAACATCTGAAAATACTTTTTTCATTTCAGAGGCATCTGGCCACAGCTGGGCTCTCATCTGGATTGCTTCCTATTTCCTTACTGCTCACATAGGGCAGTAGTAATCTGGGAAGGCCCTTAGCAAGACAGAAACAGGGAGGGCCTAGGGATTTGAACAGAGTACTTGGAGGATATGGGTCTCATACTCATTCATTAATTGATTCATTTGACCATTTACTGAGAGGGGCACTGGCAATGCAGTTATCAACAAGCAGCAGCCTCTCTCCTCAAAAAGGGAACAATCTATCGCATTCTACATTTATAGTCCCAAAATGAGAAATTGTATACATCAGTTTATAGTAGTAGACTAAATTTATCAAGTGCCTATGTGCCAAATCCTTGGTAAACATAAGTTTATGGAATATTTTACTTAATCTTTTTAATCTAACTTTCCCCATAACCTTTTCAATCTAAGTTTCCCCACTTTGCAACCAAATAAAGTTGAAAGCAACATTCTCCAAAACTTTTGTAATAATAATCATTAGTTTAAAAATACCATAGGAACCTTTACTTGACAAGTGAAAGGATAAATCGAGTAGCGTAGAGTAATCATATTCCTTCATGTTTCATTTGCTTAGACCTGTATGTTGAGCTACAAAACTAAATGACTATTATTAGAAAAACCTATTTGAAAAAGTGTTAATGTGGTTAGATCACTTTTACGCTCTTGTATTATATTAATGCCTATCTTGTTTTACAGATTTATATTAGGCACACATTTTCAAGTTTTAGTAAGTTAAACTCTCATTTTATTATAATCAAATCACACAAAGATCTAATTAACTCTCCTGGTGCTTTGAAGGTATAATTATTGCTCAACAAATCC
>JAKSZT010051644.1:283815-397220 GCA_026826555.1 Tolypeutes matacus
ACCATGGAAGCTGAGATCTGAAATTAAGACTTCACCTTGGGTCAAGAAAGGATCCTCACCCATGTGTAAAGAGAGGGTGAGTTTTCCCCAGCAGTTGAAGAGGTTGGATTTTCCCATCCAATGTTCTGGGAGAGTTTTGCCACCCCAAGGTACAAAAAGGGTGGTCCGTAGTCTGGGCCACGAGTGGCTTCTGCACCCGTGCCGTGCCGGCGTCTGCTTCGCCTCAGCGCTCACTCGGTCGCTGCCCCAGGCAGGAGGATGCCCACGCGTGTGTGTCCCTCAGCCGCGAGGAGAAACTCCCTGTGGGGAGATACAATCCTATTTTTATGAACATTTTCAGGGTTGGGATGGCACAGGGCGGTTCCAGGCCTGTGCTATTTATTTTTCAAATTGTTCCAGTTTTGGTCATAGAGAGTCCTTCCAGTTGGCTCCTGCGTCCTTCTGACATGTCCCCATGGTTTTATGTTTTGGGCAATACTCACTTTCTGGCACTCCCATATGCTCCAGACTCATCTTCCATATTTCCTACCCCAGCCCTAGATTCAGCCTTTTCTGCAAGGAGCCTTGGTTCAATTTGGAGATAATGGTATTAGAAACTGAGGTCTGGGCACAGGGTTTGCTCATTGCTATTGGGGTGTCATTGCTTCTAGGCCATCTCAGTAGAGAGAACTAGGAAATACATATGTATAAGAATGCATGTGTAGCACATATCTACAATACAAATACATACACATATATCAATATTTATACTAAGCTATATTAAGTTAAACGTGAGTTGGTTCCATGTCTCCAACTCTAATCCAGTATCATATCTTTCATTCTGGCTTTCGCCCTTGCTTATTGGTAACCTGACACATGTTAAAATTTCTCTCAAACGATTACTCAGTCTGCTGTGCTGAGAATTGAGAGGTGACGGGTGAGCGAGAGCATAGGGAAAACAGGATAAAATCAGTGCAGTGGTCCAACTAGAGCTGTGAGTTGCTCTGCCTGGGATAAGAACAGGGAAAAAGTGGGAAATAGAAGTCTATATTTGTAAACTTATAGGATTTCTTAACGGATTCGATTTTGGGTTATGAGAGAAAAAGCAATCAGGAGGACACAAGAAAGTCCATCTATGCAAAGGAAAGAAGGTTTTGCAAATAGAAAAGTGAAGTTGTCAGTGGAGGTGGGGAAGACTCTGGAAGGAGGATGGTTGAAGGGTCATCACAGGCTTTCTGTTTAGGAAAAGCTGAATCTGAGATGACCATCAGAAATGTAAGTGAGGTTGTCAGTGGCCATTGGAAATATGAATCTGGAGATTAGGAGAAGTGTCTGGGCTGGAGACTCAGCTTTGGCGATATGCCATATAAGTGATATTTTGAACCTAAGGGAAGGACGAGGTCACCAAGGGTGTGATTAGCTACAGCAAGGAGAGGAGCAAGGACTGACCCCTGGACCTCCCAGAGCTCAGCGATCCATGGACCACACTCGAGTGACCGCACAGTTCTGGCACCGTGTCTGGAAGGCACATAGACCAGGTAGCTCCAAACTTCTCTGTGCACAGGAACCTCCTGGACATCCCATAAGGATCCAGAAGGTCTGGGTGGAGCCCGAAGTTCTATGTTCATAACAAGGGAGTGCTGAGCTGTTGGATTTCAGGCCCTGAACTTAACAGCAAGAACCCGGGCCCGGAAGGCCACGTGTCTGTGCTCCAGCTCCCCTGTGGGTGGTGGAATGTGCCTTCTGGGCTCTGCAACCCATGTCCTGAGACAGGGGGTCTGAGGAGAAGCCTGAGTGCTTCATCACAAGCCCCACAGGCCATCCTGGCTCAGCTGGATTGTGAGGCTTGTTCTGTCAGTGATGAGCATAACGCCCTACGGTGCTTAAATCCTATTTAAAAAAGTCTTTTCTGGACAAGAAAGGAGGACATCTATCATCAGTTATGAGAGTGATATTGGGAAATGCATGCTCTTTCTGAACAATGGGGTATAGCCAGGTGGGAGATTTATAAAGTGGTTCAAAGTTCTCCATAAATTCTTTGAATTCTTGCTATTTGATATTATTTCTTAATGGATTTCACACTCACTTGTTGGTATAAACAATGCATTTTAGATTTTTCTGATTTCAACTTAAGGAGTTTATACACATGCTCCTGGGGCTCACTTTATTTTGGGGAAAGCCACAGAACCAGGAACTTGAGGTAAGACCTGCTGATCCTGCCTGGATGACCCCATGCCAGCTACGTGCCCCTGCCCAGCTGGACTCTGCGTGGGGCTTGAGAAGAGGATAACAGAACAGGTCAGTCTACAGTTGCCCAAAGCAAGCAGCAGGAGGGAAATGATAAAGATAAGACCAAAATTCAATGAGATAGAAAATAGAGAAAAACTATGAAACTAAAACTTGTTTCATGGGGAAATATCAATACATTATATAAACCTTGGCTAGACTGATCAAGATAAAAAAGACACAAATTACCAATATCAGGAATGAAAGAAAGGATTTCTGTACAGACTCTTTAGAAAGTAAAAGGACAAGGGAACATGCCAATAAGTTTTCCAACCTAAAGGAAATGAAGAGCTTCCTTGAAAAACACAAATTACAGAAGGAGAAACAAAATTTTATTCATCCCTTTATCAATTGTAGAATTTGAAACAGTAATTGAAAACTTTCCCATAGAATAAGCTCCAGGCCCAGAGGGTCTCATTGCTGAATTGTAGCAAAGATATAATGAAAAAATAATATCATTTCTACCCAAATGCTCTTACATATTAAAGGAGGAACAATTCCCAATTCATGTACGAGTCCAGCGTTCCCTTCATTCAAAAACCAGGCAAAGACATCACATGGAAAGAGAAGTACAGAACACTATCCCTCATGATCCTGGGCTTAAAAATCCACACAAAATGTGAGCAAACCAAATGCAGAAATACATAAAGAGTGTTATAGATCATGCCAAATTGGACTAGCTGGGAACGGAGGGTGGTTTAATATCTGCAACTCATCTCAGGTCTCCAAATTTAGCAGCATAAAGCACAGGCACCAGGTCACCATCATTGCAGATGCAGAAAAAGCACCTGCCAAATGAAGCACCTTCTCAAGACAAAATCTCTCAGCAGAGACTGGGAACAGAAAGCAGTTCTATGTGGAACCAGCCATCAGTGGAAGTCTATGCTAACATCATACCCACTGATGAAAGGCCAAACGCCTTCTTCCTAAGATCAACTAGTTCAAGAGGTCCACTCACACCATTTTTATTTACCCTTATTCTGGATGTCCTGAGCAGTGCAAAAAGGCACGAAATGCAATGCAAGACCTGTAGATAGTAAAGGAAGGAGTAAAACTGCCATTATTTACAACCAGCATGATCGTTTATGTTAGAACCCCATAAAAAATCTCCACACAGTTACCAGAATTAAGAAATGAATTTAGCAAGGCCATAGGATGCAAGATCAGTACATAAATATCAATTCTATTACTATATACTAATGATGACAGCTAGAAAATGAAATTTTAAAAATCCACCATTTATACATATTTACCAATAGTTACAAATATTGTAAAATACTTATCTAACCATATGTGGTATCTTGGATTGGATCCTGGAACAGAAAAAGATAAGCACATTAGTGGAAAAAGTAGTGAAATCCAAATAAAGTCTATAGGCCCAACAATTATGGTATATTAACCCTTATTTCTTAGCTGTAAAAAATTACAATGCTTATATAAGCACTAACTGCAGGGGAAACGGTGAAGGAAAACTGCAACTGCCTGTGCTAGCTCTTCAACTTTTTGTAAACTGAAAATTATTCTAATATTAAAAAAGCTTCATTTAAAGGTGGAAAAGAATATTTGGAAGTAAATTTAATGAAAAGGATGAAAATCCTTTTCACTGACAACTACAACACATTGCAAAGGGAAATAAAAGCAGACCTAAAGGCATGGAGGGGAAAACCTTGCTTATGGATTGGAAAATCAGTATTGTTAAGATATACTGTAAAGAATCTTTTAGATCAGGGGTTCTTAACAAGGAGTCCATGAGCTTGAATTTAAATAAAAAACAACAACAACAACATTATTCTTGTGGGGATGTGTTGGTGCAGGTGTGGTATATTTATTAAATACACAGTATAGTGTGGACTTAGTAAGGGGTCCGTGGTTTTCCCCTGACTGGCAAAGGGTCTGTGGGGAAAAAAAGGGTTAAGAATCCCTGTTTTAGATAAACAAAAAACTGAGAGAATTCTTTGGTGTCAGTACTGAATCACAAGTAGCTCTTGAGGAAGTCTTTCAGATGGACAGAGAGTGTGTTTTTGTGCGTGTACACTTATCTATCTCTATACAAGTTCTGTTGTGAATTGTCCTTCTGGAATTCTGAGTCACCATCTGTCACCGGCCATGCAAGGGTGGTTCGAAATAAGAACCAATTGTTGAATGTATTTCCTCACATTAATAGAACAATGATCATCACAAGTTATGCAGAAAAGGCAACTGAAAAAAAAAACAAAACAGAAGCACTCAAAACTGGGAATAGAAGGAAACTTCCTCAACACGATAAAGGGCACAATATGAAAAATCCACAGCTAACAACATATTCAGTGTCAAAATAAAAAAACTTTCCCCTAAGATTAGGCACAAGACAGGGATGCCCACTGAAATATTTGAAATTATTTTATGAATTCCCAAAAGAGAAATATTATGTTTTAAACTAACCCATTCCTGTGGATGTGAGACCCATTTGACTGGATTACGTCAGTGGTGCATGATTCATGTTGAGTCCCTGCCTTTTTGCTGGATCTGACAAGAAGGGAGACTCAGAGACTCAGTCAGAGAATAATGGGAGCAGGCATTTGATTCTGCAACATGAGAAAGGATTGCTTAAGCACAAAGCCCCAAAGAGGGTGGACCACAGAGCAGCTCAGGAGGAGACCAGCCTGCTACATGCCTGACAGCTCACAGCTGAACTTGGGAAGAGAGTGGAATAGCCAAGACTGATATAGGAGGCCCGGAAGAAGACAAGCCTGTGCCTGGTTGCTCATGGCTGATCTCCAGAAGATGGTAGATTCTGGAGGGGAAGGCAGGGACCTCCACAAAGATCGGTGGCCATCTTGCTTCACCACATGGCAACACACCAGGATTGACAGTAGCTGACTTTGGTGAGAAAGCACCTCTTATGGTACCTTGAGTTGGACTTTTCACCGCCTTGGAATTGTGAGCTTTTATCTCAAATAAAAGTCAACACATTTCTGGTACTGTGCATCAGCAGCCCATTGGCCAAACGCTCTTACTCAATATTGTGCTGGAAGTTCTAGCTGGAGCAATTAGGCAAGAAGAAACAATAAAAGGCCTCCAAATTGTAAAGGAAGATGTAAAATGTTCCCTATTTGCAGATGACATGATCTTATGTATAGAAAATACTGGAAAATCCACAACACAGCCATTAGATCTAATAAACAAATTCAGCAAAGTGGCAGGGTAAAAGATCAACACACAAAAAAAATCTGTAGTCTTTATACACTAGTAATGAGCAATCTAAAGAGAAAATCAAGAAAAAATTCCATTTACAATAGCAAGTAATAGAATCAAATATCTAGAAATGAATTTAACCAAGTATGTAATGAAATTGTACACAAAAAATTCTACAAAACATTACTGAAAGAAACCAAAGGAGACATATATAAATGGAAGGATATTCCCTGTTAATGGATTGAAAGACCAAATGCTGTTAAGATGACAATTCTATCCAAAGCAATTTACACTTTCAACACAATCCCAATAAAAATTAGAACAGCCTTCTTTGCAGAAATGGAAAAGCCAATCGTAAAATTTATATGGAAGGATAGGATAAGAGGACCCAAATAGCCAAAACATCATGAAAAAGAAGAATGATGTTGGAGGACTCACATTTCCTCATTTTAAAACTTATTACAATGCTGCAGTTATCAAATCAGTGTGGTCCTGGCACAAGGAGACTACTAGATTCAAATTGAGAGTTCAGAAATAAACCCTCCTATCAATTACCAATTAATTTTTGACAAGACTGCCAAGTGCACTCAATTGGGAGAGAATAGTTTTTTCAACAAATTGTTCTGGGAAAACTGGATATCCATATGCCAAAGAATGAAGGTGGACTCTCCTCCATAGCAGAATCCTATTAGAAGGGTCCTAAGCAAGACAGAACTTCAGAGGGGCAAGCCCTGAGTGAAGCAAGAAGGCATTGAAAGAAGGAGACACAGTTATGAATGGATGTTGAAAAGGAGCTGGAGAGACAGATCCACACAAGGCAAGAGATGGACTTGGCTATGAAGATGCTGGAGAAGGATGTCTGTGAGAAGCAGATGCCTTGGTGTCTCCATGGCAGCAGCTGGATGATCTCAGGTTCTCGAGCATGAACTTGCTTTGAAGTTGCATAGTTCAGACTTAGGAGTAAAGCAGAAACATGAACTAAATAGTCACTTGGAAGAGATAACTATTCAGATGGCTGCTACCATTAAACGACATGAATGAAGATGGCCACAGGTGGGGTTAGGCCACCAGTCTGCTGAGCTGGACAACTGGCTCTCCAAGCAGGACTTCAGAGACAAGATCAAGAGTCTACAGCTGGATGTGGAGGAGCTCACCAGGATGCAGAACGAGCTTGAGTGCTAACTGAAATAGGAAAGAGAAAGAAGGTTCCAATATAATGGGAGCATCCCAGGAAAGGGCTCATGGAAGCCAGAACCCCAAATGGTTGAGAAGCACGAAATCAAGAGGAACACGATAAACTAAAAGTGCCCTTTGAAGAAAGCCACAGGCTGGTCTCACCCATGGATGAGCAGGATCTGCCGTGGGCATATGAAAGCCACAGGTGTGTCAGCTCTGCCAAGAAGATGGCAACATCACCAAGAATGTGTGTAGGAATTTTCTGTAGGACTTGTTCAACAAACTCCCTGCCTCTTCCTTCAGGCACCAGGCCTGAACGAGTCTGCAATCCCTGTTCCAAGCACCTGATGAAGCAGAATTCCACCAGCCCATCATGAGACAGGAGGACAAAAGCTGGACCAAAACTCATGCAGGACCCGTCTCTGCCTGTGTTAGGTGTAAGGATGCCCTAAGAGCACTGTCCTCAGAATCAACTAGAAGTTGATATGGAGGATACTTAAACACATCAGGCCCAGGGAACAAAGGCCCTGGGTAGTGGTGCTAAAGGTTTTGCTCATTTTCCCTAATGACCATGAATAAAATCTCCTCAGTTGAGCCTTTCTCTTCTAAATCTAAATACTTGCTTTAAAGGATTTCTTGTATAGCGTATCTTTGTAAGGCGCTATTACTCATTTTTATGAAGAGTGATAATAATAAGGGGGTGGATGTAATAGGAGAGAGTGGTCCAAGAAGATAAGACTAAAAAGGAAAATGATCATCTCCCTCTATTACATGTTCAGATTCACAGAGGAAAGACAAATGTTAACTGAGATAAAAATGAGCTCTTTAAGTTATTTCTACCAAACTGTGAATCCCAAAACTCAGGAAAAAGAAAGAAAAATTAAAGAGTAATATAAATTATGACTGTATTTAAAACAATATTGTATTATATCAGGACCAGAAGATTTCTAGTATTTGCCTGCAAATGATTTCATTATCAGAGTGAGAAAAAGGAATATTTGCAGTTTTTCCCCTTAATGATTTCAAGAGTAAATATCTGCCCTTCTCAGAATCTCCTACCACAAAACAAGCCAACTTTCTTCCTTGCCCACCCTCCTCCCAAGTTATAATGGAAATTTTAAGGAGTTATAAAGTTAAGGTTTGAGTTCTTCAAATAGGAAGTATTGAGGAAAGCAAAGCTAGGCAGGTGTAGAGTAAAACAAATTTAATTTATCCATGGCTGAAGATAGTTATTAAATTGCTTCTTGTTATTATAAGAAATCCCTTATGTTCTGAGCCAAACTGGAGAGCTGCTGGTGCACAGGATTCTTGGAATGAGCACAACTCAGACATCTCTTAGTAACAAACCCTTTGGGGGAAGGAAGAAGTGCATTTAGTAAGGGAAGGAAAGAGATGGAATGCACTATTTTGGTTGCTACATGTGTCTAGATTATTTTTTTATTCCAGTTAGGACCGGAGAAGAACCAGTTCTGTAAATGGTTTAGAATTCTGGGGTGGAAACATCCTGGAACCTTGGGGTCTGATAAATTCTGTCTATGGGAAAGATTTACAGCATGGGCTTGGGCTGTTATTCCAGAGGTCTTGCCTGTTTTTTGGTGAGGCCAAGGTTTAAGAGTTATTAAGGACAAATGAAATCCAGTAATTCTAAAAACAAACAAAACATGGCAAACAAGCCAATTAAAAAATGAGCAAAATACTTGAAGAAACATTTCTTCACAGAAGATATATAAATGCCTAATAAGCACCTGAAAACATGTTCAACTTCATGAGCCATTAGAGAAATGCAAATCAAAACTAAAATGAGGAAGACTTCCATGAAGATGGCAGACAAGAAAGACACAGGACCCTCTCCTCTCTGAGAAAATAGCTAGAGGACAGGCAGAAATGGCCTGGGAAAAATCCTTCCAGGGTTTAGGACAACAAGGGAAGGCTGGATAGTGCCCAGAAGAGAGAGGGGCAAAGGAAAAGAATCTCAACAGCAATCATGTGAGTTAAAAGCTGCAGCTGCAGTTGCCATATTCCCCCCCACCCTACAAACAATTTTGAATTCTCAGGCATTGGTCAGGCAGCAGCAGACAAAGGGGGCCCAGGAAAGGGAGAGAGAGGGACAGAGCCATCTGCTGGCAGACTAAGGAAGTGCATGTGAGAAAATTAAAAGTAAATAAGAGAAGTTTTTTTTTGGCCTTTATAGCCTTCCTTCCAAAGCCCCCAAGAAGTGGGTCTGCAACCCATTACTGGGTTCAGGGCCCAGATTTGAGTAACTCACAGGGACAATTCTAAAGGTCCAGAAGAGATTGAACCAAGAATCAAAGAACACGTTAACACACAGCCTCCAGCTACTAACCCCTACAAAAGAGTGAGGAATTGAGCATCAGTGTAAACACACCATCTTAATCAGATCCCCAGACATCAGCAAAAAATTACAAGCCATGCTAAGAAAGTGGAAGTAATGTATCAAACAAAGGAATATATCAAAACCCAGGTGAGACACATGATTTGAGACAGCTAATCAATGAGATTCATACAAATTTCCAAAAATCAAGTTAATGATTTGAGAGAAAATATGGCTAAAGAGATTAAGGACATCAAGAAAACACTGAGAAAGTACAAAGAAGAATTTGAAAACCTGAATAGAAAAATAACAGAACTCATGGGAATGAAAGACATTATTGGTGATATAAAAACCACATTAGACTTAATGTCTATAGACGCTTTAATTTACTTGACTGTACAAGTGTGGAAATGGATAGAGTTGATGGTAACACATTATAGTAAGTAGCAGCTGGTTTATAAATGGGAATGTGGCTGGAAAGAGTAGTCTAGGGATGTAAATGTCAACTGAAAGAAAGCTAGAGAATAACCTAGGGACTGAATAACACAGTGAACCCAGAGGTGGATGAGAATTGAGGTTGATGGTACAGTTGCACGAGTATCCTTCTGTGAGCTAGAGCAGATGTACATCACTATTGCAGAGTGGTGAGAATGTGGAGAAGCATGGGAGAAATACAATTGGTGTGACCTATGGACTGTAGTTAATAGCAATACTGTAATATTCTTGCATCAATGCCAAAGATGTACTGTGTTGATAATGGCAGGGAGGTGTGGAAAAAGTGTGTCAAATGTATGCTATTGACCATGATTGGCAGTAATAGTCTGATGATATCATCTCATAATCTGTAACAAATGCTCTACCATGGTGTAGTATGTTGGTGAAGATGTGTGGTATGGGAATTCTACACATGTGCATGGTTCTAAGTTGTAAGTTCACAACTTCTGTAATAAAAATATATTTAAAAAGTAATAATAGGGTGGGCTGGAGGGAAAATACCAAATGTAAGATATAGACTATAGTTAGTAGTAATAGTTTGACAACATTCTTTCATAATTTGTAACAAATGTTTCAAAACAATGCAAAATGTTTGTGGTGTGGTGATGTATGGGAGCTCTGTATGATGTTATGCATGTTTGTTTTATAAGTTTAAAGCTTTTACTATACACTTATTGTTTATGTATGTTCATGTGTGAAAGATATACTTAAATAAAACAAAATAAAAACACCTTAGAGGTACACAACAGCAGACTCGAAATGAAACAAGAAAGAATAAGTGATACAGAAGACAGCTGAAATTGAAGAGAGAGAAGAATGGAGAGAGAAAAGGATGAAAGAAATTGTGTAGGAGCTCAGGAAGTTGAATGATAATACAAAATGCAACAACATACATGTCATGGGAATTCCACAGAGAGAAGAGAAGGTAAAAGGTGCAGAAAGAGTACTTGAGAAAATAATGGCTGAAAGTTTCCCAACTGTCATGAAAGAAATGAACGTATATGTACAAGAAGCGCAGCGTACCCCAATCAGGATAGATTTAATCAGATCTATCAGGATAGATCTGAATAGACCTAAGACATATACTACTCAGAATGTCAAACATTAAAGTTAAAGAGAAAATTCTGAGAGCAGCAAAGGAGAAGCAAACCACTACATAGAAGGGATGCCCAGTAAGACTTAGTGCAGATTTCTCATCAGAAACCATGGAGGTGAGAAGACAGTGGTATAATACAATTTGGATACCAAAAAGGAAAAACTGCCAGCCTACAATTCTTTATCTAGCAAAATTGTCCTTCATGAAGGTGAGTTTAAAATATTCATAAACAGACAGAAACTAAGAGAGTTTGTAAAAAAGAATCTGCCTTTGCAAGAAATATTAAAGGGAACCTTACAGCCCAAAAGAAAAAGACAGAAAAGAGAGGCTAGGAGGAGAGTTTAGAAGGCAAGAAAGAATAACCAAAAGAGTAAAAATCAGACAAAAATGAGATATGACATATGAAATCCAAAGAATAAAATTGTGGAAGTAAATAATGCATTTACAATAATGTCATTGAATGTGAATGGATTAAGTACCCCAATCAAAAGATATAGGCTGACAGAATGGATTAAAAAACATGAGCCATCCATATGCTGTCAATAAGATCCTCATCTTAGACCCAGGGATACAAACCAATTGAAAGTGAAAGGTTGCAATGCAAACAGTAACCAAAAAAGAGCAAGGGTTGTTATACTAATATCAGACAAAACAGACTTTAAATGCAAAAATGTTATAAGAGGTACAGAAGAGCATTATATATTAATAAAAGTGACAATCCGCCAGAAAGAAATAACAGTCATAAATATCTATGCACATAGCCAGGGTGCCCCAAAATACATGAGACAAACACTGGAAAAACTGAAGGGAGAAATAAGACATCTCTATACTAATAGCCGGAAACTTCAACACACCACTCACATCATTAGATAGAACAACTAGATAGAAGATCAACAAGGAAACAGAGAACCTGAACAATATGATAAAACAAGTTAGGCCCAAAAGACATAAACAGAATGTTACATCCCAAATCAGTGGGTTATAAATTCTTCTCATGTGTTTATGGATCTTTTTCCAGGATAGACCACATGTTAGGTCATAAGGTAGGCCTCAATAAATATAAAATGATTAAAATTATACAAAGCACCTTCTCAGATCATAATGGAATGAAACTGGAAATCAGTAATAGGTGGTGTCACAGTTTGGCAGTTTGATTTAGTTATGAATTCCAAAAATAGATATTGGATTATGCTTGTAAACTGGTCTGTTAATCTGGGCATGATTAAATTATGATTAGGGTGTTGACTGGGCCATGTCAGTAGGGCATTGAGCCCCACCCGTTAGTGGGTGGGGTCTCAAAGATAAAAAGACATGGCAAAGGACACAGGTGGAGTAGTCTTTTGAGTTGGAGTTCTGATGTTGGAGTCTTGAGCTGGAGCCCTGGGAAGTAAGCATACAGAGAGCTTGGTCATGAGGAAGGAGAGAAGGCCCCAGGAAAAGAGACTGTTCATTTGTCTGAGAGTCTACAGCTGACCTTGTGGAGAGAACAAGCAGCTGAACCTGGAGAGAATCAAGCCCCAGGAAGAGAGGAACCCAGGAAGCCAGACCCCTCACAGAGTTGGGTGAGGGAAGTAACTTATGCCTTATGGCCTGGTAACTGTAACCTTCTACCCCCAAATAAATACCTTTTATAAAGACCAACCAATTATTGGCATTTTGCATCAGCACGCTTTGGCTGACAAATGCAGTTGGGAAAGGAGAAAATTCACAAATGTGTGGAGGCTAAACAATTCACTCTTAAACAATCAGTGGGCCAAAGAAGAAATTCAGAGTGAACTTAGTAAATATATTGACAAATGAAAAGGAGAACACAATTTATCAAAACTTATGGGATACAGCAAAGGCAGTGTTTTGAGGGAAATTTATAACCCTAAACGCCTCTATTAAAAAATAAGAAAGAGCTAAAATCAAAGATCTAATTAAATGAATGGAGAAACTAGAAAAAGAACAGCAAACCAATCCCAAAGAAAGCAGAAGGAAAGAGATTATAAAGATTAGAGCAGAAATAAATGAAATTGAGAACAAATAACCAATAAAGAAAATCAACAAAACCAAAAGTTGGTTCTTTGAGAAGATCAATAAAATGGACAAACCCCTAGCTAGACTAAGAAAGAAAAAAGAGAGAAGAGGCAAATAAATAAAATCAGAAATGAAAAAAGGGAAGTTACAACTGTCCCCACAGAAATAAAAAGGATCATAAGAGGATATTATGAGAAACTGTATGCCAACAAACTAGAAAACCTAGATGAAATGCATAAATTCCTAGAAATGCACAGTGTACACTGATGCAACAAGAAATACAAGAACTTATCAAACCAATCACATTTAAAGAGATTGAATCAGTCATCAAAATCTCCCAAGAAAGAAAAGTCTAGGACCAGATGGCTTCACTGGTGAATTCTACCAAGCATTTTGAGAAGAATTAATACCAGTCCTGTTTAAACTCTTCTAAAAAATTGAAGAAGAGGGAAAATTACCCAACACATTTTTTTAAGTCAACATCAGCCTAATACTAAAGCCAGATAAAGATAGTAGGAAAAAAAATTACAGAGCAATCTCTGTAATGAATGTAGATGCAAAAATTCTTTGCAAGGGTGGTTCAACATAAGAAAAATCAATTAATGTAATACATCATATTAACAAATGAAAGGACAAAAAAAAAAAAAACACATGATCATCTCAATTGATGCAAAGAAGGCATTTGACAAAATCCAGCATCCTTTCTTGATAAATACACTTCAAAATATAGGTATTGTGGGAGGCCAGTGGGTCCCCAGTCCTGGCTGCCCCTCCCTAAGTGAAACTCAGCCCACAGTTTGCAGCCTCCTGCATGCCCCAGACACAAATTAAAATTTAAGAAGCCTCCTCACAAAGGATCAATATACAGATGGCATCATAGACAGTAATTTTCTCCAGGTTGTACCATTCCTTCCTATAATAACATCACCAGACCCCATTTGTGTAACTCTGTTATGAAATGTCTTTGGAGACCCTATATATCACCCTTTATTTTCCCTGCCTCTTTGCAGAGTGCTAACTTCATTCTCTGAACCGCCATCTTTGGAGACACTCTCTCATCTGTAAGTCCCAATAAATAAAGCTAATGTCAAAAACTGCACCAGGTGCATTCTTTGGTCTTGCCGCTGCCCCTACCTGTGCTTTTCAGGAGTTGGGTTGCAACAGGTGTGCAAGGAAAGTTACTCAACATAATAAATGGCATCTATGAAAATCCCACAGCCAACATTGTACTTTATGGGGAGAGGATGAAAGCTTTCCCTCTAAAATCAGGAACAAGTCAAGGATGCCCACTGTCACAACTGTAATTCAACATTGGGCTAGAAGTTCTAGCTAGAGCAATTAGACAAGAAAAAGAAATAAAAGGCATCCAAATTGGAAAGGAGGAAGTAAAACTCTCACTATTCACAGATGGCATGATCCTATATTTAGAAAATCCCGAAATGTCTACAGCAAAGCTATTTGAGCTAATAAATGAGTTCAACAAAGTGGCAGGTTACAAGATCAACAAGCAAAAAGTCAGTAGCATTTCCACACATTAGTAATGAGCAAGCTGAGGAGGAAATCAAGAAAAAGATTTCAATAGCAACAAAAAGACTCCAATATCGAGGAATTAATTTAACCAGGAATGTAAAGGATCTGTAGTCAGAAAACTACAAAACAATGCTAAACGAAACCAAAGGAAACCTAAACAAATGGAAGGACATTACATGTTCATGGATTGAAAGACTAAACATCATGAAGTTGTCAATTCCACCCAAATTAATTTATAGATTCGATGCAATAGCAGTCAAAATTCTAACAACTTACTTTACAGAAATAGAAAAGTCAATTACCAATTTATTTGGAAGGGAAAGGTATCCTTAATAGCCAAAAATATCCTGAAAAAGAAGAGCAAAGCCAGGGAACTTAAGCTTTCTGACCTTGAAGTGTATTATAAAGCTACAGTGGTCAAAATAGCATTGTATTGGCATAAAATTAGACACATTGATCAATGGAATCAAATTGATAGTTCAGAAATAGACCCTTAACTCTATGATCAACTGATTTTCAATAAGCCGACCAAGTCCACTTTTCTGGGTCAGAGCAGTCTTTTCAAATAATGCCTCCTGGGAAACACTTGTTTGGGAAATAAGGGTTATTTACTTCTTCAGGATCCTGCATTGTGGTATTAGGGTTTAGTGCTAAGGGGCTTCACCAGCTAGTTTGGACAGAAGGTGCTCAAGAATCAGTTGGGAAACTGATCTTTTCGTAATATTCTTTTCAATTTGCAGGATCATTGAAGAACAAGAAAGAAAAAGAAGGACTGGAAGAAGAGATAAAGAAGAGACTCCATAAATCCTGTTGTATTCCCTCAGTTTTCTGAGCAGTGTTTGGGTCATGCAACTGCCAGAGGCGACTGAGCGGAAAAACTTCTTGTTTAGCCTGTTCCGCCCCTTTTCCTCGGCTTCCTCTGTCAATGCATCCATTCGAATATCAGATGACATTTTCAGTCTCGGATGGAACTGGAGCCCATATGTTCTTGAGTAACTGAGTAGGTGAAATTCAACAAGATAAGATTAAGGATGAAGGAATACAGCGGCATTGCTAAGAAAACTAACTGAACCCCAGACCACGGTACAAGCTAACTGAACCCCAGATCACAGTGAAGGCTGAGTGAGCCTAGACCACGGTTCAGGTTAATTGAGGCCCAGACCAAAGTACAGGCGGATTTAACTCAGACCACGGTACAGGCTGAGCCCCAGAACACAGTACAGGCTAAGTGAGCCCCAGACCATGGTACAGTTTAATTGAACCCACTGTGTGCTGTGACACAGGTAACAAAGCTGCAGGGGTTCCCAGGGGGCTGTCGTTAAGAAAGGGAGCAATTGCTCTGGGGCGTGAAGGTCAGGCATCGTTCTGGGGCAGAACAATGGAGAGGACCACCAGTGCCGCTCTGGAGGTAGGAAGCTGGGGCGCCAGACAACGCCAGGAGGGGGCCCACAAAGTCGACACCAGAGCCGCTGACCGCTGGCGCCCCTTCAGGTGTCCTGTAGAACCCTTGGGCTGTGGCCCACCTGCCCTCCTCCCCAGCGCACTGCCTCGCTGCTTCCGGCTGTGCTGGCCTCCTGTCCTCAAGCCATCCTCCCTTCTGCCCTGCGCAGTTTGCCTCTCCCAGGCCTCCACTCCCAGTGCCCAGGCAAGCCACTGACCTTTCTGCCACTATACCTGGGTTTGCATTTTCTAGAATTTTCTATAAACACATACAGCTTATACTCCTTTTGTTTGGCTTCTTTCAAGCAGAGTAATTTTGAGATTCACCCATGTTGTTGGCTCGGTCCTCACCAGAGCAGTCACTCTAGGTCTAGAGCCGCCTTCCCTGCCTGCACCCACATGCTCCCGCTAACACCACGGTCTAGGGGTACAGAGAAAGCCTCGCGCACACCGCGAAGGCATGTGCACCTTGCTTCCACCTACAATCCCGCTTTTTCCTCGGGTGAGGGGAGGAAGGTCCAGGCCATGTCGTCCTCTGCTCTTGCCATTTCCCACCATCCGGGAGCAGCTGGCCTGAAGCAGTGGCCTTTCCCTCATATTGTGATTTTGTGGGTTGTTTTGAAGATCAGGACACAGACGCCATGAACGACTCGTGCACCATTCTTAACGTACACACCGAAAGCCCAAAAAGCCACGTAGTTGTCGTTCTTTCTAAAGTTATTCCAGTGACTTTCCAGTTAACAATTTGGAGGCAAGTTTCCCTTAAGAGGATATCAATTACCAATATCTTCAAATGTTAATGAGATGTTACATCGTAAGTCCCATTAATTCGCAATTTGACCTCATACACACTAATACTCGAATTTCCAATCTTTCACAGCACATGACAAAGTTATTGGGAAAACTGGCCTACCACAACCAAAGATGTTACAGAATACACACAATCCTGACAGGGAGAGCCAAGATCCGGGAGCAGTTTACTTTAAGAAACAATTCTTCTAAAAAATATATGGGAAATAGAAATAATTTTAAATGATCAAATCATATTAAATGCACGACTGTGACTCAAAATTGCAATTTACTATGTGTTGTGTTATAGTACATGAAACATGCACACACACCCTATAGAATGTTATGTTGACATCCAAGACAGTCAAAGCCTTCCATAATTCAATATCCTACTATTTTCTGGTGGAACCAAAAAATAAACAACCAGCAAATTACTTCACCTCTTAAAAAAAAATCATTTACACTTTAAAAATGGGATGAGGTGGGATTACAATCTCCTCCTTAAAAATGTTTCTAGAGCTGCTAAAAAACTTGTATTTACAAAATGTTGATAAAAATATTCCTCTGGATTGTAAAAAATTGGGAGCTATAGAAGGACCACATTCTTAATCAGACTGGCTTCTTTCTCTCCTGCTTTGTCAGAGGCTGGCTTCATTTTCAGTTTTAGTTTAGTTTTCTGCAGGTAAATCTTTAGTTATTTTGGCTAACTACTTAGGCCTGCTTTCCTTCTGCTCCCCTTTTCCCTTTTGCTTGCCCTTTTCTTTGTCTGATGAGTTAACCTTTCCTCCTGCCCTTTTGGGCTTCGTTTCCACTTTCACAAGAGCAGGTTTAGCTGTGGACCTCAGCGACCTCCTCTTGGGCTCCCCCTTCACTGCCCCTTCGGAGGAACTGTATTTCCCCTTGGGCATCTGGTCCCCTGGCTGCGGTGCGCCCAGAGCTGTCACCTTGCTGGGCTGTTCCCTGAGCCGCGGGAGGGAAGGGCCTCTTGAAGACTCTGCTGGAACGTCTTCAGGACTGGGATGCTCGCTCTAAAATCAGTGAGCAATGTGTGGTGTGGAGCCATGGCTGGGAGCCACATGTCTGGGATTCAAGCAGTAGAAACTAAGTGGCCTCATTCATTATTATCCCAAGTGATAGTCTAGCAAAAGTTCTGCTGCTCATCCCCATGACTGTGGATTCTGCTGGTTAGAGGTCTTTGCTCCTGGAGGAGGAATACTTCCACCAGGGGACAAATGACGATCACATTAAACTGGACATTGAGGTTTGACCCCTTGCCCCTCTGGCTCGTCTTGCCAGAGAAGGGGTTACTAAACTGGAAGATGGTATGTGCGGGATGCAGGAGGCCCCTGTGTCCTTTAAATATTCCCATGTCCTCTGAGTAAGATCGTGGAAAACTTCCATAACCCAATACTGCTATTGGCAGATTTCTAGTGTCCCAGACCTTTAAAGAATAGAAATTTGCATCACCTCTGCTAGGCAAGGAACCACAAGATGCTTGTTGAAAGCAAAAGGAATATGGAATGAGGGTGGTGGAAAATACAGCCAGGACCATGGGACCAGTTTCTGAACTGAGGATTTAAAAAGTACATTTCTATGTACATTAACCATATTTTCTTTGCATCCACCTCTCCCCTAGCACCTATCATGGCATCTGTAGCAGTTTAGCATTGTTTATGAATTCCAAAAATAGATGCTGGATTCTGTTTGTAAACTGGTCTGGACCTGGGAGAGATTAAATTATGATTAGGGCTTTGACTGGGCCACGTCAGTACGGCGTTGAGTCCCTGCCCCCTTGGTGGGTAGAGACTTGCAGATAAAAACCACACGGCAGAGCAGAGGAGTGAGTTGGAGTTTTGATGCTGAGTCTTGAGCTGCAGCCCAGGAAGTGAACACACAGAGGAGCAGAGCAACTGAGCCCAGAGAAAACTGAGTCCCCGGGAGAGAGACAGAGCCAGTCACCTGAGAGTCTACAGCTGCCCTTGTGTAGAGAGCAGGGCAGCTGAACCTGGAGAGAAACAAGCCCCAGGAAGAGAAGAACCCAGGAAGCCTGAACCCTTGTAGACGCTGGCAGCCATCTTGCTCTAACACGTGGCAACAGACTTTGGTGAGGGAAGTAACTTACTCTTTATGGCCTGGTCACTGTAAGCTTCTACCCCAAATAAATACACTTTATAAAAGCCAACAGATTTCTGGTATTTTGCATCAGCACCCATTTGGCTGCCTAATACAGCACAGTAATAGTGGTTATCTTTATAGCTCAGTATTTAAGTTACAGGATAGCTATCACGAGGGGAGCATGACTCTGCTAAAAGAGGTATAAACATCACCAAAACATGGATGAATGGACCCTGTACCTCCTTTTGAAGACAGGGTTATTGTACTGTAGGTTGCACACATCACAATTGCATCGTGTTTTGCAGAAATTCAAAAATCTTGTCTGGAGGCACAAAGACAGTTTGTATGGCAAGATATGTAGGATTTTCTAAGACAGAGGCAAACTAACGACAAAAACCAATGACAATCTGATTCTCTGATTCTCTATCAACTTCCATCCAAAAGAGAACAGGTCCTTGTCATTCCACCTGCCAGAGCGCACCAGATAGACCATTTCTAAAACTCGTTTTCCAACAAGGAAATAAGGCAACCATGCACTGATCAGAAACAAACAGCCTAGAACTTGATTCAGCATGGAAGACCAAAGAGCACAATTTCTGCCCATCAGATAAGCCAGCAGACGGCAAGTAGATGCAGGTATCCAGATTCAGGCTGCTCTGATGGAGGGGCTCGGATGAGCAGATCTCAGGGGAACCTCAGGAAGTAATCTGCAGAACCATGGCTCAGAGACACTTAATTTAGTTAAAAGCACACTAAAGTTTATTCATATTGGGGGAAATCAGTCAATAGATTAATTATGATCAAAGCCAGAACCACAGTTTATAAAAGAAAAGAGAACACCATATTGTCCAGGAAGAGTGGGGCTGGGTTTGTGTCCTTGGGCAGACGAGTGGCTGAACTTATCACTGAGAAGAACTCTTCCCAAAGCTAATGGAACCATGATGGAAGGCAGTTTTGATTTTTAATGGATTTTTTTTTAAAGAAACCTTGTGATTTCAGATGTGGGGGGTATGTTTTGGTTCATCTTTAGTTAATAACTATCAGATCCCTTTTTAAAAAATTTATTTTTATTATGGTACATTTATATGTAACATAAATTTTCCCATTTTAACCACTTTCAATATTGTACAATTCCGTGGTATTATTTACATTCACAATGTTGTGCTATCATCACCACCATCCATCACCAAAACTTTTCCATCCTCCAAACAGAAATGTTGTACCTGTTAAGTATTAACTCCTCCCTCATCCCATAACCTCATTTAACTTCCCATCTCCTTGAATTTGCATATTTTAGTTGATGTAAGTGAAATCATAGAGTGTTTGTCCTTTTGTGTCTGGCTTATTTCACTCAGCCTGATGTCTTCAAGGTTCATCCATACTGTAGCATGGGCCAGAACTTCATTCCTTCTTACAGCTCAATTACATTCTGTCATATGTAGATACTTTGTTTTGTTTATCCATTCTCTGGTGGACACTTGGGAGGCTTCCATCTTTCGGTTAGTGTGAATAACAGCACTATGAACAATGGTATCCAAACACCTGTCCAAGTCCATGCTTTCAATACTTTTGGATATATATCTAAAAGTGGGAATGCTGGATCATATGGTAATTCTATGTTTAACTTTTTGAGGAACCACCAAACTGCATTCCACAGCAGCTGTACCATTTTTCATTTCCACCAACAATGCATAAGTGTTCCTATTTCTCCATTTCCTCATCAACATTTGTTTTTTTATTTTTTTAACAATAGCTATTCCAGTGTGTGTGAAATGGTATCTCATTGTGGCTTTGGTTTTTATTTCCCTAATGGCTAATGATGTTGAGAAACTTTTCATGTGCTTATTGGCCATTTTTATATTTTCTTTGGAGAAATATTCAAGTCCTTTGCCCATTTATAAATTGGGTTGTCTTTTGTTGTTAATTTGTAGGAGTTCTTTGTATAATCATATATACTGTCAGATATATGATTCCCATATATTTTTCCTTTTCTGTAGTGTGTCTTTTTGCTTTCTTGATAATGTCCTTTGAGGTGCAAAAGTTTTAAGTTTTAATGAAGTCCAAGTTATCTATATATTTTTCCTTTTGTTGTGTGTGCTTTTTGTGTAAAGCCCAAGAATCCATTATCTAACACAAGGTCCTAAAGCTATTTCCATATGTTTTCTTGTAAGAGCTTTATAGTTTTAGTTCTTATATCTAGATCACTGACCCATTTTAAGTTAATTTTTGCATATAGTGTGAGGTAGGGGTCCACTTTCTTTCTTTTTTTTTTTTTTTTTTGTATGTGGATGTCCAGTTTTCAGAGCTCTTATGATGGGAATTTCAACTTAATTAAGCCAGTATTACACCACTTCTCTCCTTAGAATTTCCCAGATAAATTCAGAAAAATAATATCTTCAAAATGCTAGGAGAAAACTTTACTGTGGTGTAGGCAAAGGCTTCCTACTATAACTCAAAATCCAGAGGCAATGTGTTGCTGGTCAGGAACTGGGTCCGTGAAAACGGTGCCGCGGATGAGAAAGAAAGAAGACAAAGAGAAGAAAAACTGGCATCAAGGGACTCTCAGCCTGGAGAGAAGAGCCCAGCCACACCATAGAGTGTGGCTTTTATTTGGTTTTTGACCAATCAAAATACATATCGCATATCCAAAGGCAATAGATAAGTGACAGTTTACATTTTAGTAAAACCAGCAAGTTCTGAAGGGATTACATTCCTGCATGTAGCAGATGTTGTAAATCTTATCTAACATACAAAATACTCAATAGAAGCTCAGGATGTTTCCCCTCTCAGCTACTATAAGACCCTATCTCATTATCATGAGACTAGGCTCTTATCTCCTACATTCCAGGGTGTCTCCTATATTCCAAAGTGATCTGCTTCCTGTCAGTAGACATGGCCTTTAATTAAAACTCCATCATTTCCCCCTTTTTTATTAATTAAATTTTTTCAGTGAAGACTATAGGAACCATTATATAAGCTGATACAAGGTGACCTCCTGTCACACTTGTCTTCTTCCATGGGCTCTTGTGACTGTGCCTGTCTTAGGTTGTCCTCCTCTGAGAATCTTACCTGTCATTGGCAACCAGTCAAGCCTTTGAGCTCTTACATGGAAGGCAATTTCATTAATATTTATACTTCTTCAGGTTCCTTAAGTGAATATTTTTGTGCAGATAATTAGTATTAAGATCTACGGGTTATTAGTAGAATCTTTCTACTAAATAATGTAAAATTAGTTTTTCATGGCCAAGTTTCTTAACATAAATGCATTTATCCAATCTAATTATCCATTTTTTCTATGAATATATGTCATTACTCTACCCTTGACAATACAATCAATTAAAATGCATATAACAATAATTCCTAATCTAATTCAAAATGATATTTAAACTGTTTTTTGTTTCCACCAGTGAAATGGAAATTTTCAGACCATTTTTATGCCAGTCCTTAACATTTTGTTGAGTCTGGACTCCTTGATGCAGGGCTGTGCCAGCGACGGCTACAGTGGTTATGATGCCAATCAGTCCCAAAATTCCAGTTATTAAAAGTTCAATCAGTCTTTTAGTTCCTTTTAAATAATGGTCGAGGAAATGCCACAGCAACTGGGATTCTGGAGACTGCTGCCAATGTCTGGTCATCTGAACCCGTAACCATAGTCCTTTTCTTCTTCTTGCTATAAAAAGAGTTTGATTTTCCTGCAAATATGAATTCTTAAGACATGTAAATAAAGAGCAATTGGAGGAACTAATGTTCCTTTCACCCAAAGTTACTTTACCAATGATAAAAACTATAGGATCTTGTACACATACTGTAAGAAATTGAGTTTTCTTTTTAAAATAGTAATATTAGTTTTACTGCCTTGCCATTCAAAAATTGCACCAGTTCCCAAAAATAATTTCCACAAATAACTTTGAGTTTTGTTAAGTTTAGTGTCCCATGGTTGTGGGATATATCTTCCTTGATTTTTCCAAATTATTGAGCTGTTAGTAAATACTTTATTACCAAATTGCCAGAAATAAGGATTATTGGTCATTAGTTATTATGGTTGAATTATTAACGAACCAAGATATGGTTATGTTTTTAATAGGTTTTGGTAACACTATAAGGGCCCGATCCTTTACAATTCCATAGGAATCATTAAACAACACAACCTCTGTAAGCCCATGACAAATATGCCATTTGTCATTAAGTAGTCTCTTGTGAGTGGGACATGTTAGATTTACCATATTTTCTGGTTTATATGGTAACAAAGGGAAAAGGAGAACATAAATTTGAGTTTGATTTTTTCTTGTTAAAACTACACTGCGATTGTAAGTTTGCATGCATACAGATGCAAAGAGGGTGGTCTATAAAAGGTAAAATTAAATTTTCTATAAATTTCCCTTCTTCTTTTGGCTTTAAGGGTAGTCATATATCTATAGGTCCTGGAAAATGGTGAGATTGATTAAGATAAATTGGGTAAGACTAATTGTTCCAAGTTAACAGATCTAGAAGAGGTGGGTTGGTTATGTATGCCCAATAAGTGTAATTATGATGTGGTATCTTACCTTGACCTAATACTTTACCTATAATTAATCCAATATGAAACCACCATGTCCATAGTTTAAGTTTTGGCAGCATCTTCAACTCTAGGCTTGATTCTTCTGGAGGGGATCCACTGCTGTTCTCCTGTTTCTGTAACGATAAGAGCAAAACCTCGGCCCCAAATCTTTACTTCTCCTTTTTCCCATTTATTGGTTGTTTTATTTTTCCAATATATTGATTGTTCACATTTTTCATTTTTATTCTTTTTATTAACCTCCCAATGTCTTTCTGCTGCTGTGATATTAGAAATTTGTTGTCTATTAAGAAAATTTAAGGTAAACAATGCTTTAGATACTTTGTCTTTCGCAGATTCTCCTCCATCTCCCCCTTTTTGTTTTTGCAACATTAATTTTAATAAGTGATTGTTTTCTACTATGGCTTGTCCTTGGGGGATATATGGAATTCCTGTAACATGTTTAATATTCCAGTCACTGTAAAATTTTTTGAAAGATTGACTAAGAGAGGCAGGCCCATTATCAGTTTTTAGCTGTGCTGGCAGGCCCATTATTGCAAAACAATGTAATAAATGAGAACGTACATGTGAGGCCTTTTCACCAGCTTGAGCAGTTGCCCAAATAAAATTAGAAAATGTGTCCACTGTCACATGCACATACTGAAGGTGGCCAAAAGAGGGCACATGTGTAACACCATTTGCCAAATATCAATAAGATAGTCTCCACGGGGATTTGTGGGCCCACAAGTAGGACTTGTCTAACAATCCTTTTACTTTCTTCTACAGTTAAGTGGGGATATTTATGATGTAAGCCAGAAGCATTAGTATGTGTAAGTTTATGATAATCAGTAGCAGATTCTGTATGAGCAATAAGTTTATCTACCAAATCATTTTGTGAAGCCATAGGGCCGGGAAGTTGAGAAAGGGAACGAATATGAGTAATGTAGATTGGATTAGATCGTTCACGAACAGTTTTTTGTAATTGTAGGAAAAGAACTTCTAATTCAGAAGCTGGAGTTATCTGAGTTGTTTCTATATGACAAACAACATGACAAACGTAAGCAGAATCAGACACAATATTTAAAGGCTCATAAACATCAGTTAGCAATTGAATAGCAGCCATTAGTTCTACCTTTTGGGCAGGTGAATAATGTGTTTTTCACGATTTTGTAGTTGGGCCTAAATAGCCTGCATTCCCATTACTGCTGCCATCAGTATAGTAAGTTAGTGCAGCAGAGAGTGCTTGTTGTTTGACAATCTTAGGAAGAATCCATGAGGTAGGTTTTAAAAACTGTAAAAATTTTGAATTTGGGAAGTGATTGTCAATTGTTCCAATAAAATCTGCTAAGGCCACTTGCCAAGAGCTACTGAACTGCCAGAGCTGAGAAAGCTCTTGCTTTGTAAGGTCTAGTATGATTTTATCAGGATCTCTAGCCATAAGCTGTCTCAGGCAAATACGGCCTTTTGATATTATTGTTGAAATTTTTTCAGGATAAGTATGAAGTTTTTTTGTATCTTTGTTTGGTAGGAATATCCATTCTATTATGCTCTCCTCTTGCCAAAGTATCCCAGTAGGGGAATGGCAAGATGGAAATATTAAAAGAGAAATTGGAAGATTTATATTTATCCTTGTTAGCTGGCTATTTTGTACTCTTTTTTTCTAGCCATTTTAACTCCTCTTTTTCTTCTGGGCTTAAGATGCGAGGACTATTTAAGTCAGGGTCTCCTGTTAGAGTATTGAAAAGATTAGTTAAAGCATAAGTTGGAATTCCTAAAGTAGGCTGTACCCAATTAATATCACCCAGTAATTTCTGAAAATCATTTAAAGTACGTAAATTATCAGTTCAAAACTGGACTTTTTGTGGAGTTATAATATTTTTATTAATAGTATGACCTAAATATTGAAAAGGAACTTGTTTTTGAATTTTTCTTCTGCTATTTGCAACCCATGTTGAGGAAGAATTTCTTTAGCCAGCTGAAATAGCTGTTTCAGCTCAGAAGATTGCTCAGTGGCAAAAAGAATATCATCCATATAATGAATAATCATAGCCTTAGGAAATTGTTTTCGTAAAATTTGTAATGGAATGTGAACAAAGGATTGACATAATGTAGGACTGTTCATCATTCCCTGAGGTAAAACTTTCCACTGATATCATTCGGTAGGAGCTAAATGATTAATAGAAGGAATAGTAAATGCAAATTTTTCTCTATCATTTGGATTAAGAGGAATAGTAAAGAAACAATTTTTTAAGTCAATAATAATAATATGCCAATTTTGTGGGATCATAGTTGGGGATGGCAAACCAGGCTGTAAAGATCCCATAGGTTGAATAACTTTGTTAATTTCACACAAATCAGTTAACATGCACCATTTGCTAGATTTCTTTTTAATTACAAAAACTGGAGAATTCCATGGACTAGTAGAGGGCTCAATATGCCCTGCCATTAACTGCTCTTGCACTAATTTTTTCAGGGCTTCCAATTTTTCTTTTGGAAGGGGCCACTGATCTACCCAGATAGGCTTGTCAGCCATTTTAAAGGTAATGCGAAGCCCTTTGTAACAGTAGCCCCTACTCTAAATTTGAATATCCTAGGCCACTGTAGTCTCCAGTAAGTTGCATTTCAGGTCAGGAAGGGGTTGCATATTGCATATGAGTAATAAGATGTTTAGCTGTATTAGAAACATGAGGAATATTCAACTAAGCGCCCCACTGGTATAATAAGTCTTTACCCAATAAATTAAGTCCTACATCCACAACATAAGGTTGCAGAGCAGCCTCTTGTCCTTCCGGACCTTCTACCTTAAATATCTGAGTACTCTGGTAAACATCTGTCATTGTGCCAATGCCAGCGAAAACTGGAGGCACCTTTTGCAAAGTCCAAGCTTGTTGCCAATATCGTTTAGCAATGATAGAGACATCAGCCCCGGTTATCCACTAATCCTAAAAATATGTTTCCGTTTATTTTTATGGTAATTTCAGGCCTTTCATCCCCAATTGCTGTTTGCCAATAAACTTTATGCCCAGTGGAACCAAATTCTTCTGCACGTTTTATAGGAGGTTTACGATACGGTAACAAAAGAAGTTGAGCCATGCTATTTCCTGATTCAATTTGATGGGGAGTTAAATTTTGTACTAATAAACAAATTTCTCCATCAAAATTGGAGTCAATGATCCCTGTTTGCACTAAAACACCTTGGGTTGTAAGACTGCTATGGCCAATAATGAAACCTACATTGTTTTTTGGGATAGGCCCTTTAATTCCTGTCCTTATTTTTTGTATACCCAGTGAAGACATAATAAACTTAGTTTCAGCTGAGGGAAGATCGACAGCTACACTGCCTTTGGTAACTGCCTTAAGTTCTGTTATAGGCCGGATTGAGCTGCTCCATTGCTGACTGGGTAGATTTGAGCTAGGTCGGGAAATGTGCTCATATTGCTTGTCTGAGGGCCTTGAGTGAGTTCCACTTGGAAGTTTTCCAACTTATTAATGAGACTGCCATTTTTATGATATCTAGAATGGCATTCCTTGGCCCAGTGAAACCTCTTCTGGCATATAGGACATACACGAGTCAGTATTGATCTATTATTGCCGCTAGATGGAGCTCTAACACCAGTTTTGGCTCAGCAATCCTTTATCATATGACCTGGTTTCCCAATTTAAATTATTAATCATAGGACTATGTCCCTTTATAGCAGCTGCAAGAAGGGTCATGTTATACGTATTAGACCAAATGTCTTGGCATGCCCTTATATAATCCTGTAAATATCTCCATTTGCTTTTATTGAACATAAAGCCTTTTTACACTCACTGTTAGCATTATCAAATCCAACATCAGAATAAGCATTTCTTTAAGATTAGCCTGAGTTACTGTCTTGTTGACTACATCTGCCAGCCTCGCTACAAATTCAACATAGGGTTCAGTATTTCCTTGAACAATTTTTGAAAATGATTGTACAGCCTCTCCAGGGGTGGAGATTCATCGCCAGGCGGCTAGGCAGCACAATCGAACTTGTACAATGGCAATATCATCATATTGAGCTTGGCGAGGAACCCCAGCCCGTTGACCTATTCCTAATATTTGTTCAGTGGTAATAGGCACTGGTGGATTTTGCTGTTGATTTTGTCATACTACAATATTAGCTTCATCAGTCCACTAAGTTTTAAATTGTAAAAATTCTGCTGAATTAAGAACAGCTCGAGCTAACAAATCCCAGTCCTAGGGTATTAATCTGTCTGCTTGTGCCATTCCTTGCACCAATCCTTGAGTATAAGGAGAATTTACACCATATTGAGTGCATGCTTGTTTTAATTCTTTGATAGTTTTAAAAGGAATAGGAGCATGCTCATATTGTACACCCCCTTGGGGACTGTCAGCATCTACTGGAATTTTAGTTACTGTTACCGGAAAAGTAGAAAAATGTTGCATAGCCTCTGAATCTCCTTCTCTACTTCCCTGTGCTATACTTTTCATAATTGAAGAGGATGGTGCTGGCACAAAAACAGAAACTTTTGGAGGGTCATCAAATGTTGTAAAAAATGGATCAGTAGATACCTTAGGAGGCACAGATGCTATTTCAAAAGACAATAATTCATCTTTTGGAGCAGACAGCATAGCGACCACTGGAAAAGTTCCATAAACTTCATTTTTCTTTTCCTCCTTTTTATTAGACATGAGTTTATCTGGTTTGGGCTGTTCATTAATTTTTTCATATATATTTTCATTAAAATCATCATTTGCTTGTTCTTTTATCGGTCCAGCAATAGCAGTACCCTGTTTAATATTTTCATTTTCATCTGATTGTAAAGGTTCAAGAGCAACAGAAATAAGACTACACAAAGACCATACATGAAGGGGAATTATTTCTCCCTTTTGATAAGCCCTTTTTAAAGCTTTCATTACTAATTCCATTGTTTCAGGGTTAAAATATCCTGCCCTTGCGGCTGAAACCAATAACAATGTTTCTGTGCAAGAGAAAAAATTTCCTCAAAAGCCGAGGATTTAATAGTTACACTGGGCTTTTTAATAAAGTTTTTAATACTCTAGAGTACTCTTCAAAGCTCAACTGCTGATTATCCATAACCCTGATGATTCCAAGGATGTAGCTTACCTTTTCTGTTTTCTTTTTCTTTAAAACCGCTCTCAGGAGCTCCTTGATCCGTGCACTGACTGAAAGAAGTTTCATTGTCACTGCCCCATGTTGGGTGCCATATGTTGACGTTCAGGAACTGGGTCCATGAAAACGGTGCTGCAGGTGAGAAAGAATAAGACAAAGAGAAGAAAAAACTCTCAATCCGAATTGAGAAGAGCCCAGCCATATCATAAAGTGTGGCTTTTATTTGGCTTTAGAACAAAGAAAATAAGTATGCGCATATACAAAGGCAATAGATACATGACAGTTTACATTTTACTAAAATCAGCAAGTCTTAAAGGTTAATGGCTCAGTTCTTCTTTATATTCCTGCATGTAGTAGACATTGTAAATCTTATCTAACATATACAAGATACTCTCTTTGAAGCTCAGGATGTTTCCCCACCCAGCTCCTATCAGATCTTATCTCAGAGTCATGAGACTGGAGAGCTTGTCTCCTACATTCCAGGGTGTCTCCTACATTCCAAGGTGACCTGCTTTCTGTCAGTAGTCATGGCCTTTAATTGAAACTCCATCAAACTTTACTTCTGATCCAAATTAAGACCACTTTCCACTGTCCTAATTCTGAATTCCCTTTCACCTTCCTTTCTACAGAGCCTCTCTGATGATTTTTTCTTCCCCTTTCAGATCCTCTACCAAAAGCTCTGAACAGGAAAGGATTCTACATTTATACAAAGATGTGATTTGCATTTAAATACTGACCAAAAACATTTGAACACTAAGTAATCAGCCAGTGTTACCTGTTCACTGCTCTATCTCTCCAACACCTTGAATAATGTCTGATTACTAATGTCTGATTAATAATGTCTGATTACAGTAGGCCCTTTATATGTTGACTGAGTGAATATCTAACCCTAGCCTTTCTGTCATTCAGCAGCAGGAAATTACACCAAGAATACCCTAGACATTTAAAGATTCTACATATCAAGTTAGAAAAAGTCATCAAAAATTAGTTTTATCCTAGGTACTTCTCAGGCCTGAGGTTTCATCTCTCTATAAATATGAAAGCCCATCACTATAAATACTACTAAAATAATTATTTAAATTTTAATAATTATTTTAATAGTATTTAAATAACTTCAATAATTATTTATTATTTAAATTATTTAAAGCTTCCATTGTACACATATACACATGAAATAATTGATTAAGGACAATGAAGCTTCTATAAGCCAAATTTATGTATGGATTCTGCCTTGCAAACTGTATTTCAGTACTTGAAAAACGAAGTACAGATGAAAAAAAAATGGCACAGTTGTATTTAAACATTATTTTATACTTTTATAATTTTAAATATGAGTTGTCATAACAGTAGTATAATATGTATAATAATGAAATACATAATCTTCCCTGACAGATATTAAAGCATCTGTGGTAAGGACCAGTTTCCCCCATATCTCTGGTGAGGTAGGTATGCTGTAAGCACTACTTACATCATAACAGGATCACAGGAGTCAGTGGCAGAGCTGACACTACTCACTCATGCCACTTCAGTTGAGAGCCAGCGGAGTACTGCCTACTCATTCATTCATGCATTCATTCTAAATATTCATTTTATGCTGTTTGTTAAGTAAGCACTTACTAATACAAGGGTGAAAAAGCCCATGTCCCTGTCTCCTTCCTGAAGTCACATCATATGAACAATTTGATAAGAAAAAAAATTCTCATAAATATTTAAAATTCAGATTTTTCTGCACTGTGGGTGATTAATCCTGATTGTTTCATACTGACATACCCACCAGTGAGTCACATACATAATTAATTACTGAAATACAAAACTTTTAAACATATACTGTTCTCTCTTACATAGAGATAACCATAAGGTTTGTTTTTGCCATTTGCCTGGCACAGCTAAATACTTGCATTTTCTGCATCTAATTAGAAGTTAGTTTCCGCAGGCCACAAAAAGATGAATGTAATGGCTTCCTTGAGTCATGGACTGAATTTTTTTTTTCAGTTAATTTGTCCTTCTAAGTAATCTTACTTTTTGTACCTTGGCTTTCTTAATGAATTCATAATTACACCTATTGCAAAACCATGCCTCCAGACTTGACGGTACACAAATTTTATGCATGCATACGCAAGACGTGTGCACTCCCTATTAAATGAAGTAATATAAACAAATTAAAGGAACTTTTTAATGACCTTTGACTTCCATGTTATAGTGGTTTTTAAGCAGTTATCTGCTGTGCAAAACGGAAAACACTGATTCACAGAGGCAATTTTCAGTAATTCAGTGCAATTTGCACCTCACAAGCCGTTTTGCTCATAGAACCCAGCACCCTAAACGTGCTGGTTGCATTTTGAACAGTTTTGTTCTCTGGCTTCCCAGCCCCTCCTCGCCTCCTTGGAATAGTTATGACGCCCCACCAGCACCGGCTGGAAGGGACCCATTTACCCCCAACTTCCTCTCCTGTAGCCTTGGCCTTGGCCACCAGGGAAGAGCCGGCACCTGGGCTAGATGGCGACTGCATGACAATGCATTTCCCAGCCCCAACCCTGTGGTTATTTAAACTGATCTCCTGATCTCCTCGCAGTGTGGCAGGCCACCCGCTTCCTCTCACTTGACACTGTATAGTGTGAGAGGCCCGGGACAGTCAACGGGCCCACCCCTGAGCCTCCTGCGGACGCCCAGGCCATGCCGGGGCAGTGCAGGTGGCTCTCAGGAGGCCCCGAGGCAGAAAGCGCATCCTACTCGGGAACAGGGCCTCGGGTGTTCATTCTTCAAAAAGACGGCCCGCACACGTCAACAGTAGGCCAAGCTGTGGCCCTCACCCTTTTCTGTCTTTGGGGGCTCTGTTCCTGATGCCCCCTAGCCCCGACGCACAGGTGCCATCCCCTCGCCTCTGAATTCTGGGGAAGGTGCCGGGTCCCTGAAGTTCGTCACCTGGGAATGAAACTCGTTTCCCCCCTGCTCCAGGCGTCATGGAGCGCACAAGGTGCCAGGATCCTGGCCTTGGGGTGAAGACGAGGCGAGCAGGCCTGAGGCCCCTTCCTGGGCGTCCAAGCCACTGACGGCCCGTCAGAGGCTGCAGGCAGAGCAGGTGCCAGGGCCGCCCAGGAAGCCGGGGCGTCTGCTTGCGAGACCGCCACCCCGCCTGTCTCCCCCTCTCCCACGTGCTGCAGCCAGAGGTGTTTGCTTTACTGCATCAATGGAAACTTTTCAGCAGGGATCCCTTGCCGGATTACGTGGGACGGTAGGCATGGGAGGCGGGATCCGGAGATCCGGACCTGCCCGGCAGCCCCGAGTCTGCAGTGAAGCCAGGCGGCAGGGACTTGGAGCCCCGCGCGGTGCTCGCTGGCCTGGCCCACCGCCTCCGCTGTTGCCGGAGGGAGGTGCAGGTGCTGGAGGGCTGCGCCCGGCTTCCACTTTTTACAAGCCCTAGCCGGAAGAAGAGTCACGCTCTATTTCTGGGACTGGGAGTGAGCTCACCAGGGGAGGACACGGTGTCTCCTTGTTATCAGGACGTAAGAAACGTTTGGTAATAAAAGTCGCTGGAGTGGATGTGGTTGAAGGGGTTGAGTGCCTGCTTACCACATTTGAGGTCCCAGGTTCACATCCCTGGCCACAGTACTTTAAAAAAAATAAAAGCATAGTGCTGACATAAAAATAAAAAAAAAAAAAAAAAGTCGCTCAGACAGGATGTACTAAATTAACCAGGAACCAGAGCGGCTCTGTCAATAAGCAATCATGCCAGGCAGAGGCGCCAAGGAAAGATTTTAACTTAAGAGGCATGGCGCACAGTTGCGGTTCCTATGACATGGTTCCACAGGAACCAGAGCAAGATGGTGAAACGATTCAGGCCGGTGGCTTTGGGACGCAAGTTTTGCCCCTTCGTGATTCTGTGCCTGCTACCATTCATTCCAGAAGTTTTCTTTGCAGTGTTTCATTTTAAAACCAGAGGTGCCTGATCTCCTTGACCTGCTCACTGAAGAGACCTTTTTTACATGGGGACTCAAAAGTCCCAAGGGCATTTAAAAAAGGGTGTCTGACCTCATGAGAAACCAGGATCTAAGTTTCATTCCAAGTCATGAGCAAAAAGTGTTTTTTGCCCAGATGTCCATTCACATAATTAAAATGTTTGTAGATTTGTAGATAAATCAAGGTTGGAAGGCAAAACAAAAATGTTAACAACCAAGAAAATTTAACATATAAAACCAGCCAGCCCAGTCAACTGAAAGCCTCTGAAAATGCCACATTAGTTTATTTTCTATTTATTTAAATTTGATTTGGTAGATCTATGCTCTCTCATTTCTTTTTCCTATTACCACCCTTAAGCCTGTGGTGCCTAAACACACACACACACATTTTTGTCATACAAGTGACACACCCTCATTATAGAAGAAGAATTAATTCTTTGGGGTAAGGATACCTACCACAAACTCCTGTTCTACTACAATATACAAGTGTTCTACTTGCAGCTTGCCATATGAGGAAAGAGAGAGGAAAAGCCACTGCTTTAAATTTTTTACAGCAATTTTATTGAAATATATTCATACACCATACAGTCCATAAAATGTGTACAATCAGTGGATCTCAGTATAATCACAGAATTGGGCATTTATCACCACAATCAACTTTAGGCTAATGTAGATAGGTAGACTTTCTGGAAAAGCAAAAGGAAATACTTGAAGGAGAGTTAGGCCTGTACTACATTAATTTATTACTAGTAGCAAAGTACTTAGGCAGGGATTCATGTGAGATAAAGGAAGAGCAGAGGCAGTGTTCATCTTTGGTTTTTGTAGTGTGAAAAATCTAATGGATGAAGTTATCTTAACATTGTGGGAGTAGGACTAAAGGAAAAGAAGGAGGAATCAGAAATACAGGCTAAAAATATTGTTATGAAGAGGGAAGTTTTAATAAGGGGAGACAGAGTGGAAGCAAGCAAGCCCAGGCATCCTGCTTAAGGCCTGGGCCCACTCATTACTAGCCATGCATCCTCAGGCAAGTGATCCCATCATTCTCTAGCTCAGGTTCTTCATCTGTACAGTGGGAAACTAATCATTGTCCAAACATCCTCACAGGGGTGTTGTGAGGCACACAAGAACAAATGAATATAGATGCACTCTTGGAAGTACAGTGCACTAATGTGATGAGGGGAGCCACATAAGTGCTGGTCTGTGCTGAGTCTGGGCCTGCTGACTATGTGAGATCTGGAAGCAGGAGGAAGAAGAGAAAACAGCATTACCGGTGAAGACTGTGATACAATGATAGGATTAATTCTGCCTTCTAAAGACCGTGATGTCATGAGGTGCTGTGTATACCCCCCCCACCTTGTTCTTTTGTTATACAATTTAATCCTATTGTGGACATATAAAAGCTTTACTTGTACATAAAAAATAAAAAATAAAAAAACAAGAAAAAAAATGATGTAACAGGATGACAGAAAAATTGCTTTCCTATACATTTAGTACCTACCTAAATTATAGGCTCAGAAACATGAACTTGAGTTCTATAAAAGTAGAATGAATACACTTCTGCCAATCACTTATCAAAACAAATGTAATTTAAACTCTTATTTGTTTCATTAGAATCCTGTAGAAATCTCAGAAGCAATAATTTCATTGAACAAGCAACTAATAAATTCTACAAAAGCTGTTTTTAAATGCAATCGCAATTATCAAATTTGAGTCTGTGAATTCATTAGCATTTAGTAAGTGCTGGTTATAGGCCAGATGCTGGATGTTACAAGTATAATAAAAAGAAAGAATAATTTTTATTACAGATTATTCTCTTAAAGAGCTCAGTGCCACATTTTTGAGCATCAAATTTATTAGGTTTAATTTGGCAGTTTTTAAATATATTCATGTAACAAATTATATTTGGCTTATAGTACAAACTCTTATTAGGGAGTTAGTAGATCACAAGGAAATATATTTACAATCATCAGAGTTCTTTTTTATAGTACTTAATTTTTTAATATCAAGAATAGACTTTTATCATTTAGAGGTCTAACTGGTCTCATTGGAAATTTTGTTCAATAATCATATTCTCAATGTTAAAAAGAAATCAGTACAGAGTTCATTCTCACTTAGATGATAAAGCATTTAAACCCCTACAGAGAAATGCTTAATCATTGTGCCCTTAATTTTATTAGGTACTCAAGTTCACACTGTATATATGAATCTGCACATACGGTGGATTATAAAAGAACATGAACACACACTATTTTGTGGTTAAAGCTACCTCCAGATCTAGATGGGAGTTATTTGGGGTTCAAAATATGCAAAGCAGCTTCACAAAGCAGTCTAAATGTTAAAGGTTTATGGCTGCTAAAGAGAAAAAATAGTAATAAATAAAACCCAATCCACATCTTGGTAAGAAGAAAACGTGTTGAGGTAAGGGCAATGAAGCAAGTGTCATGCAGTTCTTTATAGCTGAACTTTTTTCTTTTTCTTTTTTGAAACTGGAAGCTCTATAGGAAAAGCTATGAACAAACTAGCTCTAAAATAAAGTTAATTTTGCAGAATTAAATGCTTTTTGGACATTTACATGTGTTACTAATTCACACTAGTCTGATGTGACATGGGTGCTGACTCCCTGGCAGTCAACTTACATGACAAATGAGGTCCAGGTACTGCCTGACACTTACATTCAGTACCAGTACACTTCTGTTGTTGTGCTGGGCCATGTCCTTGGCCACTTCCATCATTTGGGTGAAAATAAACAATAATGAAGATCTGTCTGAGTCATGTTAGGAAGCACTGTCAGTTAAATGAGATTGTATATGAAGTGCTTGACAAATAGAGTGCAATAAATGTTAGCTTTTTTAAAATTCTGCACTTGCTTTAGATGGAACTCAGAAACAGCAGTAAAAGCTGTGGTTGCTTCCAACCTGGGAGGCCCATTGCAACCATTTTATTTCAGCTTTAAGGGGATGAGGTTGCACTGTGTTCTTCATAGAAGAAAATAAAGTTGGGGCTAATCTGTAATTTTGCATTGCTCCCCTTGCTCATTTAAAAGTGGGCTCAGAATTGTGCAATCTTGGGTAGACTTCTGAGTTGTTTTTTTCATCAGACTTGCAGACAAAGTACTATTCACCCACATGCTTTTCATCAGGGTGGGATGAACGACCATGTCCTGCTGGATAAAACTTTATGTAAGTTACTTAAAAATAAAAGTGCAGACACTGTGTTCTCATAAACATTACTACTACAACACAAAGGTCTACAGGCTACACAGAAAGCCCTAGTTTTATAACCACCACTGTATAGCCTCTACTCCAAAAACCAGGGCATTTTTTTTTCTGTCAGGAGTCACTGACCCACAGGAGAAAAAAATAGTGAAAGGTCACAGACATTAAAAGGAACTTAATTTGGTCATTACTTGATTATTATTTTTTTAGTAGTCACAGTAAAAAGTGAAACTTAGGCAATTTAAAAATTAAGAATGGACTAACACAAAACTTTATTAAATATGTCCAATTATGGGACTATTTTAAATTGTATTTTTGTTTCAGTATGGCCAGTGATTGGGTAGAGAAAAGGAAAACAAAAAGGATGAGGAGAGAAACTTGGAGAGGGAGATAAGGAGAGACTAAGACCAACAAAGAACCAAGAAAAAACACACAGGATAGAGGCTTTGGGGCTTCTTAATTCTTTTTAAATCTATTTTCTGTGTTTTTCAGGAATCAACTCTCTTTACTCTGGAAATTCTTACTGGATCTATTGCTGTCCAACAGAACTTTCTACAATGAGGAAAATATTCTGTACCTGTGCTTTTAATGTATTCACATGTGGCTATTGAGCACTTGAATTGTGCCTAGTACAACATAGTAACTGGATTTTTTTATTTCAATGAATTTAAATTGCCATGTGTGGCTACTTTATTGGACAGTGCAGGTCTAAAGGAACATTTACAGAAGAAAAAGTGGTCTCAAGTATAATATGCAGATGAAATCAAATCACAGAATGAATATACCCTTTTATCCTTAAAGTTACCCCCATCCTTAAAGTGTTTTTTTCCTTATCATATATACAAGTTACTCAATAAATATTATTGCTAATAATCCTATTACTAGATAACTAGCCTCAGAACAGAGTGATCTTGTTTTAGGTGTGTAATTCGTAAACCAGATAAAGCACTGAATGGCTAGGGATGAGCTTTTTTTTTTTTTTTTCTTAGGGGAGAATACGAATGTAGCCTCTCACTACCACAAATTATGCAGCCCAGTTTTCCACATTTGGGGGAACTCACAGGGGCCAGCACATCCGCAGTGCAATGGATAAGCCTCACGTCTGGAAAACCACCTTTGTGATCATGATCTCCTCTACCAGGTAAGTGCTGGATGAACTATTTTTTGTGCCTTTTATCTAAACCCTCTTGTTACAACATGAGAACTGTTCTACCTTCACTGTCCCTCAAAGAAACACGATGAGGATGAATAGCTCTGAAGTTCTCTGCACTTCTTGTAAGTATGCTGTACTTTGACCACTTGGGTTGCCTGTACTCTGCTTCCTCTAATCCTTTCTTTAATCTTTGAATCTTTCCCAGATGAGGAAAGAAGCCCTCTTTGAGAGAGTGGAAAAAGAAAATTGCTGTTAGACCATGAGGGCACAAAAATCAGTCAGGTTATACAAACAGGTCCATTTATCTCCTACCCTCTAAGTTCCATGAGGAAAGAGGCTTTTATGAAGTGTTCTTACTTCAGGTTGCCATTTTCAGTAATAAATAGTTAAAATCTGCAGTGTGATGACTGTACCAGCACTGCTCTGCTATCATTTGATCACTTCTCTAAATCTACAGGTTTTACTAATTAATTTTCTTTGTATTTAACTCAACTTTACTTCATTCAGTAGTAACAAGTTTATTTCCCAGATAGGGAGCCATGTTTTCTTTGGCTCTTAGAAGAGCTGCATTTTGGACTTCATATAACCCCCTCAAAAGGAGATATCTGGGCTATGAGTGCATCACCTACTAATCATACCAATAGCTGCCCCTTTCTGTCTTAGTCATCTTTATCAAAGGGCTTGAAGACTGAGTTAAAAATGACACTAGTGTGAGGAAGGGAATTGAAAGGGAACAGTCCTTTCTGCATTTTTTACATCTTCCTTGTGATTTTGTTAGCAGGCAGGTTCACAAACAATTATGCTCTGCTGCCAGTTATCACCACACCTCTCATCCATGTACAATGTCAAAGAACATCAGGGTAAATTAAAAAATTTTCCCTGTTGCCAAAAGGAAAAGAGAACACCCCTCGCACTTTCTTGAGAAATCTGATATTTATGAATCCTTTCTGTTACTTTAATAAATGTATAACTCTTTTTAAAGGCAAAATAAGCCTCTTGCTAGTATTACAACCTGGAATGTTTTTTCTTGATGTCCTGGGAGCCACTTTTAAAGTGTAGAAAGAAAGAAAGGAAGATAGCGCCCCATCTCCTTGTCACTTTGGGAGTTTAGTCTAGATGCCTTTCTCCAAGCTGTTTGTAATATTCCTTCAAACAAAGCTAATTAGCCAGCACAGATGCTACCACAATTACCAGAGAATTTAAGATGAACTATAAAGGAATGTATAGTAAATAGTCAAGTACTCTTATATGAAGACAAATTACCATTTATCTTGAGAACATGTATATAATGGATTGTATCTGCATGGATTGTGCATGGCAGTCTGATTTAATGCTTATTTAATAAAACTGTTTTCTTTCTACATTTGTGAAGAGGATTTTCTGTGTTGGCAGGAGCTTTATTTTTAATTTTTCCTCAATAATTCAAACTGCTAGTTCCCTTGGTATAGTAAAGCCACGAAGATGAAAGAGATCCACAGACAATGAAGTTAGTAAAGAAAAACAGTTCTACTGGTGCCTTGTTTACAATGTTACTCAGATGTACCTCTCAAATGGTTTTACAGATGAAACTTTAAAAGGAGATTTAGTTGGTAAGTTTAGGAAAATTTTTACTCCCCGTAGAGTTTAAGATGTTACCCATCTTATTTTACTGATAGTGAGTATAGAATAAAGGGGTAGAAATGAGAATAATGAACCTTCTTGACACTTGCCACATCATCATCATACCAAACATGAGGTTATTATAATGTGTTTGGCTATTTGGACTTGGTTGACATATAGTTAACCCCAGTTTAACTTTGCCAAACACACATACACACGCACACACACACATGCACATGTTATGTTTTATGTGGGAAGATAGCCCACTAGTTGTTTTAAACAGCATCACATAAGGTGAGGGTCATCTAACACAGAGGATGGGGAATCCTCTCTTCCCCCAATGGTGCACAATTTATAAAAACTGTACCCTACAACATGTTGTCAAGTGGTTTCCCTGTCACCTTAGCTTGGTTTGCTCTGATAGAGTAGCATACCTTCATATTCTCTGTGAAAATCCTGCAGTGATCAAATGCAAACCACCTCAGGAAGCCTTCATTAACTCCCCCTCCCATCCCAAAGATAAGACATTTTCCTTTTCTGAACTAGATTTCTCTTGTCTATAACTCGTGGCTCTCAGGCCTTTTGCCCAGCTATAGAACTGGTTGTGTGTCATTTTAACTCTGATGCACCCCCATATTTACCCCTTGCTCATGAAACTGGACTCTCCATTCTATTTCCACATTTGGGAAGGATATATAGAAAACAACCCAAAGAGTTCCTCTGGTCATCCTGTGTGGTTTTATGAAAGTAGTGATAGAGTTTTAATGTGGATTGTTTTATTCAGAAATGAAAATCAAAGTAAAATGTCTATATAAAAATTATATAAATGTCCATCTTAGATAAAATTGACCCTTCGCTTCTGATGTTTTGACAACTTTTCTGTTTAATGCTTACATATAATACTTAATCTAGTAATTAAATATTTTTTTCTGTACTTCATCATTTAAACCAGCATGCATGCCATAATTGTTTTTTCTTATCTGCTGAATTAAAATACTGTATTTATATATTTTAGCTTTTCAGAAAAAAAAAATTGATAAAAAAAACACTTATATGAGTCTACTTTAAAATTTAAAGTGATCCTTATTCTGTATATACAAAACAAATAAGTAGTAAACCACTATGAAATTACTATAAGACTATAAAGTTCTATAGAAAGAAAATATCACTTCTAACTCAATAGAATCCCTCTATAGTTCTTTCTTGTTCTATTGTCCTAACATTGGCTTAAAATCTTAGTTGGATCTCCTAACTCAATGTTGATGAACCATCTGTTGAAACATTTATTCCAGATTCATCTCCAAATATGCCTAAGAATTTACAAATGATCTTTTAATTTGAATCTGCTTGACATTATTTCAATTCTGACTATTGCCATCAATATTTTTAAATTATTTTACTTCAGAGTTCCTTCAGTATTTTTGGGGAAATTATGGATCATCATATTCCCATGCTTTACCTAAAGAAATCCAAAAGGTATGATATTATGTTATTATGCCATAGCATTAGGAGTATTTTAGGAGTTATGTAATTCTAAAACCTAGGGGAGTACATTGAGTTTTGACATTTATTTTGGTCATGGGAGTTGCAATGAATTGATGGTGTGGGGAGGGAATAGTCATAGTGGGCAGACTTGTAGAATTCAATTCAGTGCAAAGAATGTTCCTGTGAAAAAAGAAAAATAATTCCAGCACAGTATTTGTCCAGATGATCACAGATCCCTTGTGAAAAGGCTCCAGGAATGTCCTTGTTTGCAATTTTTATGATACTAGATATTTAAGTCTCACTCTCTCTGTTAAGAGCCCATTTCAGTTTCACCTACATTAATTCTCACCACTTAACATGTGCCATGCACCATTTAAAACTCTTTTCTATATATCAACTCATTTAATCTGATTAATCCTACTCTCTTCCCTGTCAGTTAACATCTATCCTCAAAAAGATTTCTCCAATATTTAGCTTGGCAATCTATACAATGTTAAAAGTATAATTAAAAAAAATATCTCTTTGAAAATGATTAACTTAAATTGGGAGTTAAAATTTTAAACCTTAGCTACCACTAATCATTTAGGATTTTCAATAAATCTATAATCAGCTCTTTAAATTAGCCTCAAATACATTACATTTTTATTTAAAATTTGCAGTCAACTCTCAGGTATACTTTTATTCCCCTTGTGCATGTTGTTTTGGACTGCCTTTTAGTATTAATCTTGCCATTGATTTAACTTGATGGTTACTGTTATTACCTGTCCTTCAGATATATGTAAGCTGCACTTTAGCAGCAACTGGAAGAAGTCCATTTACCAGAAAAGACCTTAAAATCACTGCATTTAATTTACTTCACCTTTTCAGTTAAGTGTAAGTAAGCATAGCAAGAACTCAGTTACACTTATGTGTGCCTGCAAAATGATGGTATGTACATTTGAAGACAGGGAATGTCTTTCTTTTCCCTTGTCTGTGTTTCTTCTATGTACTAGATTTGGCAGAGAGTGAAAAAAAAATGAAACAAAACAGAAAAGCACAATAAACAATATTCATACTTCAGATACTAATTATCTGTCAGGAAGAGAATATAGAGTCAATGAAAAAGATAATTCTACAAGTCACTTTGTTTTAAGTGCCATATAAGTTGTATTGATAGTATCTGCTGTGAGAATGGAGAAGGTAGGAAGAGGAATCCATTAGCATTGGGATGGTCAAGGAGGGGCTTTATGCAGGAGCTGGCCCTAGATAGCTGAGTATTTCTATAGACAAAGGGCAGGATGTCTATAGACAAAGGCAAGAGAACAAGAGCTTAGCAGTGTAAATAAGCCAACTAATTTCGAAAAAGTTTTGAATATGTAAGAGTATTTATTTTGATAAAGTTTTTATGAGTGTTGTATAGTGTCTTTGTCATGCTTATGGTATTTTATAAGTAAGTTGTTTAAAAAATGCTAAATCTGAGCATTCCATAAATCTGTAGTTATATTCCCAAAGCAGGAGTGACTTCTGTCAGGGAGTGCAGGAGAAGTGGAGACACTAGGAGAAGCTGAGCCACCTAAGGCCCTGGACAAGTATGCTAGTCATAGCCCTTGCCCCTGCAAATGTTTAGAACCTTAAGAATCTTAGTGCACTGGTCTCTTATCTTCTCTCCTTGTTAATATTTAACAGTGTTTCTTACCTATGTTTGATTCATCTAGGTTGTCCATTATTTAGTTTGTTTAATTGCCTAGTAATCAGGCAGTGTTTATATTGTTAGCTTGCATACATCATTCTATACAGAGTTAGGTTAGATATATAGCTTGTAGTGATAACAAATAGCTATGATCAGAACCATTTCACTTTTAATATAAAGAAAACAAAGTAGGTTGTTTTTTGTTTGGTTTGGTAATGGCTCAGAAATTGTGCTCCATTGTTTTATTGGAGAAAGAACTTGAGGTGGGTAGACCAATGCATGGTGATTTAAGAGGTCTTTTCGTTCTTTGTTAACTTTTTCATGCTAGCTCCTCTATCTAGGGATGCTCCTGCTGTTTTCCAGGTTTCTTTTCCTCTGTAAAGGAAAGATTAGTGTAGAAGTTAGTGAAGAGAAGGTGAGGGGAACTTTTCTATTTATTATTTTCTGTTCTGCTGTATGATATAGAAATGGGATTGCCGATAAATTAGAGTGTGAAAATGTACTACACTACACAAATAATAGCCAAATGAGTAGTAGTAGAGAAAGGAGAGTTGAAAGAAAATGAAAAGGTGGTGAGGGAGCTGGTCACCAGAGAAAGGGTGGAGAAGAATGATGGTAATAATAAACTATAATTAGAAGACCCATTGCATGATTAGAAGACTAAGATTGTTACATCATTTTTCCTGGTCTCTTCTCCTCTGGGAATCTTAGGAAGAAAGAAGATAATTTTCCAACTCCCGTTTCTAGATCTTTTTTTTGCTTTTTACTACAATTTCGGACTGAGCACAGAATGCTTCTCAGACTTTTATCTCCCCAGGTGGAGGAAGATGTAACACAGGACTATGGTCTAGACAGGAAGGCCATGCTCATCACCTTTCTCTCCTGCTAACTCTGCAATTTACTTCTATATGTACTTAGACCATATCCCCAAATCTGCTCTGTCTAGGACTGAGCTGACTCCTACCTTCCTTTGACCTATCAAAAGTTTTGCTGGAATTTTCATCCAGCGTTCTGAAAGCAGAATGTACTTGTAATGATAGTACAGTTCTGTGTTTAGGATTTTATCACCACAATTTAAATATAAAAACACTTGTAGACAGCAGAGTAGTATATTCTACATCTCTTCCCTGGAGGAATGTCTATTCATTTTGGATAAATATGGACTCATCCTTTTAGAAAAAAGCAATGAACAGTTTTACTTTTGCTGTTTTTGCTAGGGGATGTATGCAGAAGTCAAAACAACAGCAACAAACTAGTGGGAAATTGTTTTTCAAAAGCAAAACTCATCTCTTGTGTTTTTAAATGGTGAGAAAATGAACACTTTTAAGAGGATTTTAGCTTCAGGAGGTCTTTATTACCACAGGATACAAAGTAAAATAAAAATACGAGAGTTGTTATTTTGCAAAACAAAGTGGCTGTGCAAGCTCTGGAGAGCATACTTTTCTTTCTGGGATAACAATCCCTTTTCCCCAGCAGTAACAGCTCATTTTATCCTGTTTCAGTAAAGTAATTTTAGTACTTTGGAACTCTGAAATTTATTCAGAATAACAGTTTTATATTTCCAGGCACAGATAAGTCTTTGCCACAAATTTTCAGGTCATTTTAGGCAATTGTGGCTTGGGTCAACAATTTTGTGTTGAGCTGAAGTAGAAGAAAAGGAATAAAGAAAATGGTCATGGAAATGTTAGAGCTAGCAGTCTGGGAAAGTAAGGATATGTATATGAGTGTGTGGGGATGTGTGGTGTATTTTTTTAAAATATATTTTATTACAAAGTGTACTTACAAAACAATCGTGCACATGTGTAGAATTTCCATACAACAACCCTTCACCACACACCACATCATTGTGGAACATTTGTTACAGATTATGAGAATATCATCAGACTCTTACCATTAACTATGATCCATAGCGTACATTTGGCATATGTGTGGTGTATTTTTAAGCGTTTATAGTTTTAAAACCTAAATAGAGGAAGCTATACAATTTTTGGACAGAACATTCATTTAATATTGACCCAAGATAGTTCTTTAGAAAAGGTAAACTATCTTAGAACTTTACTATAAATTTTGAAAAATCTGAATTTGTCAATTTGTAATCAAAAATACTATTGCTGGTTGGCTATAGAAGGCAACAGGGTTTATTAAGATGAACTTTCCTGGTGGAAAAATAGGTTTGGGAGGACACATACTTTAAAGCATATTTAGAAAGACATAGGAATGTAATGCATAATTTATATATGAAGCCAGCATTTCTTGAAGTTGCTCAATAAAATGTCTTTATGGATTAATCTCTGGTATTTTAGTCCCAAATTTATTTTTATTTTTTATTTTTAATTAAACTTTTTATTTTGAGATTACATGCAGTTTTAAGAAATAATACCAAGGGGGGAGTGGATGTAGCTCAAGTGGGTTGAGCGCCTGCTTCCCATGTACCAGTTTCAATACCCGGTACCACCAAAAAAAAAAAAAAAAAAATCAATCAAATGAAAAACCAACTATCATTGGGGAGCAGATGCAGCTCAGTGGGTGAGTACCTGCTGCCCATGTATGAGGTCCTGGGTTCAATCCCCAGTATCTCCTTTAAAAAAAAAATCACACATACACAAGAGATCCTGTTCACCTAACTTCTTCCAATGGTAACATCTAATCAAAATTAAAATACAATATCACAACCAGGATATTGGCTTTGATACAAGGTATCAAGGTACAAGACAGTTCATCACAATAAGGATTCCTTACATTGCCCTTTTTTTTTTTTTGAAGGAAAAAAACACGTTTTTTTCTCCCCCACTCCTTGTGGTTTGTGCATACTCTCTGCTCTCTGTCTTTCATTGTGTGCTCTGTGTCTGCTCATCTTTTTTTTAGAAGGCACTAGGAACCGAGCCCAAAACCTCTCATGTGGGAGGGAGGTACCCAGTTGCTTGAATCACATACATTCCCTGCTTGTGTCTCTTGTTGTATCTCCTCATTGCATCACCTTGTTGCATCAGTTTGCTGCACCAGCCCCTCATGTCAGCTCACTGTCTTGCTCATCTTCTTTAGGAGGCACTGGGAACTGAACCCAGGACCTCCCATGTGGTAGGCAGGTGCCCAACTGCTTGAGCCACATCTGCTCCCCCTTACATTACCCTTTATAGACCCATCCAGTTCCCCTATCCATGAACTCTGGCAGTCATTAATCTGGTCTCCATTTCAGTAACTCTGTCATTTTAAGATTGTTCTATAAATTAAATTATATATAGTATAACATTTTGGAATTACCTTTTTTGACTCAGCATAGTTCTTTGGAGATTCGTCAAGCTGATGAGTGTATCAATAGTTCATTCCTTTTTATTGCTGAGCAGTGTTCCACGGTATAGATGTACCACAATTTGTTTAACCATCTACCTGTTGAAGGTATCTGTGTTGTTTCTGGTTTTTGATTATTAAATATAAAGCTGCTATAAGCATTAATATGTAGGTTTTTGTGTGAAAATAAGTTTTTATTTCCTTGATGTAAATGCCCAGGAGTGCAATTTCTGGGTGGAATGGTAATTGCATGTTTAGTTTTTAAAGACATTGCCAAACTGTTTTCCAGAATGGCTGTGTGATGGTTAGGCTCACATGTCGACATGGCCAGGTAATGATGCCTAGTAGTTCCATCAAGCAAGCACTGCCTTAATTGTTACTGTGAGGACATTTTGTGAGCTTAAATCAATAGTAAGTTGATTACATTTATGGTTGATTACATCTACAATCAACTGAGGAGATTGCCTTCAAGCAAGGAGAGATGTTTCATCTAGTCAGTTGAAGGCCTTAAAAGGAGAAGTGATTTCAGCAGTCAGAAGAGAGAAAATTTACATCTCTATTCAGGCAGCCAGCTCCTCCTGGGAATTCACTGAGGGCATTCATCAGCATTCCTGGCTTGCAGCTTGCCCTACAGAATCTGGATTTGTGCCTCCCCACAGTTGCATGACACAATCTTATAAAATCTCATAATATTTACGGATATTTCTTGTCAGTTCTTTTTCTCACTAGCAATATATGAGTGAACCATTTTTTCCCCATCCTTACCAGAATATCATGCTGCCACTATTTTTTATTTTAGCCATTCTGATGTATAGTAAAATTTCATTGTGATTTTAATTTACATTTTCCTACTAGATAATGATGTTGAGTATCATTTTTTTAGCTTATCTGCCATCCATATATCCTCTCAGGTAAAATATCTCTTTATGTCTTTGCCCATATTCTAGCTGTTTTCTTTTTTCTTTTTTTTTTTTTTTTTTTTTTTTTTTTTGCTCATTCTTTATATATTCTAGGTAATAGTCTTCTGTTGGATATATGATTTAGATAAATTAATTTCTCTCAGTTTGTAGCTTGTCTCCTTTTTAAAAAGTTTTCCAGAGACAAATGAGTTTGAATTCCCATAGTGTACCTGAAGGCAAGATGATTCTGACCACAGAGTGGGTAGGAGAGGGACTTAGGTTTAGAAACTCCAATCTTTTTTTAAAATTTATTTTAGTAACATAAAAGCTATAGTTACCTAAAAATCTCTCTATGGCATCTCCACATTGGCATATGTTATTCAATGCTGTTAATTACATTCACAATATTATGCTACCATCACACCATCTATTACCAAAATTTTACAATCAACCCAAATAGAAACTGCACAATTTAAGCATTAAGTTCCCATTCCCTACCCTAATCCTGGCCCCTGGTAGAGATGAGGCCTGGAAAGAGAAGAGCCATATGTCTGATTACTCACTGCTGAGCTTGGGGAGAAAGTGAGCCTGGAGGAGGAAGCAGAGATCAGCTGCCATTTTGCTTTGCCATGTAGCAGGAATCCAGGATCACCAGAAGCTGACCTTTGGTGAGAAAGCATCTCTGATGATGCCTTGATTTGGACATATCCACAGCCTTGGAACTGTAAGCTTTTATTCTAATAAATTCCCTTTATCAAAGTCAACCAATTTCTAATATTTTGCCTTAGCAACCATTGTAGCAAACTAAAACAATGCCTTTTGCCATGTTGAGGAAGTTTCCTTCTATACCTATTTTTCTAAGTGTTTTTAATCAAGAAAGGATGATGGATTCTGTCAGATCACTTTGTGGTATATCAATTGAGATGATCATGTAATTTTCTCCTTCATTCTCTTAATATGGTACAGATTTTTGCATGTTGAACCACCCTTGAATACCTGGAATAAATCCCACTTGATCATGGTGTGTAATTCTTTCAGTGTGCTGTTGGATTTTTATTTCCTAGTATTTTGTTAAGGATTTTTCATTTGTATTCAGAAAAGAAATTGATTTGTAGTTTTCTTTTCTTGTATTATCTATCTGACTTTCATATTAGGGTGATCCTAATTCACCCTCCTGTTCAATTTTTTTGGGAGAGTTTGAGCAGGATTTTGTTTTAAGGTACTGTGGCTTGGGGTTGAACCCAGGATCTTGTATGTGGGAAGCAGGTGCTCAATTGTATGAGCTACATCTGCTTCCCTTGAGCAGGATTTGCATTAATTCTTCTTGAAATGTTTGGTAGAATTCACTTGTGAAGCCATATGGTCCTGGGATTTTCTTTTTTTTTTTTTTTTTGAGACTTTTTGATGTCTGATTCAATCTCTACTTGTAATTGGTCTGCTGAGACTTTCTCTTTCTTCTAGAGTCAGTGTAGGTTGTTTGGGTGTTTATAGGAATTTGTCCATTTCATATCTGTTGTCTAATTTGTTGGCAGACAGTTGTTCAGAGTATCCTTTTATGATCCCCGCCCCCCGCCTTTTTTTTTAAGGAGGTGCTGAGAATTGAACCCAAGATCTTGTACATGAGATGCAGGTGTTCAACTACTGAGTTACATCCACTCTCCAATGACAGTTGGTTTTCTCATTTGCTTGTTTTAGGAGGTACCAAGGATTGAACCTGGGACCTCATACATGGGAAGCAGGTGCTCAACCACTTGAGCTATATTCACTCCCCAGATCCTTTTTATTTCTGTGGGATCAGTATAAATGTCCCTTCTCTCATTTCTGATTTTATTTATTTGTGCCCTTTCTTTTTCTTTGTCTAGTTGAAGTTTTGTTAATTTTATTATCTTTTCAAAGAACAAATTTTTTATTTTGTAATCTCTATTTCATTTATTTCTGCTCTAATCTTTGTTATTTCTGCTCTTCTGCTTACTTTGGCTTTAGTTTACTGTTCTTTTTTTAAGGTTCTTCAGATGTACAGTTAGATATTTGATTTTAGCTCTTTCTTCTTTTTTAACATAAGCATTTAAGGCAATAAATTTCCCTCCGAGCACTGCCTTCACTGCATCCTGTAAGTTTTGATATGTTGTGTTCTCATTTTCATTCATCTCAAGATATTTACAGATTTCCCTTGTGATTTCTTCTTCCATATATTTGTGTTTCCAGTTCTTTGCCTCTTACTGATTTCCAGCTTCATTCCTTTGTGGTCACAGAAGATGTTTTGTATAATTTCAGTATTCTTAAATTTATTGATGCTTGTTTTGTGACCCAATATGTGATCTATACTGGTAATGATCCATGTGCACTTGAGAAGAATGTGTATTCTGCTGTTTTGGGGTACCATGCTCTGCATATGCCTTTTAGTTCTAGTTCATTTATCATATTATTCAAGTTCTCCATTTCCTCATTGATCTTCTGTCTAGATTTTCTATCTATTGGTGAAAGTGATGTCTTGAAGTCTCCAACTGTTATTGTAGAGTGTTCTGCTTCTCCCTTCAGTTTTGCCAATATTTGCCTTATATATTTTGGGGCACAGTGGTCATATTGACCCTTTTATTAACTTTTTTGTTTTTGTTTTTTTTTTTTTTTTTTTACCGGGAGGTACCGGGGATCGAACCCTGGTCTCTCCATATGGTAGACGGACACCGAACCTTTGAGCCACGTCCGTTTCCCCTCTTTAGTTTCTTGTAACAGCTTTTGACTTAGTCTATTTTGTCCAGTATTAGTACAGCTACCCCAGCTCTCTTTTGGTTGCTTTCTGCATTGATTATATTTGTTCGTCCTTTCACTTTCAAACTATTTGTTTATTTGGGTCTAGGGTGAGTCTCTTGTAAACAACATAGTTTTATCCATTTTGCTAATCTGTGTCTTTTGATTAGTGAGTTTAATCCATTAACATTCAGTGTCATTACTGGAAAGACAGCAGTTTGGCAATTTTGTCCTTTTGTTTTTATATATCTTATATCTATTCTGTATAGTTAATTTTTGTGATATATCTGACTGATACACTTTTCTCATTTCTGTATATTTTACAAACATTTTCTTTGAGGTTACCCTGGGGTTTGTATTACACAACCTAAGTCTATAACATACTTATTTGAAAAGATACCAACTTAGCTTCATAAGCATAGATGTTCTCTGCTTCCATTTCATGTGTAATAAAAATAACAAAAATACCTAGTAGCCAAGGAAATGTATTACGAATTCTTACAATAAAACAGTGATCCCTGTGTTTTGCCTATTCTTTTTCACTGTGAAAAATCTTTAGTGATGATCTTTAATTTATAACACTGTGGATTTAGATTTTACCCAAAATACATATAAAACCATTTTCTTTTAAAAATGCTAAAATATGTTAAGATGATAGAAAATATTCTACCTCTCACCTTCCCTACAGCTCACACTCAAACACATTAGTTGTGGGGGATGGGAAGCCAGGTAAGTGTTTTCTCCTTAGGGCACAATTATTTGATGGAATATGTTTCCTCAGCTGATGTTTTTGCCTGGCCCATTCTCATTCCCCCAATCAAGATGCCCTTCACTCCTCTGGCTAAAATGGAGCAAGTGACCCAAGATAAGCTACTTCTACGGTTATCTAAATCTAAACAAATAAGGCAATGATGGAAAATGGTTGAAGCCAACTCATCTCTGTAGTGATGCCCTGAAGAGGATTCCTATTAGTTCCTGCTGTTAAGCTGCTATGGCTCTTACTTTTCTCAAGTCTTTCTTCAGCTTTCCCTCATTTCAGTAAGCTAGCCCCAGGTCCTTCCAATAGATTCTGTCTTGCTAAAGCTAGTCAGAGTTTGTTTTGGGGATTTATGACCAGTGAACCATAACTGATACAGCTAGTGAATTCAATCATATAATTAATGTATGGATGACTGATGAATTAATTACAATGGGTTTAATGGATTATCAAAGGAGGTTACTTTTTTCCCTATTTGCTTTACAATATCTTTAGACTAAAAAGATTTTATCAAATTTTAAAAGTTTTAAAAAGTTTATATACTACATACTACTTGGAAAAGCAGAGTAATAGACATAATTGGTTGATGACCAAACTGCCATTCCTCTAAAAAAAAAAAAAAAAAAAAAAAAAGTCAGGTTTTCCCTCCTAGTACTCACTCTCCTCTGCCTGGCCTAAACAGCAACCAGGCACAGCTCAGCCCTGGGGGAGCCCTGTGGGACAGGATAAGATAAATCTAGGCCCAAAATGACATTCCCATTGTTCTTGCCAGTGAGTGGTTTAGACATTAGCAGGTGGCACAATTTGACCAATGAGATGGGAGGTAGCCTGCTGGAGAACTTCTAGGACAGGTTTCTTCACTCCAAAAATGAAATAAGGAAAATTAAGCAGAGCCAGCCAGCTGATCACTAAACCCTTTTCTTCTTTCTGGGCCCACAGGTAGCCTACATCCCCAGCCCCCTTTGCAGCTAAGTGTGGCCATGTGACCAAGGATAATGGGATATGAGCAGAAGCAATGTGTGCACATCCAGACTGAGCCCCAAAATTCTCACACACAGGATCCTCCATGCTCTTTCCTCTTCTGGTTAGATGAAGATATGCATGCTGACCAAGGAAACCTCACTTGAAGATGGCAGAGCTACAAGACAGAAAAATCTTGGGTTAGTGAGATACCACCTTGGGCAAGTCACCCACTAATCCAAAAAATGAAAACAGAAACTATTTAGGACTTTATGAGCTAGACACAAACTTCTACTGTATTAAATCATGAGTGCTTCAGAGTTTATTTGTTATAGCAATTAGTGTACCAGTTTTAGTTTCCCAGCTAGTAAGGTAAATACCATACAATGGGTTGGCTTAGCAACAGGAATTTATTGGCTCATGGTTTCTGAGTTTAGAAGACTTATTTCTTCTTGGGGTCCATAGCTAGGACATCTTTGGGGTTCCCTGGCTTTTCCATCACATGGCTATGCACACGGTAGCATATTCTTTTTCTTCTGGTTTCCACTGACTTCATCCTTCTGGCTGCTCCCAATTGTTTCTCTCTCTGTGACCTTTTCTATAAGTTCTCTAGTAATAGGATTAAGATCCATTCTGATGTAGTTGGGTTACACTTTAAGTGAAGTAACCTCATCAAAAGATCCTATTTACAATGGTTTCACACCCACAGGAATAGACTATGATTAAGAACATGTTGGGAAGCGGCTGTGGCTCAATCAGTCGGTTCCCGCGGCCTCCTGGTGGGGGCAGGCCCGCCCGCACGGCGTGGTTGGCTGGCCCGGCGAGCACAAGCAGCAAGGGGGGGATAAATGAATAAATAAATAAAATCTTTAAAAAAAAAAAAAAAGAACATGTTGTTCTGGGGTACGTAACTCCAAGCCACCACAGTACCATAAAAGGGAAATGATCTGTAAATGATACTTTTGAATGATGACAGCCAGCCTCCAACCATGTGGGGAGTTAAGCCAACACAGTGAATATGGCAGAGCAGAAAGGTGAAAAAACACATGGATCTCTAATGATACTCTGCCTGAAATCCTTTATTATATGAGCTAATAAATATTCTTGTTTTTGTGTAGATCTTTCTGTTAAACAAAGTCAAAGGCATTCTGAGACAAATTTTTAAAAATCCAAATTACTATCAACGCCATTGTTAGGAGAAGGGAACTGTTGATATCTTTATCTGTGTTTACCCACTTATCAAATACTTATTGAACACTTGTGCGGAGCACTGTTTTTAGGTGCTTGAGATACTGCAGTGACCAAAACAAACAAAAATCTGTGCCCTCATAGACCATATATTCCAGCAAGAAGCATTAGATGTTAATGGTTAAAAATTCAGGATCTGGAGCAGCCTGCCTAAGCTGTGGTCTAGATGGTATATGTCACCTTGAACAAGTTATTTAGCCTCACTTCCTCAGTATCCTCGACTGCATTATGCAGATAATAATAATACTGACTTGACAGAGCTGATGGAAGGATGAAATAAGTTAATACAGTCACACAGCATACTGTCTGGTGCATAGTAACTGCTCAACAAATTCTAGTTATCAGTCAGGGGGAGAGGAAAATATTAACCATAAATAAGTAAATTCTATAGTACAAAGAGGATCTGAAGTGTCAGAAGAATGGAGTCAACTATAAATAGGTCTCACTAAGAAAGGGACATTTGTGTGAAGAATTTAATGGAGGGAGGGAGTGAATCACAATGTATCTAGGGGGAAAGCACTGCAGGCAGAGACAACAGCTAGTGCAGAGGCTCTGATATGAGAACATATGGGAAGTTTAAGGAACAGCAAGGAGGTCAGTATGATTGGAGGACAGTGTTAAGGGAAGAAATGAATTTAGGGAGATAACCAGATCAAAATGTGTTGGCTTAACGGTTTTTACTCTGGGATGGGGATTTGATTGTTGTTTAATGGGATCACTCATTCTTGCTGCTATATAACCTTCCAGTCTTTTCTCTAAGCTATAAATACACACACATATTAGTTTTAGAGAAATGGGATGATACTATGTATACTGTTTCATAATTCCCTTTCATCAATTACTATAGTATTAACACCCTTCAAAGTAACAAATACTTAACTTTCATCTTTAAAATGGTTCTGTAGTTTTTTTCTATTGTGGCTATGTCATATTTCATTTATTCAATCTCCTCATATTGGTATTTTCCAATACTTTAAAATAAAGCTGAGATGAACATTTGTTTAACTAATCCCTATAAATTCATGAATGTTTCCTTGAGCTACATTTCTAGAAGTAAAACTGCTGGGATTGATTATATGCAAAAGAAAGTTTTTTTTTTTTAATTGGTTACAGTGAATCTTAAGAAAATATTAAAGAAACAAGCAAATAGATAGACTGAAGACTAAAAAATACTATTTGGTTGTTTTAAAAAGCTATGTAAACTCATCTTTCACAACAAAAATAAAACTTTGAATCTAATTCTAGTTATAACCTTGAGCATTTTATTTTAGACTCCTGAAGTGTTATATACTAAAATGGTGACAAAGTTTGAAAGTACAACATTCAATTGTTTATGGAAATTTCTAAATTATCTTTAGTATAGATTATATACTAGGTTTTTAACAGAATCAGAAAACAGAGTTCAGAAACTGCCAAAATATGATAAAGAATGCCAGAAAAATTGAAATGTTTAAAGAGCAAAAGGCTTCAGACTACAGAAAAATAAAAACTGTATACAAATACACTGATATGCTCATAGAGTTCCATATCTGAACCATACCTACATAGAGCTTGGAAAAGCAATGGTAAAAAAAAAAAACATTTAAATGATAACCCTATCTTATAGTATAATGACAAGTTCATGGATGGTTAATTTACTTGCTCATTCAAGTATTTCTTCAGTAATATGGTAAAAAGCACTGTGGTGGAAATTGGGAGACTGGCAAGGCTATCTCCTTCAGTACCACGGACAGCACCTGGCACCTGCTCATCAGAAGCCCTTCAGGACCAGAAAAGAGTGATCTTACATGGAACATGCCCTAAGACAAGCACACAAATGAAGGACCACAAGGGTGATGATTTTGACATAGGAGGACTGAGAAACATGTCACAGGAAAAAAAAGTTAAGGGTGGGCAATAGTACCGAGTCATGCTGATGTCTGAACAACAATGGAGTGGCTGGAACAGGAATCAGGTAGACTGGCTGTGATCACAGAAGAAAGAGTCCTAAATGCCAAGGAAGGGTGATGGCGAGGAAAATAAGAGAAAGTTAACATTAGGCCAGATTTGGAAAAATCCTGGATGTCATGAAGAGGAGTTCATTTGCTCAAATTTGCTCAATCAAAGAGACAAAGTGAGAGAGAGAGAGATCCTCCTGAGTCAGGACTGAAGGATGAGTAAGTCAAGGCACCATTCCTCAGAGATGACACTCTAAAAGAGGGGTCTAGGATATAAGTAAAATGTCATTTACAATGAGGTGTGAGGTGTTACCACAATGGTAGGCACACTGAGAATGCTACCTAACCCAACCTTAGAGAGTCAGGGATATTTACTGAAAGAAATATCTTCTAGGCTTTTACTGGAAGGAGGAGTACATCTATCCGAAGTACACAGTGGGTGAAAAAAAAGAGAGGAAATGGCAATGGATTGGAGACAATAGCTATGATGACCACATTTATGTGTGTCACATTCAGGACTACATAATCACTTATCTTTAAGATAGGTTTAGTGGGTATTTACATGTGAAGCATTGTGAGAAATATAAAGATGTCTAAGACACAAAGATCTGATGCCTGTACCCACAAAATTTACCATCTGGTCATGGAGATAATGTGGAAATATCAGGAAAAGATAATACCCTTTTACAGATTGTACATTTAGGCTTTGCTGTTGGTTCCTTCCAAAGTCCATTACAAAATATAATCATGAAAAATATTTCTGTATTTGCCCAACTGTTATATAACATACCAGCCCTTTTATATAAAGGGTACTATAAGAAACATCTTTTATGATTTATCACTAGGGCAAATTTTTCTTCACTGAAAAATGAGTATGCAACTTCCATCCTGATAAGGTGACAAAAAGTGGCTTTGTGTTTTTTGTTGTTTTTCTTGTGTTTTTTGTTGTTTGATTTTTGGTGCCTTGACATCCAGAAACTCAGAGTCAAATTTGATTTCCAAAGGAAATGTTAACTTGTGGTTACCGTATTTGTTGCCCTTGATTTTCTATTTTAATACCATTTCTGCCCATGTCATATTCTTGTTGAGGTGGGTCAAAAAACTTTTTGGAAAGAGATGGAACTCATACATACATAAATAAAAGAAGACTGGAAATTATAAATGCCAAAGTATTATGGGAATTCAGGGAATGGTCTGATTACTTCAAAGTGAGAACGTTCAAACAGGGCCCAAATCTCATTTCTTCATTCAAAGTAGTGATAAAAAAATGTTAGCACTTATTGATCATTTACTAGGCACTGTTCTAAATTCTTTGCAGTTAATTCATTTAGACCCCATAAAAACCTGTTTATATTGTATTGTGCCACTTTTAACAATGAAGAAACTGAGATATAATAAGGTCAAATAAATTACCAAATGTCACTCAGCTGAACAGGCAGTCTGACTCTAAAGCCCTCAGCTGATTGACAGCATCATGCAAACACTGCTGGACAACTTTTCATTAAACATGGGAAGATATTTTTTCATATGTATTTTCTGCAGAATGTGGAAGATCATTTGAAAGACAGTGACCAATTATACCTCCAAAGTTACTTCTTTTTAAAATTTTTACTATAATTTTATGGATGGGTTAGTTCCAAATGTTTATTTTTTGAAATGATTAGTTTTCATTTTCTTTTTTCCTAGGGGTATACATAATGTAGAAGTTTGGCATTGTTTATGAGTTCCAAAAATAGATATTGGATTATGTTTGTGAACTGGTCTTTTCCTCTGGGCATATTAGATTATATTGGATTCAGAGGTTTCACTTTTACTTCATTAAATAATGATTAAGGCATTGATTGGGCCACATCAGTAGGACGTTGAGTCCCTGCCCCTTTGGTGGGTGGGGATTCACAGAGAAACTGCACCACAGAGAAGGGAGGCTGGAGTTTTGAGCTGGAGTCCCAGGAAGTAAGCACACAGAGGAACTTGGTCATGAGGAAGGAGAGAAGGCCCCAGGAAGAGAGACAAGCTTTTCACCCGATAGTCTACAGCTGGTCTTGTGGAGAGAGCAGAGCAGCTGAGCCCAAAGAGAAACAAGCCCTGGGAAGAGAGGAACCCCGGAAGCCCAAGCCCTTGCAGACATTGGCAGCCATCTTGCTCCAACACGTGGCAACAGACTTTGGTGAGGGAAGGAAATTACCCCAAATAAATACCCTTTATAAAAACCAACCAAATTCTGGTATTTTGCATTAGCACCCCTTTGGCTAATACACCTAAGTTATACCAGATGAAAACATTATCCTGAAGATGAACAAATCTTGGTTTACAACAAAAACTTTAAAGTGAAACTTTTAGGAGAAACTAAAAGCCAGTGTATCACATTTGGCTGCAAGGGACAGGAAACCCAAATCAAAAGGGAATTTCTTGTTTTACATAAGGGGTAATGATTCAGGCATAACTTGATTCAGAGATGTAAATAATGTCATCGGGAACAAGTCATCCCCATCTATAACTTTAGCCTGGCTCTCCTACACATATGGTTATTGGCTTCAGTTTTAGGCAGCTGCTCCCTTGAGGGAGCAAATGGAGTAGAACAATTTCAGATCTTATATCTTTTTAAACTTTACCTCCAAAAGGTTTCCTTTCCTCAAAAGGCATATAAAATTATTGAGCCTGTATTGTACCAGCTCAAATTAAGTGACATGTTCATTGTTAGTTGATCACTTTGGGGAGAGGGATAGGATTCTGTAATATCTCTTGGCCAATCAGAAGCCCACTTCTGAAACTGAGGTCAACCACAGCCAAACCCACAAAGGATGGTAGCTCTCCAAAGGAAATCAGAATACTGTTTGGCCAGAGAGGTGAATTCACATTGGATGGCAAATACAACAGAATTCTACTATAATTAGTTTGATAAATTTAACTCCTAGTAGGTCCATCAAAAAAGACATTAGAGGATCAAGATGGTGGAGTGACATGCTTCAGGACTCTGCCACCCCACAGAAGTTTTAAAAAACCAGGAAGAACTACCAGGAACATCTTTCTCAAAGCTCCAGAAAATAAAGGACTGTATTAACAAAACAAGTGCTGAATCAAGAAAAATCCTACTTAAAATTAGCAGGATCTCATGGTGCCTGGGCTGGCCCCTCCAGTACCCCTCAATGGCTCAGCATGGAGCTGGGTCCATGCTCCCAGTATAGATGCCTGGTCTCAGTTCCAGAAGGAGCACGGTAACTCTCATGCACATACCGGGAGCATGTATGTCTGCCCTATCTGTCCAGTGATGGCCCAAGAGACACCCATCTCAAAATTTGTTCTGCATGTAAAAGGCAGCTCACATAGTTCTCCTACAAAATACTGTAGGAGAGCAGTCAAAGCTGTGCTTCAAGGGGCAAGGGATTGCTGGCTGCAGAACATACAATGCAGTGCTCAAGACCATAAGAACATTCTTTCCTAGGGAATAGGGGGCATTTGGAACCATCTCAGCAAGAAATTTCTAGGGCTGCATGCATATGCCCAAGACAAGACACAGATCTAGAAAAAGGATCAAGGAAGCTCCTATGCTATTGCCTGGAACTATTCTCCAAACTCACTGTATGGATAAGCCCTAAAGGAGAGCATTTGCACAGATCAATCTGCAAAGACTAGGAAAGGTGCCTTCTGTTTTCCTGTTTTGTTTTTGTTTTTGTTTTTGTTTTTTTTGGTTAGCTCCTGGGATTCAAGGAAAGCTCAGTCATAACACTAGCTGGATACAATATTAAGGAACAGATAACTCAGTCTAAAATTCAGTGACAACACATTAAAACATCAGAATGTCCAGGTTTCCCCTCAAAGATTATAAAACATTCATAGAAACAGGGAGAGATGCCTATACAAAGGAGAAGATTAAAGTATTCGGTGCCATCAACAATAAGAAGGACCAGACTTGGGATATACCAAACACTATTTAAAAATGGCTCTAAATGGGAAGCGGATGTGGCTTAAGCATTTGGGGATCTGCCTACCACATGGGAGGGTCCCGGGTTCAGTTCTTCATGCCCTCTAGAGAAGATGAGCAAGACAGTGAGTTGGTGTGACAGGCTGGTGTGGTGAGCTGACACAAGAAGATGATGCAACAAGGAGACACAAGGAGTAAACACAACAAGAGACACAACAAAGCAGGGAGCAGGGAGCAGAGGTGGCTCAAGCGATTGAGTGGCTCTCCCACATGGGAGATTCCAGATTTGATTCCCAGTGCCTCCAAAGGAGAAGACAAGCAGACACAGAGAGCACACAATGAATGGACACAGAGAGCAGACAGCAAGCACAAACAATGAAGTGGGGTGGAGGGAGAAATAAATAAATCTTTTAAAAAATGGCTCTAAATATGCTCAAAGAACTGAAGGAAAATATAGACAAAAGAACTAAAGGAAATCAGAAAAACAACAGATGAAGACAAAGAGAATGTCAAAAGAGAGAAATTGTCAAGAGGAACCAGAGTTGAAGACCACAGTAACAGAAATTAAAAATTCCCTAAAAAGGTTCAACAGCAGATTGGAGCTGGCAGAAGAAAGAATCAGAAAACTTGAAACATTCCATCTGAGTAGCAGAATGAAGAAAGAATGAAGAAAAGTGGACAGAACCTGAGAAACCTTTGGAACACCACCAAGCATTGTGGGAATCCCAGAAGGAGAAGAAAGAGAAAGGGACAAAAAGAATATTAAAAGAAATAATTATTGAAAACTTCCCAAAATTAATGAAAGACATGAATAAACACATCCAAAATACTTAGCAAACTCCAGAGGATAAACCCAAATAGACCCACACTGCAGCATATAATAATCAAACTGTCAAATGCCAAAGATAAAGAGAGAAATCTAAAGCTGCAAGAGAGAAGCAGTATGTCACATAAAGGGAGCTTCAACAAGATTAAGTGTTGATTTCTCACCAGAAACCATATGGGCAAGATGGCAGTAGGAAGACGTATTTAAAGTGCTGTAAACAAAAAACTGTCAACCAAGAATTCTATATCCAGCAAAACTGTCTTTTAATAATAAGGGAAATATAAGACATTCTTAGATAAACAAAATCTGAGGGAGTTTATTACCACTAGACCAGCCCTAAAAGGCAGATGCAAAAAATGTAAGGATAAATCAGTGGTTTTTGGACTCCTATAAATATGTAACTTATGACATGAGCTACTTAATGGTGGTGGGACAGAGGGGTATAGGAAAATAGAGCAAACAAGATTGTTACAGAATTAGGGTGTTAAACTTAAGCCCTATGGTAACTACAAAGACAATACTGGAGAATGTACAAGCTCATAAATTAGATTATAGGTTGCCAGGGGCAGGTGGCTGGGAGAATGGGTACTTAATGTATAATGGGATAGGGTTTCAGTTTGGGGAGATGGAAGTTTTAGTAATGAAAGATGATAAGAATACCACAATATTGTGAATGTGATTAATCTCCTCAAATGGTATGCCAGGAAGTGGTTGATCCTGGATGGGCTCTAGCAAGGGAGAAGAAAAAGTGACATTATCGTGACATATGAAAAACTGGAATATAGACTATAAACTTTATGTCAATGTTAAATTTCTTGAACTTGATAAATGAAATTAATTTTGTTATATAAGTTAATATCCTTGTCCTTAGGAAATGCACATGGCAGTATTAAGTGTTCAAGGAGCATGTGGTCAGAAAATGGATTGAAAGATAGACAGACAAATAGATACTGAATGAGATGACAAACGTGGCAAAATGTTAAATTGGTGGGTCTGGATATCTTGGAATTCTCTGTATGGGATTTGTATTATTTTTGTAACTCTCCTGTAAGGTTTAAAGTATTTCCAAATAAAAACTTAAAAAGAAAACAGTACTGAGACCTGACAAGTCAAAAAAAAAAAATAAGATCCACTATGAAAAAATAATTGCAGTAAAACATGAGGAGGCATGCTCTCTTAAGAACTGCAATTGATGCCCATGGTAAGAAATTTCAGAAGAGCCAAAGAAATAGGAAGTAACCTCTGATGAGTCTGAAATTAAGGTACAGTGTGAGAAACTGATAAACTACTGATTGAGAAATGCAAGTTTTTCCATAGACAGATGAAACCAGTGCATGAAATGTCATGAAAAACAGTGGTTTTACATAAGAACCCCAAATTGCCTTTGACAAGGAGGTTAATACTGATTCAAAATCTGCTATCATTACTATTTAGCCCTGGAAGGTAAAGGTGACTGAAAGGTTAAAAGCTCCTCTTATAGCAGATGCAGGAGTTAAACCCAAATCTGCACTCCCTACAACCTCAATGTCTGGTTGATACCAAAGCTCATGCTCTTAGCCGCCCTAAAAACAAGCATAAATATTTTTGTCATGAAATACATGAAATTACTATCTCAGTTTTTCTAAACAAAAATATCTAAAATACAATAAAATATATTAAGCTGGTGATTGGCTGGGAATATGGTTATATAAAAAAAATACCTACTAGATAAACTATGGCTAAGAATAATTTTTAACTGCATAGGATATTTTGCCCACTAATTTCCTATTTGGTTGTCTTTAATTCTTATATAACTAACATCTTGTCAATGCTCTAAATATGGCTTCTATTTGGCCAAAATGATGAATCATATATATTTTTACTGTAGTCAATGAATAATCATAGATATCCATTCCAAGGGTTAACAAATAATGCATTTAATTAATTTCCTTTTTAAATTTATAACCAGGGAAGCGGCTGTGGCTCAATCAGTAGGGCTCCCGTTTACCATATGGGAGGCCCCGGGTTCGGTTCCCGGGGCCTCCTGGTGAGGGCAGGCCCGCCCGCACGGCGTGGTTAGCTGACCAGGCGAGCACAGGCAGCAAGGGGGGGATAAATGAATAAATAAATCTTTAAAAAAAATAAAATAAAATAAATAAATAAATAAATTTATAACCAAAGTGTACAACATTCAACTTCTTGGGCAACTCTGAAATCATGAAGTATTTTTTCAAACAGAATTATAAAAGAATTAAAGCATTTCTTTAACCATGTAGAAACATTATGGAAGATAACGTGTCAAAAATAGAAATAAGTCCTCTAACAATGAAAAAAAATAGAACTCTTGCATTGTACAATTGGTCACTTTCCGGGCCTATGGAATTCAATGTGACTTAAAGTCAGTAAAGTATTTTTGCTTTTAATATATAATTCAGAATTTCTATCAATTTCAAAAACCAAGTAAAAACAAAAATAGGAGAAGCAACAGATTGTCATAGAGAATATATTTATGTCATTGGGGAGAAATTATGCAATTTAATCTAAATTCCATAAAGAAAAAAAGAAATATTGTTAGTAATCAATCTAAATCACAAGTAACCTAAGACATACAAGGAGACTTAGTAAATATATATGTTTTTATTTCTGTCTCAAGCAGTATCCCTTTTTAAAATGATTATACTGCAAGCACAAAGGTTTTTTTTTTTTTGAAGGGAAATAAATGTGTAACAATATAAAAACTTTAATTTTAATTATTATGCCACTTTGAATTATTTGAGGTAGTACTCATTTGCATACAAAGCCTACTCTTTAACCTAAAGTATAATAATATAAATTTGATATGAGATTATTAGAGTAAGTCATTCAGTGCTTGATTCCCTAAGAACAGAGGAAAAGATGAGATGAGTTAATAAAATGGCAGGAATGGTTTACAGATGCAGAATATGACTCCCTTGGTAGGTTATTATCCAGTAATAAAGCTCACATTTAATGTGCTCAAGACATTTGATAAGATGTCTGAAGTGATGGTAGAAAAGAATAGTGTGATTTAGGATAGGACAATTTCCTAACCATTTTCTTTCATTTGGTCCGTAATTCTTACAGCCCAGATGTGCTTCAACAGATAGCCTTCCCTACAGTCTGCCAGCCAATATTGCCAAATGTGGGATATAAATTATTCTAATTTGTTCTCTTCCAAGCAACAAAAAAGTCACATTATTCAAAAGGAAATGGTACACATTCTGCTATTACTATTAGAGCCAAAGCTGTGAGTCACCCAGCTGCCTGCACAAGACAATTTGGCTACTGGAAAATCCTGATTAATGGCACTTTTTTAAGCACCAGAGTAACAACTTGACGCCAAAATTACCATTTATTTTCACCATTTCACTATGTTTGTCTTGGTTATCTATTACCTTTTAAGGAGAATATGAAGGAAATAAATGAAAATTGTGTCGTAACATATGTTAACCTCAAATCTAAATGTTGTTCCTTCCAAAGGAGGCGCGGGAGGCTTTTTCTTATATCAGCTTTGAGATATGTGAAAAAGAGTCCTTTTGAGTGTAATGTCTGGACTCCTTCAAGCTATGTTGAGATGTTAAATTATTTTCTAATCACAAATATAATCAATTCACCACCTACAAATAAGAATGTTCTTTAAAACATATATCACTAAAGTCTACAACTTCAGATACGTAGTTTCACTATAATACAGGGGGAGCTGGTTGCTGTTATCAAAAATCCAAGGCCACCAGGGATGTATTTCCTCAAGGAAGTCCATTTCTTAAGTACCTAATCAGAGGCCTTGCCTACCTCCAAGTCCGGAGATGACAGGAAAAGCAGTTGTGTTTTACATTTCAAGCTCTAAAATCAACCCACAGTCCATACTGGCAGAGTTTAAAACAACAAAAACAAAACAACAATAAAAACACCCTACAGAGAATTAATTCACTGAAGATCACTTGATTTTTAATCAATACAAGCCAGTCCCCACTGATAAGTCATGAATTCTGAATTCCAAGTCCTTTCTGAATCGCCATCCATTTCAGAGAAGCAACATACAGGCAATGGGAATAAAATTACCTAAGAAGTGTGGAAGAGCCAAACCGAGGAGTGGCTGCTTTTAGGTTTCGATGGTAAATAAATCAGCCAGCATGTTCTGTAGTCCCTGCTCCTAGAGCATTCTCTTTCCCTCACTCTCCACCAGCAAATCTCTTCTGCTCTCCTCTCCAAAGCTCTTTGCCTTTCCCCCACTTCCCACCTCTTTCAACTCTTTCTGCTAGAGTCCACCTCTCCCCATCTCAGATCCCCGAGTCTGTTTTGCTCTGAAGCCTCTCAGGTCAGCAGCCCAGGCCAGGAGGGAAGGGCTGGAGCATGGAAAGAACCCTCCTTCCCTCCCTCCCAAGGAGGCACCCCTGGCCCGCGCCAGGCAGAGAGACCGGCCCCGCCGCCCCCACCCCCACATGCGCCACGGCTATAAGAATTACATCCTTATCATTTCTACACAAACGTTAGCGAACAAGGCAGGAGGAACAGCAACAGGCCCGGCGGGGAGGCTGTTACAAAATCCTGCCCTGGGGAGCCCTTAGCACAGTAACTGCCCTTAAAAAGTCCCCGTGCTCCAGGCTCCCACTGGCAGACAGTGCGCCTGCCACCCCTCTAGGTGGGCACACCCGCGCGCAGCCTCTCCGCTCCCCACCTCCTCGCTGCAAATGCTGCAACCTGGGGAGAGATCGCCCCCTTTCTCCCCCCGGTCCCCGCCGCCCCACGCCAGCACGCGCAACCTGGGGTTCCCCGCACTTTTCATTCATTCCGAATCCCGGTCGGCGCTTTCCCACTTCAGCAAGGGCCAGGAGTGGGGGAAAGGGGAGGACCTGTGAAGAAGTATTTTATTTTATTTTACTATTGGATATGCGGTTTGCTAACTGCCATCCCCCACTCCCTCCAGGCTACCTCCACCTGGTCAGGTTGGAAGCCCCCTAGCTCGCCAGCTGCCCCTCAGGCGACGCTTCCCTGCCCGAGGCTCCCCGCTCCTTCCCTCCAACCCCGGGGCCACGGCTGGGAATTTCACCGCAGGCAGCGCCGAGGGACCGGCGGCGGTTCCCTCCACCCTCTGGAACCCAGAGTTTGGGAGACCCTCGGGTCATCGCCAGCTCCGTGCGCCACCGGGTCCAGTCGCTCAATGCTGGACCGTGGCTATAGGGCGAAGCTTCCTCTGCCCCCAGCGCCTGAATCCCCCCAGGAACTCCGAGACGCTCAGTGGCCCCCAAGCTGCCTTTCGGAGTCCTAGTGCTCCCTGGCACCGCGGCCCCCTCCCCTCCCCCGCGTGCTGGTGCGGGGGTGCCCCGCGCGAGGCCACCAAGCAGGACGCCAGGGACCCCACGGGAACCCGCGGGGCCGCGCCAAGCTGGGGATAAGGGTGGAAGAGAAGGCAAAAGGGGAGAGGGCTCACAGCTGGAGGGTGCGTGGGGGTCGCCACGGCAGAGGTGGGCAGGGCTCCAGGCCCGGGACCCCACGGTTCTGCCCACTGGCAAGGGTCCAATGTGCCCCTCGCAGCTCCGCCCCGGACCGCCCCTAGGACACACCTGCCAGGCGCCTTACCTGAGTGGCTTTCAGGAACTGCTGCTGGATCCCAGCCAAGGACATGATGTGGAGGACGCCTGGGCACCGCGGAAAGGAAGAATACTTGCAGCTCAGCTTGCAGCTCCACGTTCCTCTGAAGTGGGCTAAACTGGACTGCAAGGGCAGGGCTCCTGGACTGCACTTGATATAGGTTCGCTGTGTCGCCGCCCCTGGGGAGGTGGAGCTCCCAGTTGCCATGCTCTGATTGGTCAATCGCTGGTTCGGAGCCAGTGCATTGGTTGGGGTTTGAAAACTAGATTAACATATTTTGTAAATAGGGTATCCGAACTGGGAGGTGCCGATTGCCTGGTTATGGGAGGTGGTGATTGGCTGTTTGTTAATTAATGTAATGGGTTCTATTGGTTAAAAAAACTCTCTTATCCTATTGGTTGGCTCAGGATCCCTCTGCCCAGGGGTCCCCGCTTTTTACCAGCCCTGCTTCTTCAGCATCCGGTGTCTGCTACTGCATCCACAGCAGCAGCACGGCACCCGGCTTGGCTCTCCTGCTCTGCTTGGCCATTGACGCCTCCTAACTTGATTCAATCGTTTTAAATTGTAGTTCTGAATAAAAGAAAATATTTAATAAAATGTACTTATGTGTTCAAGAAATGTTAAAGATTTTAAAAATTAAGCTTGATTATCTTCTCATGGGAGATTTATAAATAATGTGACTACATTTATACCAGATTTTGGAGTCTTGAATAGAAAAAACAAATAAAGCACTTTTAAAGAAAATGAATAAAAATTATTTAACAGTACGTATATAATTTAACATGAATATTTCATAAATTAATTAGATTGAATAGTCACATTAAGAAAATGAAGAGTAGAGGGAAGTGATTATTTTAGTATTAGTGAACAAAAATTGATACTTTTCAAGATTTTCTAACATTCCATTAATGCTCTCACTTTCCAAGTTTACTTTCTGTCAAAATTTCAAGTCTTCTATTAAGTGTCTTCTATATCCCTTTCCATTTGAGATATTCTTGAAAAGAAAAGCTTTTTATCCAGATAGAAAATAGTTTAAAACTGATAAAATCTTACATGCTATCCAATGTTGTACCTACTGGTAATTTTAAATGCCATCTGTTATTAATGAAATTAAATTAGTAAAATCAATTGCTGTGGGTGGACACCTGGTATTGAGCATAGGGTGGATGCATGGCATTGGGTGTGGCTTCCTCTTGATGTCAGTCCATGTGTGTAGGGAGGGCTGCCCACAGCGTGGCCATCAGGCCCCCAGGCTCTGGCCTCCCCAGGCTCAGCTCACTGTATTTGGACTCCAACAGCCCTGATCCAAAGGTTCTGGGCTCCTCAGCGTGGCGTCTCAGCTGTTTCGATTCAGGTCCAGCTCTGTGCCTTGGGGTTGAATCTGCTTTCCCTGGGATTCCCATCCTGTGTCTCAAGGTTAGCTGGCCAGAAGCCCAGGAACTGTGTGTGAACCCCCTCAGGTTATCTACAAACCTCCCCCATGCCCACCACCCACCTAGCCCCACCTGGCTCTCTCATTCCCCATCTCCACTTTCTAACTCCTGCCTTCTGGCAGGCCAGGGCTACCTCTGCACTCTCCCACCTGTGCTCCAGCCACAGTTTTGGTGTCATCTGCAACTCAGATTCCCAGTCTTTCCCAAACTTGGCTGAAGACAAGACCCTCTTGGAGATCTTCTAAGAGATACAGAATCCCGTGCCCTCCTCTGAGTCACTGAATCGGGTTTTCAAGGAGAAGCTGCTGACCTACAATCTAATACATGTCCAGGGAGACACTAGCAACATCCAGTAGTTACAGTATTCACACAGCCATCATCTTAATGCAAGGGAATGCACACACACCACACACATGCACACTCCACACACATGCTTACTGCACCCTCACATACACACACACACATACACACCACATATGTGCACACAACTCACATGCACACGTGCACACACCACACCCATGTACACAGGTATGCACACACATGCACGCTATACATGCACATATATGCACACATGCACATTACACACCCATGCACTACATGAACACACATGCATGTGCATGCACACAACAATGACACTCCAGCATTCCTGTACATTTTACCCAGTGTCCTGTTTTACTTCCTACATCCCTAGGCATTTTTCAACTGCTGGGTGAAAGTATAACTATGCACAGGATATTTGGAGAAGATTAAAAGGGTGAGAGCCACTGTCCCTTGCAACACATATCCCCAAATCCTGTGATTTTTGAAGCTTTATGGCAACATTTTTTGACATAAACTTTTAACTTACAGCAATGGTGAAACAATTTTACAGAGAATACCTGTACACCCCAGTAAGATTCTACCACTAACATTTTACTGTAATTGTTTTGTTTATCAGTCCATCCATACGCTTCCCTCTAAATACTTTGGCATGCAAGTTCGATATCTGCTTACAGCATTTCTTCTAGTTCAAGATCTCTTTACAGAATTTATGTACAGTGAAATGCATACATCCCAAGTGTGCATTTGCTGCATTTTGGTGGATGTGCACATCTATGTAACTCAAAGTTTCTATAAAGCTATACAACAGGAACAGCACCTCATAAAATTTCCTCACATCCCTTCCCAGTCAATCTTCACTCCCTTCCTCAAAGGTAAATACTCTTCTGATGAGTTTCTGCCAAGGATTTGTTTCACCTTCATATAATTCCCATAAAAGGAGCCATACAGTAATAGAGTATGGCTTCTCTCAGCATAATATTGTCAAGATTCACCCACACTGGTATGGGTGCCAGTATCACTTTTGCTTTGCCACTATGTAGGTCCTTGTCTTATTTGCTAAAAGTTGCTGGGAGTAATATACCAGAAATGGATTGGATTTTACAATGGGATTTATTAGATTTAAAGCTTACAGTTCTGACTCCATGAAAGTACCCAAAACAAGGCATCATCAGGAGATCATTCCTCCCCAAGCTGCAGCTGTGGGCAATCAGGCACATGGCGGCATCCACTCATCTCTCCCCTCTCTTCCAGGCCTCACTGTTTTCAGCTTCTAGCTAAAGTGGCTTCTCTCAGCTTCTATGTTCCATTGCTTTCAACTTCTGACTTTTCTCTCAACTTCTGGGTTCCTCTCTGTCTCTGCAGCATTTTTCTGTGTCTGTAGCTTTTTATTCCTCCATTTATAAAGGACTCCAGTAAGAGGTTTAAGACTCACCCTGGGTCATGCAATCTAATCAAAGGCCCTGAAATGAAGTAATTTAATCAAAAGATCCCACCTACAATAGGTTTACATGCACAGGAATGAGTTCGCTTTAGAACAGGATTTTTGGGGGTCCACAAAAGCTTCAAAGTCACACAGTCCTTAACTACCCCTGCCCATTCTTTGTTATAGTTATCATATATGATACCTCCATATACATTGTAAGATGTTTAGTTTTTGCTCTAAACACACATGCCTATTGTAAAGATACTTCCCTCCACTAGAGAAGAAAGGTCTTGTATAATTACCTGGTGTTCTTTGTTTCTTCCTGTGTACCCATGTTCCCATGCAGCTTGGAGGACCTCCTCTCCTTCTAGAACCCCACTGCACTTCTCCAGCCAGGCTCAGCCTGAACTTTCTGTTCTCATGGGTCAGGCTACAAAGGCTTTGCATCTTCCCTTAAATTGTTAGTCATCCTGTGGTGCAGGGTCAATTTATCTGGTTCACAGGCTAAACCCATAACAATGAAAACTCCTGCTGCTCATCCCTGCCCTCCCAGTTCCCACTCTCCTCCACAATTGGCCTATGAGTCCTTTCCACCAATGCTTTCTGTATTTTGCTCAGAGTTTACTGGAAGGCATAGATCAGCAGGATCTCTTCACCACACCAGAGAGGACCCACACTTTGGACTTTGCTAGAAGCCACCCAGAGCTCAGGGTTGGGGGCAGCTCCACTATCTTTTCCTCTCCTATGACAACACAGCCAGACTTGGGTTTCTCCATAACCACCATCCTTGACATGAAGCAGGACTGCTGGCTTCTCTGAGTGAGGAGACCAGTCCTGATGGAAGCCTTTCTCTCCTGTGATGCCCACACCACTGCACAGTCCTCAAAAATGTCAACCCCCTTTTAATCATCTGGTACAATGTGCAGGAAAGAGCAATACACTTACAACATGTTACTGGGGGTAGAGATGAATTGAACTGTGAAGGATGTGCATTTCCTGGGGGGCCCTGCAAAGTTACTGAACTGACAAAAGGTAAGCAGCTCAGTCTTCAACTGAGCACAGCAGAAAGCTAATTGAACAATCTGTGTTCCTTAAAGAGAGACTACATTAAATAATTCAGTGAAACCATTCCATAAATCACCACTTTCAGCTGAAATGCTTGTTAAGCAGTCAAGTGATCCAGATAACACCCCAAAGACAGAACCAATTATCTTGAGAAATCTGCACAGCCAGCAGAACAAAGTGTCATCCCAGCCCCTGGACTGTTTTAGCATCGCCCTTGGGTTTTGTTGTGGTGAGTGGTCAGTGGGCAGAGGCAGCTGCCTGCTTGGGGCTGCAGTGACCCCACCAGCCAAGGTGTCATCAAAGGCAGAGCATCTGGATGGGGCAGGATCCCCAAACTCCCAGCACCAGCTCCTTCTGCCCAGGCTCTGAGATGCACGTCCTGGAGCCCTTAGACCTGCAGACCTTGCCATCCCAGTTTCCTCAACCTGTCTGCTCATGGTTCTGGCAATTCCCTTGGGCCATTAAAAGGTCACATGAAGGCCACACAAGGATGAAAGTGGCTGGCTCTGTGTGTCTGTGTCACAGAAGGCAGCAGATGGTGATGACTTTTTAGTGGATTTCAACTTAGGTTGACAAAGAGGCTCAGTCAGCCTATGGAGGAACAGTGATTGCAAACTGAGCCCTACTCCCTGGAGCACAGGAGCCCATGTGTCTAGTATAATCAAGTTTCCTTCCACCCTTTCAGCTTTTCAAGCATTAAATGTTTGACACTTTAATAGGAGTTTTGATTAGAAATTTCAGGGCATGGGATTGTGCTGCGGTCTTGTTTCTGTGGAACAATGGCTCCGGTGTATGAAAGCCATACAAGGTCTTTATACATTTGTTGGAGAAGCCTGTTCTGATGGGTCTTCTAATGTATGGGGCTTCTTATGGCTTGCCCAAGCCTAAGCAGGTGAAATGAATCTCCCAACTGCTGTCCCCTCCCCCAGTCCATTTTCAAATGCATTGAGACGGGTAAATTAATGTTTCTAGAAGGGAAAATTAATAAACAGAATTCAAGGATGTTGGCATTAAAAGAACTCTGGGGCAAAGGGATGTGTCCAGGACTGAAATGAAATGCAAGTTCAATGGGCCTCTCAGCAGGATTTGCCCCAACAAGGCACATTTCTTTATCAGGCCTGTGGATGGTCACACTGTCAGAAACCTGTCCCTCCACCTTCCTGCCAGAAAAGCAAAGCAAAGCCAAAGAGACTTGTACCAAAGCCACTGCAGAGAAAGGCTGGGAGGAAAGTGGGGGAAGAGGGGCACCCCAAGGGCCTGGAGCTGGGGAGAAGCAGCTCCTGTTCTCCTCTCCCCACCAGACCCATCTCCCAGGAAGTGGAAGGAGCTCAGTAGGGTGGGGATGGTGGCTCTGAGTAGTGCCCTTGAGGGGGGATGTGAGCTTTATTACAACTTGTCACCACCACAGTGGCTGTATCAGTGGGGCCTCTCCAAGAAACAGGACCAACAAGAGATTTTATATGTGTGTGTGTGTGTGTTTCTGTGTGTGTGTGTGTTTACATTACACTTTTTAAAATTATGAGTAATTGGCTCATGCAACTGGGGGGGGGCGCTGTGCTGGCAACTCTGTACTCTGAAGGACAGACTGCAAGCAGCTAGAGACTCCAATAAAGATGATTCTGAAATCTGGCAAGTCTGTACTACCCAGGGGAAGCTGGCTGCTGGAGCTTGAGGCACAAATTCATCTTTTTTATTTCTGAAGCCTCAGTTACGCTTTGTAAGAACTCCACCTAATTGGAGGAAGAGTCTCCCTGCATTGCTGAGGGCAGTCTCCTCTGTTGACGGTAGATGAAATCAGCCATAGATGTAGTTAACTGTTGCACATACAAATCCAGCTATGAAATGCCTTCACAGTAACAATCAGGCCAGTACTTCCTTGACCAAGCAACTAGACACCATGGCCCAGCCAAGTTGACATGTGGAAATGCCAAAATGATGGCCACAGAGCCTTGATGGAAAAGCGTCTCAGGGCACCTGCTGTGTGGCCTGAGCAGGGTCCCATGGGATTCTGGAGAGAATCCATTTGACAATTTAGCCAGTCATGTTACCTCCGCTCTTAGAATTTTAAAGAATTTGGTCTACCAATCACATTGTGGCCCAAAATATGTCCCAGAAGTATTGGTGCAGCAAGTCATTCTAAGGAAAGACTTAAACATTTTTTTTAATTAAGAGAAGAGGTATATAATAAGGGGTGTAGTCACTGGGCAGTTTGATGTAATTATGAGTTCCAAAAAAAATGATATTGGATTACACTTGTAAACTGGTCTGTTAATCTGGGCATGATTAAGTTATGATTAGGGCATTGACTGGGCCACGTCAATAAGGCATTCAGCCCCACCCCTTGGTGGGTGGGGGAATCAAATATAAAAGGCAAGGCAAAGGACAGAAGGAGCAGTTTTGATGTTGGAGTTTTGATGTTGGAAGGAATACCCCATTAGAAGAGAAGCATGCTGTTCAGCTGATAGTCTACTGCTGACCTTGTGGAGGAAACAGAGGAGCTATGCCTGGAGAGAAATGCAGCCCCAGGAAGAGAGGAACCCAAGAAGCCTGAACCCTGGCAAACGTCGGCAGCTGTATTGCTCCAACATGTGGCAATGGACTTTGGTGAGGGAAGAAACTTATGCTTTATGGCTTGGTAACTGTGGACTTCTGCCCCAAATTTAAAAACCAATTTCAGGTATTTTGCATTAACACCCCTTTGGCTGACTAATACAGAATTTGGTACCAGGAGTGGGGTAAGTGCTTTTGCAATTACCAAAATGTTAGAACGGTTTCATACATGGGTAAGGGGTATTTTTTGGAGGAATTGTGAAATGCTTGGTGGAAAAGGTCTAGATGACTTGGAAGAGACTGTTGATAATCTGGATGCTAAAGAGACTTTCTATGATGCCTTAAAAGTAGATGATGAAACTGTTATTGGAAACTGGAGGAAAGGTGATCCATGTTTTAAAGTTGCAGAGTACTTAGCAAGATTAACTCCTGGTCTTATATGGAAGACAGAATTTGAAAATGGTGAACTGGAGCATTTAACTGAAGAACTTTCCAAGGTAAACTCGGAGAATGTGGCTTGGCTTTTCCTTGCAGCTTATAGCAAAATACCAGATGAGCGAAATACTCTAAGGACTGAACTTTTGGGCACAAAGAAAACAGAAACTAATTCTGGAACTTCCAAGTTTCTGGAAATCAAGTTTCCAGATGAAAGCACCCCATTTGAAGACTTAGCTAAACCTGGAACTTGTAAATCAGAATTGAAGATGCAGTTATCTCGGACAGACTTGTGGAAAGTCTTACTGTCTGATGGCTTGGACCCCTGCTTCTTGCATGCTAAACCAACAATGTTTTTGAGAGTGCTGTAGGAACAAAACCACTGTCAGCTTGGACAAAAAAGGACATGGAAAGGAGAGATTGAAGGAGAAACAGCTTTAAGAAGTTAAGACATCTCCTTGGGCCAAGAGAGGAGCCTCATCCATGTGTACAGAAAGGGTGAGTTTGCCCCAGCAGTTGAAGAGGGTGGATGTTCTTACCCAATATTCTGGGAGAGTTTTGCCATCCCATGGTGCAGAAAGGGTGGAGCATATTCCTCAAAGATTAGGGCAGTTAAGGTCAATACCCCATAGGTCTGAGAGGAGTGTACCTGTCCCCCATGGATTAGAGAAGGCCAGGTGGTCAAACCATTGCTCTGAAAGGGTTGAAGCTATATGCCAAAGGTTAGGGGGAATGTTGTCTTCACCTCACTGTACTAGGGGGGCTAAGACTCTAACCCAAAGAATGGTTAAGGTGTGGCAATCACCCCAACACTCTTGGAGGGTGAGGTTTGTAGCTTGGTTGACACCCAGATGCTTGATGAGGGTAGAACCAAGAAAATTACCCTTGGACAAACCTGTGGAAAGGGTGGGTCCCCATGTGGCTCCCCAAGGAGAAGAAACTATCATCTTAAGAATGATTCTAAGACTTTGAAATCAAATGGAGGATGCCCTACAGGTTTACTGAACTGTAGAAGATCCATGACTCATGTTTAACATCCCAATTTCTCTTTTTGATAATGAAAATGGTTATTCTTTGCCTGTCCATTTGTGTATTGGAAGCAGTCAAATGGTTTTGTAAGTTTCATAGGTCTATAGCAGACAGGACTTTGTTCCAAGACAAACTGTATTTCTTTGAACTGATTGTGATATGATTTTGTACTTGCACTGTTATTGATTTAAGGATTTTTGAGTTTTGTAATGTATTTTTGGAATTCAGAGGGTGGAGTGTAGCCATTGGGCAGCTTGATGTAATTATGAATTCCAAAAAAAAAAAAAAAAAATGATATTGGATTACACTTGTAAACTGGTCTGTTAATCTGGGCATGATTAAGTTATGATTAGGGTGTTGACTGGGCCATGTCAGTAGGGCATTTAAATATAAAAATCAAATATAAAAGGCAAATCAAATATAAAAGGCAAGGCAAAGGACAGAGGAGCAGTTTTGATGTTGGAGTTTTGAGTTGGAGTTTTGATGTTGGAGTTTTGATGTTGGAGGGAAGGCCCCATTAGAAGAGAAGTGAGCTGTTCACCTAATAGTCTACAGCTGACCTTGTGGAGGAAACAGAGGAGCTAAGCCCAGAGAGAAATGCAGCCCTGGGACAAGAGGAAACTAAGAAGCCTGAACCCTGGCAAACGTCTGCAGCTGTCTTGCTCTAACACGTGGCAATGGACTTTGGTGAGGGAAGAAACTTATGCTTTATGGCCTGGTAACTGTGGACTTCTACCCCAACTAAATACCCTATATAAAGACCAACCAATTTTTGGTATTTTGCATTAGCACCCCTTTGGCTGACTAATACAGGGGGATTTGTGAATCTTTAGAAATAGGAACCAGTTGTTAATACTAAGAACCAAATCAGAGATTGTTTATGTCTGGCAAAGTAGTAGATGATATAGTCTAAAGAGCTGCTATAGCATAAAACAACCAGTAGTTCCATAAACCAATTTCCAAGCTCACAAGAAAGTAATGGGACCTCGGGCCTAAGCATGGAGGGAAAGTAGGATAGTCACATAAGTGCCTACACTGACGTGCTGGCTGCTGTGGATTGTTGCTGGTCTCCATCCATTACCTGAGCTGTGCAGGGGCAGGGGATACCACCTGGGGCCTGGGTGGACAATACCATCTAAAGCAGAACCTCAAGGGACCACACCCACAGGGAAAGATAGATGTGGCAAGTCTACCTGGGCGAAGGGATGCCCAGGTGGCTGGCCAGCCTCAGCCGGGGCTCTATGTGGAAAGAACCATGTCCCTGAGGACTTCCAAGCCATAGGCTTCACTGAACACAGGTCCACAGACTTAATCTATGTCTCCTTTATGGCTCTGGGCACCCCAATGCCAAGAAAATAAAATAAGTGATTCTGACTGGAAAGTCCCTTGGATCCTGGCAAAAGATCTCAATAACCTCATGGAAGGATGGAAGGATATATCTTCCACAGGCCACACAAGATTTCTGCAGAAGGAATCTCCCTGGGCAGGGACTCATGATCTAGCTTTGCATAATGCACAGGGAAACAGTGCACCAGGTGTGAGAGCCAGCAGACGCAATGGCAGCAAGAAAGCTAACTCCAGAGAGCTGAATTAGGGTGTGTGACAGTAAAATAAGGATGATTCAAATAATCAAAAGCTTAAGAGGACAGATGCTCACTTGTGCCAAAATCTAATACAAACTCTCTATATTGTTAAAATAACAAACACCCATACACAGAACAGAGATTTCATGAAACTTATCAAAGGATACTAAAGAGCAATGAAAAAGCATAACCTTAAACATGCTATCAGACATAAGAGCAAACATACTTGTCATATCAATGAATGGAAATGACCAAAATAATAGATTAAAGAAAAAAATTCTCCAGTTGCAAGCAAAAGCCAATGTACATTGTATACCAGAGATGTGGCTCAGATGGTTATAGGGAAAAGGATTTGCAAAGGCTCAGCAAGCAAACTCAGACAAACAGGAAAAGTTGTAATAAAAAAGATAGACCTGGACAAATTCAGGTGGGAAGAACAGTCACCCAGAAAAAAAAGACTTTTCTAATGGTGACCATCAAACCACAAGAAAGTCTGCCATGAATATCTGCACCCCACGCCATGAATATCTGCACCCTGATTCCTCATGTGAAATCTCTAGGAAGTACAAGAGGAACAAAGCCAACCATATTCATGTCACAAAATGCTAACCTGCAATTCTCAGTGACAAAATGGACAGACAACAAGAGGGGCTTAAAGCAAATGGCTGAATTAATAAGGTAGAGCCAGCCGAGCCTGTGCCATGCACATACCTGCAGGCAGGAGGTGGCCTGCACTTTTACTCTCCCAGTGCACATTTACCTCCAGTGCAGTGTAAACTTTTTAATTTAAAAAGTCAAAAGGCATTGTTTGTTCTGAGTGTGATAGTGTGGATGTTGTGCACAGAGCCTCCATCACTGCACACTTGCTGATACTCTGAGTGTGACAGCATGGACAACGTGCACAGAGCCTCCATCTCTGCACACTTGCTGACACTCTGAGGGTGACAGTGTGGATGTTGTGCATGAGCCCCCATCTGTGCACACTTGCCAATGCTCAGTGTGACAGCACAGATGTCATGCATAGACAGTCAGCTCCTGGAACAACAGGTGCATACAGGACCCGTCCGTGTATGTGGTGACATATCACATGGAGCATGTGTGGCTCCTGCAGTAAATGATTCCAGATAGACTCAAGGGCACTGGGTTGAGGTTGCTGGGGTGGGGGGCTGCTCTGTGCCCCACCCCATACTCCACATGCTGAAGGAACATCCTCCAGAGGATCAGACCTCAACGTGAAAAGATGGAAGCAAACAGACACTGGAGAAATCATGTGTGGATTTTTATACATGCAGGGAAAGAATTTCTAACATCCACGTAATGCTGATAGAAAAAAATATCAATAAATATTTCTCCATAAAAATAACTTTTGCATATCAAAACAAAATATAAGCAAAATCAAAAGTCAATGACATTGAGAGAAAATATTCACAACTATTACCATATATTTCCCAGATAAAGTTTCCACTCTCTGATATATGAAAAGTTCTTACAAATTGAGAACAATACAAAACAAAAATTGGTTGCTATATGGGCAGAAGGTGTGAACAGAGTTCACAGAAAAAAAATATGGAATACCTTTAATTATATGAAAAGATGTGCGACTCTGAGATTCCATTTTTGCCTGTCAGATTGGCAAATTTCAAAGGCCTGACAACATGTTCTGTGGACAGAGCTGTGGGAAAAGAGCCCTCCCAAACCTTGCTCACAGGTGCCAAATTTTTTACTCCACTGGAGGGGAATTTGGCAATATACAGCAAAATAATGTATGCATTCTCCTTTTCACTGAAAAATCTCACTTTTAAAATTACCTGGATATTTCACTTCCACAAATGTGAAGGAAAAAATGCACAGTGTTATTAATTGTGGCATTAGCTCTAATAGCAAAATATTGTAAACAACCCAGATGTCCATATACAAGGCACTGGCTGAGAGAACTGACAATGGAGCAAATATAGCCGACAGAAATCACGAGGAAGATTTCTCTCCACTGACTGTGTATTACTGAGGGAAAGAAGCAAAGGGTAAACAAATTCAATGACAGGCTGCCTCTTGTGTAAGAAATAAGATGAGGGCAAAGAGAAATGAATGGGAATTTTTATGCAGGGGGTATCTGGGAGCCAGTTTGAAGAGGTAGGGATGGGAGGGAGACTTCTATGAGTTCTTTTAAAATATAATCTTGAGTTTTGAATGTAAACATTTTACATGTTCAAAAAGCAAGCATTTTACATGCTCAAAAAGTTATATAAAAAAGATAAAAAAGAGCAAACTATAATACTGAATACAAACAGAAAGAAATAAACCCAACTGTATACAACTGGGAAGCAAACACATATGGAAAATCATTCACAGGACTTTTAAACACATCACCTAATGCAACATTATCTAAAACATGAAGAACTGCAAAGGAATCTTTTATTCATTTATTTTTTTTTTATTGTGGGTAAAAATCAAAATTTTCACAATACATTCCAATATTTGTAAAATGATATATAAATATATATGCATATTATGTGCATTTGCTTACAAAAATGTTATTTTATATATATATATTTTTTAAGAGGTGCTTAGATTACCTAAAATATTACACGGAACCTACCGGGATTCCCATGTTCCCCACCTCCCACACCTCCCACCACATCCCACACAAACATCTCCCTCAATGGACTTACACATCCTGGGGCCTTGCCAGCAACCACAGACCACAGTTCACATTGTAGACCGCACTCTCTCCCACACAGTTCTGAATGGTGTGTGCGGATTTAAAATGACCTACATCCGTCGCCACAACGGCACTCAGGACAAACTCCAAATCCCGAAAAAGCCCCTGCATTTCAACTACACATCCCCTCCCTGCCCCAAAAGTGTCCAGTGGCCACTGGCTCCACCTCACTGTTATAATTTCTTCCATTGTTAGAATTACCATATGTGTACAACAGAATACCATCAAGTCCACTCTAATCCATAGTTCTTCCCCCAATCCTGAGGGGACTGGGATGGTGATGTTCACTCCACCTCCAAGTGAGAGAGGGCTTATATCCCATGGATATGGTGGGTGGGATGATCCTGTCTGCAAATCAGGCCCACTGCATTCCCTGGGCTGGCCGTTGCCCATCGTTGTCTCCTCGCCAGGTGACTTGGATGAGTCCATTGAGCTGTAGGGTAGGAGTTGCAGCTCCACCGAGATTCCATGCACACCTGGCACATAGGTAGGCCAGAGGCTCCAGTCTCTGGAAGTATACCTAAAAACTCCAGCATCACATATAGGTTTGAATAGAAGGGACTGATGAACCATGCTGCAAAGAAATCTTGAACTGTACTTGGGAGGCTTGCTTTTGAGGGCAGCATCTGAGTAACAATTCTGGAATCATTTAGCTTTAACATAGAAGGGAATAGATGAGTAAATATGTTGACATTGTTTGAAATGGGGATATTCACTGTGTGAGAGGAAACTCAATATGCAATATGGGCAAGTGAAGAAGGACACTGTTGTGTTTAAATTTGGGATTCACACACACACCCTAGCTTGTCCATGCAGAGGGTCATCTCAATGGGGTCCCCATCCCATCAGCAGTAAGTGCTTCAAGCACCTGGGTCTTTGCTTTACCACCACTCCATGGAATCTGGATTCCCTAGAGAAATGTCAGGCTCCATGGCTCCATGGTTCCATGTCTGGGGTGGGAAGGGCACAAGGCAAGCCTGCAACACCTTGTGCTAAAAAAGAAAAGGTGTCTCAAAGATTGACTGGGGGAGGAGTTAGAAGAATACTGGAGGCAGCTCAAAGGGGCTCCCACTAGCCCACATTGGAACTGTTTAAACATCAAGAGGAAAAATGCTAGTGATGGATTATAACACAAGGAAGAGAAGAGGAATCAAGAAGCCCATTGTGACTGTAGATGTATATGTACATGTGGCCATATATGTATATGTACATGTACATGTATATGCATATGTGACTGTATATGTATATGATTATATATGTATATGACTTGTATATGTATATGACTGTGTAAGTGTATATGTTTATGCATAAATATGACTGTATATGTGTGTGAGACTGTACATGTGACACTATATGTATATGTGACTGCATGTGTATACATACATATATATGTGACTGTATATGTGACTATATATGTATGTGACTGTGTATGTATATGTGACTGTGTATGTATATGTGACTGTGTGTGTGACAGTATGTATATGTGACTGTGTATGTATATGTGACTGTGTATGTGACTATATGCATATGTGTATGTATATGAAAAGGTTTAATGTTAATGATTGAATCTAAATGAAAGATACATGAGTATTCATTATATAATTCTTTCAACTTTTGTTTAGTTTTGACAGTTTTCAACTGAAAAGTGAAAGTACATAAAACATAGAATTGCATGTGAAACAGCTGGGAGAACACATTCATTTAGTTTCCAGAGCTGCTGGCATTGTAGCAGTAATGAAGGGCTCATGGGCCCAGGAAAGCCTTCATGCTTGTGGTCCCAGCTTATCACAGCCAAAGGACACAGAGTAGAGTGAGCAAAAGGGGCAGACATGGGGCCAAGCCCAGGGGAACGGGGCGCAGACTCCCTGTCGCTGTCTCCCCATGTCTCCTCAGCACACAGGGCTTTATGGGGTCTGCCCACAGGACTGTGCTCAGCTACTCGGTCTCCCACCCTGTGAGGCCACACTGCTGCGGGTCCTCCATGGGCTCAGAGGTGGCCTCCATGAACTTCACACCCAAAGCATGAGCAGCAAAAAAAAAAAAAAAAAAAAGGATAAATGGGATCTCCTCAAAATTTAAAACTTTTGCACCTAAAAGGACGTTACCAAGAAAATAAAAAGGCAGCCTACCCAATGGGTGAAAATATTTGGCAACCATATATCTGATAGGAGCCTAATATCCTGCATATAAAAAGAAATCCTACAACTCAAAAATAAAAAGACTAACGACCCATTTAAAAAATGGGCAAGGGACCTGAAAAGACACTTCTCCAAGGAAGAAATACAAATGGCTAAAAAGCACATGAAAAAATGCTCGACATCGCTAGCTATTAGAGAGATGCAAATGAAAACTATATTGAGATACCATCTTACACCCATTAGAATGGCGGCTATTATTAAAACAGCAGACTTAAGTGTAGGAGAGGATGTGGAGGAACGGGAACCCTCATCCACTGCTGGTGGGATTGTGGAATGTTCCAGCCATTGTGGAGGACAGTTTGGTGATTCCTCAAAAAACTAACTATAGATCTTCCATATGCTCCATCGATTCCACTGCTGGGTATGTACCGAGAAGAACTGAAAGCAAAGACATGAACAGATATATGCACACCAATGTTCATAGCGGCATTGTTCACTATTGTCAAAAGTTGGAATCAACCCAGGTGCCCATCAACAGATGAATGGATAAAGAAAAAATGGTACACATATACAATGGAATATTACTCAGTTGTAAGAAGGAATAAAGTGCTAACATATGGGATAACATGGATGAATCTGGAAGACCTTATGTTGAGTGAAGCAAGCCAGGCATCAAAGGATGAACAGTACATGACCTCACTGATACGAATTAAGGAATTTGAGCAGTCTTTGAGAACTATTTTCTGAAAGATAGGTGTACGAGAAAGAGAATGAGAAGAGAAAGTTGTGAGCCATCACCCATATGCACATAACTTATGGTAAAGTGATAGAGTGTGGTTGTGTATTGAAGGGATAGGAAAGGAGGGTAATGATATGTTGGGTTGGGTGGTGCAGGGTTGACAGGTGGGTAGATTGCGAAGGGTGGGTTAAAATACCCAGGATACTGAGGGGAGAGCAGAAATAGACAGGTGAGCATCTCTGAAGAACAAGGAAAGTTCCTAATAGTGGAGGACAAGCCGGTGCATCATGACCTCCTGTTGCATGTAACTATGAACCTTGTCATCCAATGAGTCAATGGGGATGGGGAGGAATGAACAGAATAGATCAAACAGGGAGTATTTAGTGGTCAATGGAAATATTTTTCATTACCTGACTGTGATGGACACAGGACATGGTAAATATCATCAAAATTTATAAAAGTGTACCATCCAAAATGTAAACCATATTGTAAACCACAGATAATGTTTAGTAGCTATGTTTCACTATCTGTATATCAGTTAAAAAAAGGTTTTAATATGGGGTGAAGAAAGGGGGAGGAGGTTGGGTATATGAGAGTGTCTTGTATTCTGTGTGTGACTTTGCTGTGACCTAAAACTTTTTTGAAAATTAAATTAAAAACAGTGAGTCACTGCGGAGTGAGAGGGGTAAGGTGCCACAGTATAGACTGGACACCAGATAGTGCAGTGATACAAGGCAAAATGTCAAAAAAAAATTTTTTTTTAATTTTTTTCTCATTTTTTAAATGACCCAATCCTTTAATTTTAAATATATATATATATATTTAAGTTTTCGTGTATTTTATCTCTTACATTTAAACAATATTATTATTTCATTTTCCTATAAATTGCATTGGCTTCATCTTTAAAGAAGTTTTGGATCACAGAAGGGTTACAACTGGGGCAGAAGAAGATCGTTGGTGGGGGGTGTCAGGTATGGGGGGTGCACGGGAGGAAGTTCACCTGAACATACATAAAATGTATATAAAATTGTTCAAATGCTCATGGGGCATGGTCACAGTGGGTGGAGAACCACTCAATAAATGAGAGAATACTGAATTCCCATCCTGGATGGCTCTGCCATATTCTCCAAGGAAGTAGCAATAGTCCCCCAAGTGCAGGGGCAGTGTCTGGCAGAGGAGGATGATCCACTGATGGGCTTGTTACTGATGACTAGCCTTATGAGTCTTGGCTTTTGAAATTGAAACTTAACTTATTGTTATGGGGTGCCTAAGGGTTGCCTCCTGAAAGCCTCCTTGTTGCTCAAATGCGGCCTCTCTCTAAGCCAAACTCAGCAAATGAATGCATTACCTTCCTCCCAGTGTGGGACATGACTCCCAGGGGTGAGTCTTCCTGGCAATGAGGGATTGCTAACAAGTACCAACAGACAATGCAACTGGAAAGAGACCTCGAATGAGAGGGGAGAAGGTAAGGACAAATGAATTCATATGGCTAGGAGACTCCAAATTGAGTCGAGAGATCATTCCAGAGGTAATGCTTATGCACATCTCAATAGGACCTCATAGGCTTCCAAATGTGGATACACCCCAAAAAGAGGGGCTCCTAAGGGCTTTGGAGATGCCCAGGTCCTATATCAGGGTGGATAGCCCCAGAGTTTTTGCATCTTATCAGTGGGCCCTACTTTGGAATCCTTGCTCCTGAGAGTGACCGAGTTGGACCCCAATATGTCTTCCCTGCGCATGGTCCATCTGTCCCTTGTATTCAAACCTATATGTATTGCCGGAGTTTGTAGGTTAATTCCAGAAACCAAAGTCTTTGGGCTGCTCATGTGCCAGCTGGACCCGGAATCTCGGTGTATCTGCAACTCCTACCCTACAGCTCAATGGCTCTCCCTGGACACCTGGTGGGGAGATGATGATGGGCAATGGCCATCCCAGGGAATGGAGAGAGTCTTCAGCTGCAGGCAGGATAATCCCATCCATCTTATCCATGACATGTAAACCCCCTCTCACTTGGAGGTGGAGTGGACATCACCATCTCATACTTATCAGGATTGGGGGAAGAGCTATGGACCAGAATGGACTTATGGGTATACTGTTATAGACATATTGTGATTCATGCAGTGGAAGAAATTACAACATTAATGTGGAACCAGTGGCTACTGGATGCTTTAGGGGCAGGGAGAGGGAAAAGCAGTTGTAATAAAGGGGCTTTTTCAGGACTTGGGAATTATCCTGAGTGACATTGCAATGACAGATATAGGCCATTTTATATCATTATATAACATGCAGAACTGTGTGGGAGAATGTGTGGTCTGCAATGTGAACTATGGTCCATGCTTAATGGCAAAGCCCTAAGATGTGTATATCTATTGCAGGTGATGTGCCACACTGATGAAGGATGTTTATGTGGGAGAGCTTGTGGGAGGAGTGGTAGGTGGGGCATATGGGAATCCCTACAATTTTTGTGTAACATTTATATAATCTAAATATCTTTTAAAAAAATAAAAATAAAATTATTATTTTAAAAAATCAATACCATTTTACAATAAATTTTTTAAAAATTTAAAAAGCATGAAAATTATAAGTAATTAATTCTAGACCTTGTTCCATGAAAAAATAATCGGTATAACTGTACAATTTAGAGTATATTTCACCAAAAAAGAAAAAAAAAAAAAAAAAAAGAGAAGCTACATAATAAGTACAAATCAGAAAGAGGATATAACTAAAAATACAGAGATTGAAATTAATGAGTAGTGATACACTTGAAAATATCAATGAAATGGGAGTGTTATTTTTAAAAATATATAAGATGAAAAAAAACAACACAAGCAGACTATTGATTATGAAAGAATTTGCCAAACTTGTCCAAAAAATAGAAAAAACAACTATGAGGTTTATAAACGTCAAGGAATACATCACACTTATGCTATTTAAAATTATTCTCACATAGATAAAAGAGGCAACATTTTGGAGAGCTAGTATTGCCTTGACTCTAAGACCTGACACCATCACACACTTAAAAAGAAATGCCCAGACTAAATCCCATACATATACATGCAAAGATTCCAAAGAAAAGACTATTTAGTTTCCTCTCCACACAGCTGCCAGATCATGCCTTTCCCTTGCTCTCCATCTTCCAAGAGCATCCATCTCAGAAGAAATTCCAGAAGCTGTCCTCTGGCCCACAAGGCTCTCTATGATGCAGCTCTAGTAGCCTCATTGGCTTCATCTTCTTCCCCTCTCCCCCTGCTCATTCTGCTCCTTGAAGTTCATGACCTCTTGACATTCCTCAAACAACCCAACCATGCTCCATTCCTGGAGCTTTTGCATTTTCTGTCTCTGGTGTCAACCAGTCTGTCTAGCTAGCAAATTCCAGTCACCCTATCCCCCTTATATGCATTATATGCTTTCACAGAGTTTTCCATTATGTGAGGTTTTGCACTTGATTATTGATTTACCACCCATCTCCTCAAGCCAATGAAAGGGCCATGAGAGCAAGACTTCATTTTGCTCACTCTTGCGGTCTCAGCCCTTAAACAGTGCTTGGTACATAGTAGACACTTGGTATGTCTGAGTAAATGAATGAATGAACCCCTTTTCCTGATTTTTCAATTCCAGGTTTGGAAATGGGGAAGAGAAATCCAAAACTAAGATAAACCACGGGAACCTCTCAGCCTGGGAAGAATCTCAGAAGAGAGGCAAATACTGTTTGCAAAGTGTGAGTTAAGAAAGTCATCACACAAATCCAGGGCAGAGTAAATGCATGTGTAGGGAGCTTCTATACCCTTGATTTAATGAAGAGCTAGAGTTATTGACAAGCCATTCTGTAAATTATTGATGATGGGTTAGAGCATGGCCACTTAACAGGATTCAGTCCAAGGTGGTAAAAATCAAACACCAGAAGTTAAAACATCAAGCAATGGAGACCGAGAAGGCTACAAGGCATAATAAATGAAGGAAATAAGTAACAAGCCCACCCTGACATTTGTGTCTAACTGCCTTCAAAAAGAAAAAAAACAAAGGGGGCAGAGCACTGATAAAACAGGCCCTGGACTGCAAAGATACAAGATCAGAGTGAGAGGCAATCAAATGAATCAATCTGAGATACTAAAGAAACTAGTTTGCAATTGGACCCAATTAGCAGCTCATTCTCCCTAAAGGATGAAGGCTGGTTCTGCATCATCTCTGCAATTAACACTTGCTCCAAGGTCCAGGTGGATGATATCTATTCTCCCAACCTTTGGAAGATGGATATCTGGTGAAAATATGAAACTCATATCCTGCACCTTTACTGAACTCACTTGTCACAGTGCCTTCTGGTCCCACTCTGAGAGGTTGCCTTGATGGAATGAGGCATCCCCTCTACAGCTGTTGCTTGTACCCCAGATACCAAGCCCAGGGAAACTCCCCTGTGAATATGTACTAAACAGAACTTGACTACTAGTGGCAGCCTGAGCCCTGGGCAAAGATCAGCTATGAGATCACAGAGTTCCTTTAGAAAAGAACAAATCATGCTGGACAAATTAGATTGCTTTTTGGATTAACTTGTGAAATGAGGGGCTTAGCAAACACAATCCAGCACAGAATCAGGGGTGTTTAGTGAATTATTTAATGAAATGCTCTGGAAAATATCCTTAGGAAGCCTTAGAAAATGCCCTGAAATAGGCAGAGGGAAAATGAGGGAGAGGCCATGGCCCCCTTGAGTGTGAAAGGAGAAAACCCTTCTCCTGCCTTTTCCAGGAAAAGCCTCTGCATTTGTCTGCATGTACTAAGTTGGGAGTGAGGGCTGGGCGTAGGCTGTTGGCTGTGTGTTTAGGGAGCTGGGCTTCTGCTGATGGAATTCAGGCACACCTGTCCTACCTGAGCTTCCCTGCCCCTGCCTTTCTGTTCTCTATGTGACATCCTCCTGAATAAGAAAATGTAGAAAGGCCAGACCATTGGGCCAAATTCAGAGCAGAGAGTCCCTTTCTTTGGAGTTTACATTTTTCATGTGTAAAATGAGGGGTTAGACTAGGATTTCCAAGGCATATCCTTGACAACCTTTGGAGACCTGAGCATCTAACTCCCTGCTACCCGGTCCCTTGTTCCATTCCATGTTGGATAATCAAGGCCAGAGGTCAGATATCAAACTCTATTGAATTATTTGGAGGCATCAGAAAAAATAGTCTGCCCTTTTTCAAAGACACTCCTTTCATCTGCTTGTTGATACTGAGTATCTTATAGCCATTTTGCCTTAAACTTTCTCATCTGTAAAATGAGGGATTGGATTAGCATTTCTCAGGTTCCGCAGTCTAGGTAGCAATTTTGGTCATTCCATATCCTCTTAGCTACATTACTTTTCTTCATAGTCTGTGTCGCTATGTATAGCTATGTCATGAGTCTGAACATCTATTACTTCCCTAAGTCAGTGTGAACTTCATAAAGGAACAGGCTTAAGCAAATGATGCAGACAGCCAGCTGTCTATTCAGCACCCATTCTGCCCACACTCCATGGAGCAACAGTGCAACCTGACACACAGGAGGCCAGATACAGTCTATTTTCCAGCCTTTCTTGCAGTCAGGTGTGGCCACGTGTCTACATCTCACCAAAGGAAGCTGAGCAAGAGCAATGGATGTTACTTCTGATCTGAAGCCTGAAACTTGGTGGACCCACCTTCTCCCACATGCTTTCCCTTACCTAGGGCCTGGAGAACCGACTCAGGGCCCAGCGCTGACCATGCAGCAGGAGACAGCACCTTCTGATGGCAGAGGAATAATATGTAAGGAATCCAGGTCCCCAAACCATCACGTGGAACAGAGATGCTCACCAAGCCTGAAACTTAAGACTGCCCAGTGAGGAGCAGTTATCTCATTGGAGTCATTGCATTTTGTATTCTCTCTTTTTTAGGGCAGCTTAGACTTTGAATATTACTGATACAGAAAGTGGAATGCTAAATACATGGCATTGTCTTCATGATTATTTTGCAAGCAGTGACAGAAGGAAATAAAATGTTTCCAGAAATGTTGGGGCTCACAGGGCTGGAAAATCCATCTGTTTTGATATACCCTGGACATCATGAGAGATGCTGTTTTCTCCAAAGTCTTTTTCAAAGGTAAAGATCAGCTTAAGGTTGCTGCCTTGCCACCAATTTCTATTGTTTGGATGACCTAACACAGGTGCCATTGAAGTGAGGAAAATGATATAAGTCCAAAGAAAAAAAATCAACACAGACTTAAGAACTATGTCTAGGAAGAATGTCAGAGGAGCATATTGACCAGAAGCCTACTATGTTTGTGGGAACTGTATTGCAAAAGAAACACTGAACCTGCCCTGAAAAAGTCTGTGATGTTCTATATTAAAAATTGCCACCACATCCCTAATCACGTACCAGAAGGAAGCAAGTGGTGACATTCCCAGCAGACTCCCCAATGCCCACTGAGATGTGGTCACAGAGGACAAGAGGCAAGGAAGACTCTCCCAGGGCATACTGAGGACAATGGATAAGGAAGCTCTTCCCAGAGAGCAGAGCCAGGGTCTAACCCATAAACTCCCCACCCCCCCATAGCAAAATCCCATCAATGCCATTGTTACTGTGATTTTCTGGCCCTGCTCAAATGCTGTATAGTGCATATGTTTGTTGGGCTGGGCTGGGAGGACAGATGAGAGCTAGTAGGGAAGGCAGGGCTTGGATCACTAACTAGTTTATAGACCTCTGGATGATTGACAGACTCACTCAAACTGAAGGACAGAGAATTACACAGGGATCCTGGACTCTGAGCTGGATGTGGTGACTGATGCGACTTTAGGTCATTTTCCTTGAAGCATGGTTGAGTGTGTGCTGTTTGTATAAAGGGTAGTCACAGTTTTTTGGTGGCCAAAGGAGTAGGCTGTGTTTGGAGACTGCTAGCTTCCTCCCAGTAATCCCTTCTCTCTTTTCTCTGTGGTAATAAAATCATACCCTAGTTTCCCAGCTTTCCTTGCAGTTGGGTCTCTGCAACATGATGCAAGCAGAAGTGATGGTGCTGCTTCCATGGCCAAGGCATAAGGTGAGGGCCTGCCTCCTTTCCTTTCTGCATTTCCTGAGGTCCTTGGATAACTGTGCTTGTGATGGCTATGTTCATGTATCAGCTTCTGGGTTAGGGTGTCCAGTTGTTTGGTTAAGCAGTGGTTTGATTGTTACTGTGAGGGTATTTCATAGATGGATTTATAACATGGCTGATTGTAACTACAATCAAAAAAGGAGACTGCCCTCAGCAATAAGAGGAAGTCTCCTCTTCCAGTCAGTTGGAGGTCTTAATGCCAGTAATGAGGACTTCAGAAATCAGAAAAGAATTTCTGCCTTTTCTTCAGCCAGCCAGCTTCTCCTGGGAAACACAACTTCACCTTCATCAGAGTTTCCAGCTGTGGCCTGCCCTACAGAGTTTGGATGGACCAGATTTCACAATCACCTTTTTCAAAGGTTCCAGCTTGCTGCCTGCCACACAAAATTTAGACTTGCCAATCACCCATTTGCATGACAGAATTCCTATAGGCCTAGGGCATGGCAGAGCCACCCACCAACCCAGAACTCAGATGATTACAGCAGAGAGAACTTCCACTTCTTTAATGCATTTTTGGGTCTCTGTTAAAGCACCTCAAGGGGCTTTATCAGCCAGTTATCAGCTTGCTGGGCATAAGTTTATAAGGAGACCTAGACATTCTGGCCCCACTTCTGGAGCCTCTCCTACACAAATTACTTCTTTTCTTCCTTTTCTTGTTTATTGCTTATGGACTTTAGAAATTTCCTTAAGTTCATGGAATCTTGGTTTCCTTACTTGTTAGATAGGAATATAAATTTATAGTCAATAGGGCTGTACAAAATTCTTAAAATAACTAATTTTACTGAAAATAACAATGCACTAAGTGCTTTATAAATATGTACTTATTTAATGCCAACACTTCTTTCACAATGTTGTTCATATGAGGAACCTGCCAAAAAAAAGGTGTCAAATCTTTGTACAAGATTTCAAAACTGGCAAGTATTGTCCTTAGCCACGGATGAGACATGATGTATAAGGAAGAGCCTCAAAGACCCCAACACCACAGGCTATGACATTTGTCCATAGGCTAGTGACTGTGAAGGACTCCTTGAGACAAGCAAAAACCAGAATGAGGCTGTCCACACACACATATGGTGTGTGGTACTCTAGTGTCAAAGCAACTATTTTTTGGTGCCTGTTGGTCTTCAGCCAACTGGTCAACCAGCAGCCAAGCAGGAAGCCAAAGTGTCTTGCTGATGGCCAGGGGCTTTGAGACCAGCACTGCCCACACCCAAGACTCCTTTCAGAAACTTTTGTCAGGTTCCAGAAACTGAGTTCCCTGGAAAGTTCCAAGGATTAGTTACTTTTGAGTTTTTGTCTCCTTCTGCTTATCACTGATACTCTTTCCTCCACATCATCACTGAGGTATGGCCATAAAGAGCCTGTGTCCCTGTTTTGGCCCTTACTCATCTCCCCTACTGACACCTCCTCTTCTGGCATTCCCTTACTCCCTTCCTCTCCAATCAGCTCAAAATGCCACTGAAAAAAATACTCTTCTTCGTATATCACAGCATGCCCCATGGCCTTTTCTTCTCTCTGTGAGCTTCCCACATGGCATCCAAAAGGCAAAGTACTACCCCCTCTCCATCCCCAGAGCTTTCTTGCAGCTTCAGGTTATTACAGCCCCCCAGGCCCCTCTTGATGGGGCAGGGCAGCATCCACAGAACAGGCTGGGCAAGTCCCCCTGTGGCTGAGGCTCAAAGCAAGGGAGTTTGTCAGCCTTTGATAGGTTTTTTCAATTTTTTCAAATTTTTAAAATTTTTTATTGTGGGTAAAAATCAAATTTTTCACAATACACACCAATATTTATATACGCATATATGTGCATTTGCTTACATAAATGTTACTTTATATATATTTAAAAGGTGCTTAGATTACCTAGATATTACACAGAAATTACAGGGATACCCATGTTCCCCACCTCCCACACCTCCCACAGCATCCCACACAAACATCCTTCATCAATGTAGCACATCACCGGTAATGGATATACACATCCTGGGGCCTTGCCACCAAGCAAAGACCACCGTTCACATCATAGACCACACTCTCTCCCACACAGTTCTGCATGGTATATGCTGATGTAAAATGGCCTACATCTGTCGCCACAATGCCACTCAGGACAACCCTCAAGTCCCAAAAAAGCCCGTTTTTCAACTGCCCTTCCCCTCCCTGCCCCAAAAGCGTCCTGTGGCCACCGGTTCCACCTCACTGTTATAATTTCTTCCATTGCTTGAATCACAATATGTCTACAACAGAATACCATTAAGTTCACTCTAGTCCATAGCTCTTCCCCCAATCTTGAGGGGACTGGGAAGGTGATGTCCACCCCACCTCCAAGTGAGAGAGGGCTTATATCCCATGGATATGGTGGATGGAATTATCCTGCCTGCAGCTGCAGGCCCTCTCCATTCCCTGGGATGGCCATTGCCCATCATCGTCTCCTCGCCAGGTGACTTGGATGAGTCCATTGAGCTGTTGGGTAGGAGTTGCAGCTCCACTGAGATTCCAGGCACAGCTGGCACATAGGTAGGCCAGAGGCTCCAGTCTCTGGAAGTACACCTAAAAACTCCTGCATCACATATAGGTTTGAATAGAAGGGACTGTTGGACCATGTGCAGGGAGGACTTAAATTTGAGTCCAACTCTGTTACTCTCAGGAGCAGAGATTCCAAAGTAGAGCCCACTAATAAGTGGGGCTATCCCCCCTTATATAGGACGTGGGTGTCTCCAGAGCCCTCAGGAGCCCCTCTGTGTGGGGTGATATCCACTTTGCTGTTCTATGAGATCCTACTGAGGTGTGCGTAAGCGTTACCTCTGGGATGACCTCCCGACTCTCTTTGAAGTCTCAGCCACATGAACTCATTTCTCTTTACCTTTTCCCCCTCTTATTCAAGGTCTTTTTCCAATCGTGTTATCAGTTGGCACTTGGTATTAATCCCCCGTTGCCAGGGAGGCTCATCCCCGGGAGTCATGTCCCACGTTGGGGGGAAGGTAATGCATTCATATGCTGAGTTTGGCTTAGAGAGAGACCACATCTGAGCAACAAGGAAGCTCTCAGGTGACCACCCTTAGGCACCCCATAACAGTAGGCTAAGTTTCAATTACAAGAGCAAAGACCTCATAAGGCTAGTCATCAATAACAAGAACCCATCAGTGGGCCATCCTCTTTTGCCAGACACTGCCTGTGTACTCAGTGGATTGTTGCTGCTCCCTTGGAGCATGTGGCAGAGCTCTCCAGGCTGGGAATTAAGATTTCCTCATTTATTGAGTGATTGTCTACCCTCCGGGACCATGCCCTATCCCTTTATCATCTGAACAATTTTATGTATCTTTCATGTATATTCAGATGAACTTACTCCCATGAATTTGATAGGCTTTTGCTATCCTATCAGGACCTGTCCTTCACCAGCAAAAATGCAAAAATTACATACTATCCAAAGGATTCTCTGGAAAGTGTTCCCTTCCTCAAAGGGGCTCTGAAAGTGCCTTCCATTCCCCACTCTTCCTCTGGAAAGAGGATGGTCTGGGGAGTTCACTCATTTGGTCTTTATATTGAGTACCTTTTCTAGGTGCTGGTAGATGCCTATATACGATGCAACTTCCTCACACCCTGAAAACATGGCATCTTCTTGGTGGGCATCCTGCCATCCCACTTCCTAGGTTCACCTCACTATTGAAACCCAGTGAAATGGGACAATGCATCACCCCTAATACTTCTCCTTCTCCCCATTTCCCTGAGTCTCAAGGGCCCAATTTAGGATGCTTCTCGTAAGGGGTGCTTTTCACAAATGAGCATTGTTTCCACCCCTTACTTGTGCAGATATTTGAGACATAAGGAGGACTTGGACTTGGGGGAGCCCTGACAACCAGACTTGGAGACCCCCTTCTCCACAGTCTCCTGGAGATGATTTTCCTGGCTCGGCCCTTTCCCATGTAGGTCTCCAACAGATGGAGTTGTCTACCTAATGGTGTCCAATGAGATCATACACACATGTACAATAATATGCATGGCCACACATGCACAATTTAAAGAAGCTCCCTTTAAAGATGGGAAAAGGCTTCTTCGAAGAGTTAGATTAAAAGACTCATATTGAAGGGAAGAGGATTCTTCTGCCATTGTGGGATTAAGAGATTCCCAACCTAAGAAATGCTACCAGATCTATTATAAAGAAAGTGCCTAGCAGAGCACTTGGCACAAAGTAGATGCTCAGAAAACGTGTGTTACTTTTGTTATTGTTTATATTATTATTATGGCAAGATCCCCACTCTACTTCCCAAACCCAACAAGTATGTACTTTCAATGTCCAAAACACTGACCAAGTCCTGCATACCACTTTCCACCTCCAGAGGACATGCCACAGGCAGAGGCCAATCACAGAAAGTCTTGGGTCAAGGGACATTCAAGCCAGACCCAACCCCACAGACTCTGCCTGGTCTAAGAACCCCAATGTAATGCCTTTGTGTCTCTCATTTACTTGATTCTTTTGCCATGATTCTTCCATAGCACAGTCATGGCTAATATTGAGTGTTTGCTATGTGTTGAGACTTATTTTACATGCTCTCTTTGATTTAACTCAATATATCTTTAAAACAGCTCTAGGTGGAAGGTACTTAAAGCCCCTGTGACAAATGAGGAAACTCAAAAAAAAAAAAAAAAGAAATTTAGCGCCTGCCCCCCCCCCCCCCTCGGGGGGGGGGGACTGTGGTATTTCAGAGCCTGTGCTTTTCCAGTGCTTCTCAAAACTTAATTGCTAAGGGATATCACTAAAATGTAGATTTCCACTCAGCAGGTGAGGAAGAGCCTGAATTTCTAGTTTTTACAAAATCTGAGGTGATACTGATGCTACTGGACCATGACTAAATTATGAGTAGCCAGGCACTATGTTGCAATGCCTTCTAAAATTTCAGGATATTTTCCTATGTCCCCCTAAAACAGGGGTTCTTAACCTTTTTTGTTCCATAGACCCCTTTGCTATTCAGGTGAAAATCAAGGACCCCTTACTAAGTCCACTCTATACAGTGTATTATTTAATAAATAGATCACATGTGCACCCACACATCCCCACAAGAATAATGTTTTTTTTGAATTTCAATTCTAGCTCATGGAACCCTTGTTAAGAACTCGTGCCCTAAAACATTCTTGCTACCATGCTCTGACAATTGGTGGTTTGTTGATTTGATGAGACGCAAAATCACAGTAAATCTCCACTTTAGACACTGTCTCAAAGTTAGCAGCTATTTGAAAAAGCAGTTGTCTGTGGTGAACTGTAGAAGTCGCAGCTTGTTACAAAATTGCTTTAAAATTTAAGAGTCACCATTGTGAATGCTTTCTGGGCCAGGGAGAAAATTCCCACCTCTAAAAGGAAAGTGGAGAGTTTCACAGTGTGAGAAATACAGTGAGGGATTCTTGAAACACAGAAATAAAATTATAAGCTTTCATTCTCAGCTCACAAGAAGATAGGATGTGTACAGACAGAAGAAATGACAGATCTTCCTGCCCCATGAAGGGCAGGTCAACACTGACCACTTAATTAGCATGAACTTGGAGGCTGGAAACTAGTTATCTTAGGAATTAGGCAGAGAAAACTGGAGCAGACAAAGGTGAGGATAAACTCCTGGGATGGGGGGAAGTTCATGCTAAATGCCCTGAAGTTCCAGAGTGGCAGATGAGGCTCTGGAAGAGTCTGTTTCTAAACCATGGATGTCCAACAAAACAAAGCTGGTGATCATACAAGATTATATTAAACAGCGATAGATTAAAATAAAGGATCAATTCTGATGGGCCTGTGCCTTTTTTTTGCAATTTCTACAGCCCACTGATTGTCAAACTTTGCTCCACATTAGAATCACCTGGAAAACACCACCCATGCCCAGGCCACACTCATCATCAATTAAACCATAGTCAATGGGGTTGGGACACAAGCATCATTAAATTTTAAAGCTCCCCAGGTAATTCCAATGTGCAGCCAAGTTTGCGAATTCCTGGCATAGCTTTTCAGTGTCCTCACTTGGATAGTTCTTCACCCTGGTGTATGTTAGAATCACCTTGGGGAGACTTTTAAACATACACCCATCCGTAGAAATTCTGGCCAGTTTGTGAGGCCCAGTCTTCAGCAGTTTTAAGATCTCCCCAAGTGATTCCTAATGTGCACATAGGAAGAGAGCCACTGGAGCAGATATCATTGTTAAGATTCTTTCCATTGCCTACATTTTAAGGTTCTATGACACTGAGGCTGAAAATGCATCTTAGACTTTTGTAAAGGCAGATCTCTCACCTCTACTTATTTTTTTTTTTTGAAAATTTTAAATCACAGTACTTTATTGACATTGCCAATCAAATCATCTCACTAAAAAATGGTGACTGATACAGTCACTGATTTCAAAGCAACTGAATCTTATTTTGCAGCTTCTAATTAAATGCCAAAAGATAAAAATATTATCAAGACTGAAAATTTAAACACCCCAAAGTCCAACTATTTCAAGTTACTTTGAAGAAATATAGGCACACATTTTGCAAGTTCAATCACAGAGCATTATAGGCCTAAAGAAACTATTCTAATGTCTTTGTTTTACAGACAAAGAAACAAATGCAGAGGAAATGCCTTATACTTTTGAGGTAACTTTTCTGTAATCAAACTTCTTAAAAAATAAAGTTTATTTTATGGAAAAAAAAAAAAAAACACAAATGGACAAAATGAGGCTTAGAGAGATTAAACTAACTGCCCAAGGGCACAAGTAGTAAATGGCAGGCCTGCAATTTAGAATCAGTTCTGTCTGACAACAAAGCCTTTATTCCTCATCTTTATTCCTCACCTTTACTTTTAAATCAGTGATTTCTAACTTTGAGAAAGGACCTATGAATCACATTCAATCATATGAAAAATGTTAGATGAATATATGTCTTTATTTTCAAGGATAAAGTCCTTAGCTTTTATTAGATTCCAAGATTTAAGACTATTACCTTAAAGACAAACCTGCAACTTAAAGCTTAATAAATTATAAAGAATGGAAAATAAGTATGATTTCAGCAGCATGTTTGCTACCAATTTAATTTTGCAGGCACCTACTGCCACCTAGTCATTACATATCCTTATTGCAGGTTTAGTTCAGCTTACATAATCCATCCTTTGAAAACCTGTCAGGTGACAGATGTGAAGATTTCGAATCCAAACATCAAAATAGAAGCTGTGCTTGAGGCTGGGATCAGTACCTGGCTGTCTGGTGACACTCACAATGAGAAATGACTTCCCAAGCTACATTTGCAAGAAGAGCAACCTCTCAGATACTTTAGATTCATGTTTCCAACTCAATAAAGGTATTAAGATTTTCCAGTCCTGATGACTGTTCACTATCTTCCTTGGTTTGAATCCTGGCTTTGTCTCTTACTAACCATGTGACCTTGGGAAAGTTAATCTAACTTTTTTGTTCCTCACATAAAATGGGGATAACATGTAACTACTTAGATCATGGTGAAAAATAATGAGAAAATATCTATAAAATGTTCAGCATAACATTTGGTACAGAGAAACATCCCAATAAATGTTAAGCTATTATTGTCATTACTGCTGTTTTTATTATCATTAATATCTTAGTGGCTATGTTCAAGTCATTAATTTCCTTTAGCTTCATTTACTGATTCATAAGTCATGGATATGTGATGAGTTGCCATATAATAATAGACCTTCTACCTTTTTACTTGATCATCAGTATAACCCTATGAAGTAAACTGGTCAGAACTTATTTTCCTGTTTTAGCAGCCAAACTTTTTGGTCAGATGAGATCTTGAGTAGAACATCCGTCTACACCAGTGGACTGCCACTCTAGATGAGGCTTGAGTAGCCAGAGCCATGCTCCACCCAGCCCTTCCCCTCTACTCAATAGTCCCTGAACTTCTCCACTAAATCCTAGGCCTTTATGGAGCTTCTAACTTTGAAAACAAACTTGCCAACAGAGCACAAAATATAAAGCTTGGAGAACTTAAGAAAACTTTACCATCTACTCATTGAACAGATGGTAAAACTTATTTCCACCCAAATTAAGTGGGACACCTATGGACATTTGAGTTCATCTGGTAAGTCTTTTTGCTCTCCATTAATGCATTTCCCATGCAGACCCCCAGAATACCACTACTCACAGGAGTAGAGCCCATGGAAACCAGCATTCTACCTTTGCCATGTCTGCAAATGTCTTAGCCATATAAATGCCATGGAACAGAGAAAATAAGCTCAGCTATGATTCAGTAAGTTGTCCTTTGCCAGGACAAAGGCAAAGCTGGATCGTTGAGGGCAGTAGGAAGAAATGGATGCTATTGGATAGGTATCACAACAGGCCAAGTAGATGAACTTATCCATGGATAAACTATTTTGGTTGATGATCTTATTCTGGTTAAGAACTAATGAGAACACTCTTGTTTTTGAAGAATTTTCTAAAATCATGCCTGCCTAATTAAGTAGTGTATACTGAATATAATTTTTCTTTTTCAGAATTCAAGGTTCTTCCTTGAGAGGACCCTCAAGTCCAATCTTTAGTTCTCTTCACTAAGTAACCAGGTAAAATGTTAAAAACCTAGGAAACTGAACTACTCATTTTTTTAAAAAAGGCAGATCATGGAAGTTTTGTAGTGTTGTTGTTTAGTTAATCTCTGATAGCTGCTTCTTTGGTCTTTCTCCTAAAAGAAGAATACAGATATTCTATGCAAATTCAAAAAGGATCTTTGTTATTTCAGCCCTGGATAACTGAGCTTTCCTTGGTGTTGACACCTTAGGAGCAGTTGACGTCCCTTTAACCTCATCCACATGATCAGCTACTGGACAGTCTTTTATTCTCAAAAATGTGCACTCCAGATGATGGAAATGAATGTATTTTTAATAAACCTGGACCCAGGATAATGGCTTAATTTATTTCTCCCTCTTCCTGGTTCTCTCACAGTCCACCAGAAAAACACAGCTGCTGGCTTTGTGTGTGGCACCAGACTGTGCTTTCTATCCAAAGGGGCTCAGAATGGATGTGGGATCGTATTTGTTGTGTTAACAATGTCTGCCCATCTGCACTGAACTCTTCTGCAGGTCTGAGTTGTCGCCAGCACAATGGGAATTCATCATGACCAATAAGCACTATGGGCCTCACTCAGCAAGGGAAGGCAGGGCCTCCTGTTTTGTTTTGGGGACAAGCAGAACAAGATGTTCCATCTAATGGATGCCTGGCCTGGGGCTAGCTGCTGGGTGAACAGACCAGAAATAAGTGGAGAGTAGATGTGTGTGGCAACTGGCAGCTCCTGGGGCCCCGACTCATTCCAAAGCAGCATCTGCCCATGTGCCATTCCTGACTTCATAAATCATATGAAAGTTTACCCAGGTCTGGGAAATTTGGTAGCATCAATACCAGTCCTAGAGTTTTGGGAAATATTTGCATTCTTTTTCTGAGAATAAAGCAAAGATCTGACTGTGTCAAAGTGCAGCTACCATTTAGAACTGGGCAGACAAAAATGCAACCAAGATTTGCTAGCACAGCCACAGGGTGATCCAGGTGATAGATGAGTTAATATTTGTATGGGCACACCCTTAACTCTACAGCTGAAGTAGAAGGGCACACCCTTAACTCTCCAGGTGAAGTAGAAGGGCATACCCTTAAATCTACAGGTGAAATAGTAGGTAGCACCAGTATCCTTCATTTCGCCACACCTGTAGATTTAAGGGTATGCCTTAAATGTGTTTTAAACAAACACAAAAAAATGAAGGTAGCAGAGCCAAATGGCAAAAACACAGGAATTCTAGAGCCAGAGTGCCTGGGTTGTAATGTCAGCTGCTAATTACAGTGGCAATTGTTAGCTACCTAAGTGCCCTGCGGTTCTGTTTCCTTGTTGATTAAAAAAAAATGCCAACCTCCAAGGGTTATTATGAAGATTAAGTGAGTTCATTTATGTAAAGCAATTGGAACAGAGTCTAGCACCTTAGTAAGCACTGTATAAGTATTTGATTAATAAATAAATCCAAGTACAATCCCCCAATATCTGCAAAGGCGTGATCCTTTGGGCCACAAGGAGAGTACAGGTGGAAGAGGGGCATCTTGGGTGTTGGACTCAGCAACATCAGACTGGCAGTGCTTTGGGTGTGTGAAGTGAGTCAGTCACAAGGCCTGGCTGTGGCCATGGGTCATCCCATAAGGCACCACCCACATTTCAGATTTTCCAGGCAAGCCTAAGGCCAGTTATCATGCATGATCACAGAACAACTTTCACTTAACACTGAACTTGGACTTCGAGAACCAAGCATAAAGGATGTCTCCTGGTTCCTTTCTGCTTGGTCATTGTGGATAGAACATCAACTAATATGCAAGGAAATGTAGGGATGAAGGCCTGATGAAAAGTAAAAGGCTTCACACATCATGAGCAACCAAATCAGATGCAAATTAGGTGTAGAAGGGTAAATGGATCAAATTGGCCAGAGCAACATTTTCTGCAAAAGATCCAGTTATTTTTTTTTAATTTTCCTTTCTTCTTTTATCCCTTCCTTCCTACTCTTAAAATAAACATTATTGCCATTTCCAAGCTCAGGTACCTTCACAATGCAATCATTGGAAATTAGTGTTTGAAAAAAAGACCACTCCAAATCCTCTGCACTTTCATTCATTCATTCAGCCATATTTATTGAGTATCTCCTCTACTCTATGCCCTGGGAGAGAGGCATGAACAAAACAGACAAATTCCCTACCCTCTTGAGAAAATGGGGGAGATGAGTAGCTGCCACAAGGCAGAGCTGGTGACCACAGTTCAAGACTGGCCAATTTCCCACAAGAGATCTTCAGATTTTCAGCTTGGAGCTGAATTCCTGAGATCCACATATGTTGCTCTTGGATGTGTCACTTGGGGTTTTCCTATATAATTAGAGCCTAATTGACAACCCCCACACAGGAGTGACTCCATGTCCCATGAGTAACAGATTCATAACTTGGGATATGTGCAGGAGCTGGAGAGGGTGAAGGGGGCCTCAACTGCAATGTCAAAGAGGAGATGCCTTGGTGTCTTGTAGAAGAGAGGATATATTCCCTCTGAGTTATTACAGAGGGAGAGGCACTAAAAGGGCTCATAAGTCCCTTTCAATCAAGAGACTTTACAAATTTAAGATATTAAAAATGAGAATCTGCTGGGAGATGTTTGTGTGGGATGTGGTGGGAGGTGTGGGAGGTGGGCAACATGGGAATCCCAGTGGGTTCCGTGTAATATTTTGGGTACCTAAGCACCTCTTAAAATATATTTATATATATACATAAATAACATTTTTGTAAGCAAATGCACATATATGCATATACATTTATATATCATTTTGCAAATGTTGATATGTATTGTGAAAATTTTGATTTTTACCCACAATAAAAAAAATAAAAAATAAAAAAAAAAAAGAGAATCTGCAGGAGACCATTTACAGACAACATTCTAATCTGAATGGGGTGTGCAAGGAAAATGCATTTTCTCTCACGTCCCAGGTCTGGTGTGCTTTTATCTTCAGATGTGGACCCTGCCTTCCAGAACTGCTGAGATCAGAATGGGTGAGAAATGGATACATCTCTCCCACTGAGTAGCCCCCAACCCCCAGCCAGGGTAACAGGCCAGCCAGACCTCATGAGGGACTTGGTCAAGGTCATGGAGACATAAAGGGACAGAAGATGGGACTGGAAGCTATTCAGCTCCTAGGAAATGCTCTTAAGGCAGGTAAGATGGATGGTAGCCTGCAAAGGTGAGTGCAAGTGGGCTTTGCTTCACATCCTTCTAAAGTCAAATGGAGGGAGGTTAAAGTCCTTTTCCTATAAGGAGCAGGGGGCTTCACTAAGTGCATCCTGTCCTATCCCACAGCAGCTGTGATACTGTCTTGTCAAATGGTGGTGGGCATCTGGGCCAGTGATTTACAAGCATGTTCCTTAGTCTATCAGGAAAGGAGGACAATGGGAATAAAGGCGGAGCTCTATGTCTAGTTAGTGGAGAGAAGGATGGAAGGATAAACACGGGTTCAGAGGCAGGGCAGGAAGCAGATATGCATCCCCCTCATCCTGGCTCACTCCACAACATCTCAAAGTGTCATACACCTGTACCAGAATCATCTAGGAAACACCTCACCTCCCCTGAAGTACTCAATCAGAATATTTGGAGCTTGGGACTGGGAACCTCTATTTTTAACACACTGAACAGTTATTAGAAATGCTGTCAATTGTGTGGCCTTCCAAATCCTGTAATCAGCAGTGTCTTGCATAAATAGTAGCTCTTCCTCTGGATTTAATTTTTTACATTTCTGATATAAAGAGACAAGATATCACCGTGAGAAGCTAATGCCCATGAGGGAGACAAAGCATGACCTAATGCTATAAACAAACAAAAAAAGTAACTGACTTCTGTCACTGCTTTCCTCTAAAAGTTGTTTTCTGTTTATTCACATGGAAAATGCTGAAGTATACATTTGCCAGATGGAGTTGTAAAGTATTAAATAATCAAGCATCAGTAGCGTTACAAAGTGCCTCTAGCCTACAAGATTTGATCTCATGTAAAAACCATCAACAGGGAGAGGATGTGGCTCAAGCAGTTGAGCACCCACCTCTCACATGGGAGGACCTGGGTATCGTTCTTTATGTCTTCTAAAGAAAAATATACAACTAGGAAAAATAATGCCCAAAACAACATGCAAAACAATGCAAAAAACAATGAAGAAACAAATAAGAGAACCATCCTGGGGGGCAGGGGGGGATAGAAACAAGGAGGATCAGACTTGGGCATACCAGACAAAAACGTAAAAACGTCCTAGATATACTCAAAGAGCTAAGAGAAAAAGATGGACAAAGAACTGAAAGAAAGTAGGAAAATAGATGAACACAAAGTGTCTATTAATAAAGATGGAAATTATGAAAAGGAATGAACAGGGCTGAAAATCCCAATAATAGAAATTTAAAATTACCTGCAGGGGGTTCAAAGTAGGTTGGAGCTGGCAGAAAAAAGAATCAATGGATTTGATAAAACAATTGAAATCATCCAGTCTGAGAGGCAGAAAGATGAAAGAATGAACAAAACTGAACAAAGCCTGAGGACCCTGTAGGATACCATCAAGCATGGTATTAGCCAAAAGGGACACAGATGCAAAGTAACAGAAATCTGTTGGCTTTTATAAAGGGTATTTATTTGGGGTGGAAGCTTAGTTACAAGGCCCTAAGGAGTCCAACTTAAAGTTACTTCCTTACTAAACTCTGTTGCCAAGTGTTGAAGCAGGATGGGGGCAATGTCTTTGGGCGTTGAGAATTCCTCTTCCTCTTAAGGATCCATGGGCCCAGCTTCTTCTGATCACAGCTGTAGGTTGGAGGGCTTGTTTCTTTCCAGGCTCATCTGCTCTGTTATCTTCACAATGTCAGCTGTAGACTATCAGGCTCATCTCTCTACCTGGGGCTGCAGGATCAAAGTTCATTCCTCTTCTGCATATCTAGTTCTATCTTCTTGATTGAGTGTCTGTTTATATACACTACCAAAGGGAGCAGGGACTCAACCCTGCATGCCCTAATGATGTGGTCAAATCAAAGTCCTAATCTTGATTTAATCAAGTAAACAGAAACCCTCTGAATTTAAATCTATCAAAGGAGTATCACACTCAGAGGAACAGACCAGTTTACAAACATAATCGTTATCTCTATTTGTAATTCATAACTAATATCAAACTGCCACACATGCCAATATATGCATTGTAGAAATCCCAGAAGAAAAGAGACAGAGATGGGACAGTAAAAATATTTAAAGAAATAATGGCTGAACATTTCCAAAATTTAATGTAAGACATGAACACACACATCCAAGACACACAACAGAATAAACCAAAATAAACCCCACACCACACTATGTTATATTCTTACTGTTGAATGCCAAAGTTAAAGAGAGAATTCTGAGACCCACAAGAGAGAAGCAACATGTCACATACAAGGGAGCCTCAATAAGCTTATGTGCAGATTTCTCATTGGAATCAATGATGGCAAGAAGACAGTGAGATGGCATATTTAAAGAACTAAAAGCAAAAAACTGCTAACCAAGAATTTTATCTCCAGCATAACTGTATTTCAAATATAAGGAAGAGATTAAACACTCCCAGATAGACATAACCGAGGGAGTACATCACTAGTAGACTGGCCCTACAAGAATGCTAAAGAGAGTCCTGCAGCTTGAAAGGTAAGGATAATAGACAATAGACTGAAAGGTGAATGAGGAAATAAAGATTTCTGGTAAGGGTAATAACATGGATAAATATAAATGCCAGCATTATTTCTGGTTTGTAGCTCCACTTTTTACTTCCTACAGGATCTAAAAGACAAATGCATAAAATGTCATGTTAAATCAGTGGTCATGGACTCAATGAATAAACATAATTTGTGACAAGAATTACATAATGATGTGGGGATGGAGTACTATAGGAACATAGTTTACTTGTACAATTGAAGTTCTTACAGATTTAAAATGTTGAATTTAAGCCCCCTGGGAACTACAAAGAAAACTCTGGAGAATGTGCAAACTCAGAGAGAGGGAAATTAGAGTACAGGTTGCCAGGGACAGGAGACCGGTAGAACAGGGAGTTACTGCAAAATGGGTATAGGATTTCTGTTTAGAGAGATGGGAATGTTTTTGTTATGGAAGGTGGTGAGCAAACCACAATACTGTGAATGTGATTAATCCCACTGAACGGTATGCTTGGAAGTGGTTGAGACAGGAAAGTTTATGTTGTGCATAGTTCTCACAATAAAAAAAAAGTAAATTGACTGACAACTAGAGGCAATACATGAGCCTGGACGGGATCTAACAAAGTAGGAGAGAAGGCTCAAAAGGACCTTACAGGGACATATGAAAAAACTGGACTGTACACCCAAAGCACAACAAAAACAACAAATAGATAAATCAGACTTCATCAAAATTCAAAGCTTTGTGCAAACAACTTCAAAACCTACAGAAAAAGAAAAAATATTTTGAAACCACATATCCAATAAGAGTTTACGATCCACAATACATAAAGATATCCTAGAACTCAAAAACAATAAGACAAAACAATTTTAAACCAGCCTAAGACTTGAACAGATATTTCTCCAAATTTGATATACAATTGCCCAATTAACATATGGAAAGATGTTCAATATGATTAGCCCTTAGGGAAATGTGAATCAAAGCCACAATAAGATATCACTTCATACCAACTAGAATGGCTACAATTTAAAAAGACAAAAATAGAAAATAAGTGCTGGAGAGGATGGGGAGAAACAGGAACACTAATTCACTGTTGGTGGGAATGTAAGTTCTACAGTCTCTGTGGAAAAACTAGTTTGGTGCTTCCTCAGAAAGTTAAGGATAGAATTACCATATAGCCTGGGAATCCCTCCTCTAGATGTATAACCAAAAGAAAGGAAAGTAAGGACTCAAATGATATTTGCACACTGATATTCATAGAGGCATTATTCACAATTGCCAAAAGACAGAAGCAACTCAAGTGTCCATCAACAGATGAGTGGATACACAAAATGTGCTATATGCATATATTGGAATACTATTCAGCAGTAAACAATACCTGCATCAACATGTATTCTGATACATGCAACAACATGGATGAACCTTGAAGACATCATGTTGAGTGATAGAAATCAGACACAAAAGGACAAATATTCTATATCTCACAGGTACAAAATAATTATAATAATAAGCAAATCCATATAATCAGAAACTAGAATACAGGTTCCCAGGACCCAGGGTAGGAGTAAGGAATGGGGAGTAAATGTTTATTTGGTACTGAGTTTCTCTTTGGGGCAATGGAAAAGTTCTGGTAATAGATGGTGGTGATGGTAGCACAAAATTGTAAATATAATTAATACCACTGAATTATATATTTTAATGTGGAAAAGGGGGAAATTTTTAGTTTATAGATTACTAGAATACAGAGTGTACAACACAGTCAACTGTGGTATAAACTACACACCATAGTTATAACACAATAATATTGTTTCATCAATTGCAACAAATATAAAGAATTAATAATATGGAACCCTCCGTGTCAATAGGTATATGGGAACTCTGTCCTTTCTGCATGTTTTTTTCTATAAACCTAAAACTTCTCTAATAAAAAAACCCAGGGCAAATTTTTATAGGCCCACAGATTACTGGTTAAACCCTGGCCTCAAAGGAGTTTCCCGACCAAGTTTTCCAAGGAGAAGTTAATACAAGAACTTCCCTGAAGAAAGCCCCCCCATTCAGTCCCTTCCCATTCCTCTGGAACCAGAGAACAACATGGAAGGAGGGATTTAGGGACCACCTGGCAAGAGCACTGACCGCAGGCATCTCCGCAACCACCCCCAGTGCGGGTAACCACTTGTCCCAACACATCCTGGTACAGCCAAATGCACCGACACTGCAAGGTCACCGGGACAAAGGTGACTCATAATCTCCCGCTGCTCCACCCAGCACATGCGTTCAGGGACCTCCGTGCAACCGCAGTCCCCTCCCCTCCCCTGCGTGGTGGTGAGGGGTGCCCTGAACAAGGCCACCAGGCAGGTGCCAAGGGACCCCACAGGAGCCCGCGGAGTCACGCCAAGGTGGGGATAAGGGTAGAAGGAAAGCAAGAACAGAGCGAGCTCCCAGCCCGGGGGTGCGTGGGGGCCGCCGTGGCCGAACTGGGCTCGTTTCCAGGCTGGGGACCCCACCCTTCCACCCAGTGGCAAGCGCCAAGTGCATCCCTCACAGCTCCACCCGGGACAGCCCCTCAACACACTTGCCAAGCTGAGTGGCTTTCAGGAACTGCTGCTTGAGCTCAGACACTGACATGATGCGGGATGAAGCCAGGGTACCGTGGGAAGGAAGCGGTGCTGCAGCTCGGTTTGCACCTGGATGTTCTTCCGACAGTGGTGAAGCTGGAATGTATTCTGAGGACACCGGGACTGCGCTTGATATGGGTTAGCTGTGTCCCCGCCCCTGGGGGGGGGGTGGAGCCCCCAGTTGCGACTCCCTGATTGGTCAATCCTTGGTTCCCAGTGAGGGTATTGGTTAGAGTTTGAAGACTAGATTAACATATTATGTAAATAGGGTATCCTAACTGGGAGGTGCTGATTGGCTGTTTATGCGAAGTGGTGATTGGCTGTTTATTAATTAAGGTAATGGATTCTATTGGTTAAAAACTTTCTTATCCTATTGGTTGGCTCAGGATCCCTTTGCCCAGGGGTCCCCACTTATTTATCAACCCTGCTCGTTCACCTCAAGTGAGGGAGTCTGTGCAGGAAGGCACATCCCATGTCTGGTCCAGCATCCACAGTCCAGTACAGCACCCGGCTTGGCTCTCCTGCTCAGCTTGTCCATTGATGCTAAGCTTGATACAATCATTTTAAATTGTAGTTTTGAATAAAAGAAAATATTTAATAAAGTGTAATTATGTGTTCCAGAAATATTAAAGATTTTAAAAATTAAGCTTATCTTCTCATGGGAGATTTATAAATAAAGAATGTAACTACATTATATACCAGATTTTGGGGTCTTGAATAGAAAAAACAAATAAAGCATTTTTAAAGAAAATGAATAAAAATTACTTAACAGTCCATATAGAATTTAATATTACTATTTCTATAAATTAATTAGATTGGATTGGCACATTAAGAAAATGAACAATAGGGGGAAGGAATTATTTTAGCATTAGTGAACACAAAATTTGATACTTTTTTCAAGATTTTCTAACATTCCATTAATACTCTCATTATTTTCCAAGTTTACTTTCTGTCATAATTTCAAGTCTTCTATCAAGTATTTTCTATATTCCTTTCCGTTCAAGAGATCCTTGCAAAGAAAGGCATTTTATTCAGATAGAAAATATTTTGGAAGTGATATACTGTTACATGCTCTCCAATGTTATACCTACTGGTAATTTTATGTGCCATCTGCTATTAATGAAATTGAATTAGTAAAATCAATTGCATTGGAATTTGCAATGCAAAATATTGCTCTATTAATATTTTGAATATTGTAGAACTTATAGTCTAGTTATGATTTGGTTAGTGTTACATATATGCATTAAAATAAAAATAGAATAATTGAGAAAGTTTAATGAAACTTTTCTTGCATTGCATTATATTTAAATTAATTCTTGCATTGCTAAGAAAAATATAAATATATTTAAAGATGATCAAACAGCAAAATAGTAATAAGAAACAATCCTATACTTTAATTAAAAAAGTGTAAAGTCTTGTAATATGTAAAGAAACTAAAATGACATAGAGTATTATTGGATTTAATATCATTTGCAATCATACTGACATAGGTTAGCTTAAACTGATAAAATATTAAGTATAAAAACATGAATGCATTGACAACAAATGCTATTCTCACTACCTCTACTACTGCTACTATAATAAGAACAAAAACATTTCTTGAGTGCTTACTATGTGCCAGGCACTACTTGAAATGCTTTACATGTATTAACTCATTTAATCATCAAAAGAACCCAATGAGTTAATACTAGTAAACTGGGCAGAGAGAGTTGCATCTTGCTGAAAGCAGAGGAGCCAAGGATTCCAAAAGTGTTGCTCCAGAATCCTGTTAACTAATAAGACTGCCTCTTACTCTATAGTTCATTCCCCAATCCTTACTCTATAAGTTTCAAGATATACATGGTATATACAAGGTATAATGTATGTACATGAGACATATACCTTAAATTTATCAAAGACAATGGAGTTCTATTTAAACATGTCATCTTCTAAGCTTTTGCATAGCTATGAAAGATACAGAAAAATTATTTTGACTCAATGGAATAGAGAATTTTAAAAATCCAGAAGTACAAATTTTCATGCTTCCAGGTTTCTTAAATATAAAAAACTTTCATTTTTCTATTTTAATCTTATAAGCTTCAACATTAAATCCAATAAGTATCAAGCTACACATATAATATTTTTGATCATGTATTTATTACATTTTAGAGTTTTTTTTTCATAGTCTTGAGGCCATTAATTTATATTTATTCAAAATTAAATGTTTATGAAGGGAAATCTAACTTAAAATAATCTTACCCTAATAGAAAAAGAGTAGCCAACTTGTCATTAATCACATTATATGTAATATCCTTTAAACTTTCATCTTATGTAGATTTAAACATGAATTTGGAAATCTGCTCAGTTTTAAGGGCATGGTATTGTTTCTTGGGTTGCATTGTTTGATAGAGGTAATTGCCACTTGGTGGCACCAGATACAATGGACAGAAATATAAGCACCACATTTTCATGCATTTCCTTTATGTGTTCTTTTTTTAAAATTTTGTTTTAAAAAAGATACCTAGATTACATAAATGTTACATAAAAAATGTAGGGGATTTTCATATACCGCATTCCCTCCCCCTCCCACACACTTTCCCACATTAACAACATCCTTCGTTCATGTGTATATTTGTTACAATTGATGAACACATATTGGAGCATTGCCACTAAGTTTGAATTATAATTTACATTATAGTTTAAACTCTCTCCCACACAGTTTTGTAAGTTATGAAAAGATATATAATGGCTTGTATCTGTCAGTGCAACATCATTCAGGACAATTCCAATACCTCAAAACTGCCACCATATTACACCTATTTTTTTTTAAGATACTTAGTTTACATAAATGTTACATAAAAAATATAGGGGATTCCCATATGCCCTGCTCCGCACACCTCTCACATTTCCCATATTAACAACATCCGTCATTAGTGTGGTACATTCATTGCAACTGATGCAATGAACTGATTCATTGCCACTAAGTGTGGATTAAAGTTTACATTGTAGTTTACACTGTCTCCCTCCCAATCCAGTAGTTTATGGCAAGATGTATAATGGCCTGTATCTGTCATTGCAATGTCATTCAAGACAATTCCCAAGTCCTGAAAATGCCCCCGTATTATACCTGTTTTTTCCTCTCCCTTCCCACAGAACCTCCATTGGCCACTGTCTCCACATCAATGATATAATTTCAATTGCTAGAATCACACTAAGTGTACAGTAGAATACCAGTAAGTCTACTTTAGTCTATAGTTCATTCCCCAATCCTGAGGATTCTGGGATGGTAATGTCCACTTTGCCTCTAATTGAGAGGGGGCTGTGGAACATTAGGGCTGATGGATGGGACTCTCTTGCTTTCTCTTGGTTCCTTGTTATGGTAGTTTTCCATCAGCACCTCCTTGCTCATTGTCCTGGGTGAGTACAATGAACTGGAGAGTAGGTGTTGCAACTCCGTTGAGGTTTGGAACCTGTTTTCTCCCTCCCTCCCTCCCTCCCTCCCTCCCTTCCTTCCCCACCTTTTTTACTTTGACAAGGTCTATTTGGCAAGAGAATGAAAAAAGGCATCCCAGTGAAATCCCAGGGCTCCAAATGTGGCTGTCCTTAAGTCCATTATGAACAGCTACCCAATTTCCTCCTTGGTAATTAAATCAATCACCCAACTCTGCCTGATATTTCAACAATTCAAGGAGTCCAGAAAAGCCAGGGAGTGGTTGTAATTCCCATTTCCTGAACTATTGGACTGCATTATCTGTTGGTAACATCCCTTCCTTGAGTTCTAGGACCTCTGATACCATGATTCCAAGGTTATGGGAATAAGAAAGTTTGCTACATTGGGTTTATTTGGTGTAATGGTAGAAGGAGAAACTCTGACTTTCAAGACTTATTTTCTACATCAGTCCACTCCGGTTATGGGATAGATGGAACCAAATATTAGCCTATTGTTAATGTATATAACAAATCCCCTATTATATAGGTTAAAAACAAAATCTCATAGAGTGTTGTCTTCCCACTGGTTCCATGACTTATCCATTGCTGACCACTGAAGCATTCTTTTAAGCCATCTGCTTCTGTGTGATGCTATAAGATCAGTGAATGTGTTGTGTTCCTTATTGAACTTTCTTTTCTATAAAATATTTCTCCTTTTCAGAGATTATGCTGTATGTGGTAACATGTTTAAAAGCAATGCATTTGGTATATAAACAAATTATGGTTTTGAAAAAAATGACACAGTCAAGGGAAGAAAATATGTATTAAGCATATGTGTTTATCCTTATGAGAAATTATTGCCTTAGAATGATGGATAAGATCAACCCAACCAAACTGCCAAATGGTTGGCTGTACCCCAAAACAATGATGGCATATTGAGGACATATGACTAGCTTCTGCTATTGGCAATTTTGGCACTCAACAGAATGCTAATAAGATCAGCTTTGGTGAAGATACATTCATGATGTTAGCCTATGTATGACCTTCAACCATACTGACAAGCACTTTGCACAGGGACCTATTAAGCAAACACTGGATTATTTGAGGGAAGAATCAATTAACATCCATGGATGGGTCTCCTTTTCCACATGGTTATTAAATCTTCCTCTTCATGGACTCCCCTTCATGGGCATTTACATAGGAATTGAATTAAATTCATAATCTATGCTTATGCTAAGATAACTATCTATATATAACTGTCCCCCAATCTCCTTGTCACTAATTTCCCAATACTGATTTTTCCAAATTCTGACCAACAGTTCAACCCATTAGCCACTGCCCATGAACCAGGGCAGAAGTATAGAAGAAACCCATATTTTCTTCCAGGAAACTTGGACTAGTGTAATAATTAATAATCTGTGAAAAAGAACAAATTCCCTCCAGATTCTATAATGACAGGGAGTGGGAGTTTTGACATATCCTAAATAAAAAAGAAAATTTATTCTGTTGTCTCTGTCACATGAAGTGAAAATGTTTCTGGTTATCTTTGTTGAGAGGAACTAAACAGGTAGAAAGTCATTTAATTCCTGTAACTTAGGCAGGTGGTCCTGTGTTGATAAATTCAGTTTGATCAAGTCTTATTTTTTATTCTCTTTCATCTACCTTTCTTATAACCTGATTCCATGCATGTGTCCCAACTGCTCTTGAGATCCTATAACTTTTTAGTGCATATAACTGCTAAATAATGGTTCGAGTTCATCATCTGGACTAGTTGATATTTGACTTTCACTGTACAGGCAACCAGCTATGGTGGGGTTGTATGCTGAAAGGGATTACATAAATTTATCCCACAACTTCCTAAGTGCAGTCATTGAAAGACTTTTATTCAGAGTAGAGCTGGTTCCCTAAGATAAGGGGAAGATAAGGACTGCCTCTTCAGGAGGGATTTCTGTAGTTCATCTCATCCTTGACAGCCCAATACCCCTACTGCAGGTTTTATGGTTACAGCTCTTCCCTCCACCAATTCTATTAGCCTGCCATAAAGCCTCTGAAAATGTTTAGCATTTAACTGCTACTGCAAATTTGTTGTCCTTACAATCAGTTCCTGGCTTGAAACTAAAACAAATCTTTCCTAAAGGACTACCAGTAAAATAGAAACTCCTTCAATATTGCCAGTGAAAGTTTCCAAAGGCCCTTTCAAATTCACAATAAGATATTAATAGCTTTCGTTCAAAAGTCCCCTCATTTTTATCATCAGTACTATCATGGTAGTAATTCTGTATCATAAGCAAATGCAAATGGTCTTTCTGTGCCTTCGTCTCTACCTATACTCCCTTAAATTACATTACTGGGAACAATTTAAATTACCATGATGTTATCACAAGTCATGGATTTCCAGTGTCCTATTTCCCAAACAAGAGACTTAACTGCATACTCCTTAAATATGTGAAAATTCTCTTTTAAGGGTGTGATTCCAGGGCTATTCCTTACACCAATATCTATATCAGTCAGAGCCTAGACAGGCAACACATTCACATGAATTGGGCAATATAAGGAGAATTAATAAATGGACCAATTACAAAGATGTTAACAGAGTAAGGAAAAATACAAAGATACAATAGTCCTTTGCTACAGAGGGTTATGACATCTAAACCTGAATGGGCAAGGGGAAAGACTAGTTACCAGAATCAGGGGGAAAAGAAGTTTTTGTGCTGAGGGCAGCAGGACCAATACTGTGGCTTGGATTAAGTATTCTGACTTCAAGCTTTTCTTTCCTTTCAATTCTTCCCTACATTGGCCAAATTTAATTGATACAGTCCATACAAGTGGTTTTCTGGATCAGAAAGCATAATGGAAAAGCATAGAAATATTTCTACAGTGAAAAATGGAAGATAGACATTAAAGAAATATCGGTAGCTATATGTTTATGGATACTCAACTGTACATTTATGTATACATGCAGTATACATGTGTATAGATTATATTTTCATTTGGCATCATCAAAACTCAATATATAATGTGAAGGACAATTATGATTGAATGCATCTATCAGTGGGGAGCACAGTCTCTAACCAAAACCTTTTGAGAGTTATTAAATAAGATAACCCAACTTTGCCAATGAATATTTTTGTTTGCCATGTTCATCATTCCTCCAAGTTATAAAACCATGAAGAAATCCATGAATCTAATACACTTGTGATTCAATACATGTTTTAAAGACTCTGGAGCTAATGGGTTTGAACACTGGAATGTTAGAATAATGGATTTCCTGCAAACGTTTGGTAAATTCTGTGTTTCAGTTTTTAGTGTGAGCATAAAATTTTGTTTTATTTTCATAATGATTCTACAGTGATTTACATACAGTTATATGGAATGAGGTATAAAGCCTCATATCCATATCCCACCAACATACTATAACAGTTTCTGAGCCTATTGTGAGTAAAAAGAGAATCAAGATTTCCATTTTCAATGGTGAGAAAGCACAACTTGTATTAAAGAAAAGGATGAAAAATACATGTAACTGACATAGAAAATAAAAGATTAGCCACTGAGGAACATTTTTGAAAGAATAACCCTTGTGAATATCTCAAAAGCCCCAGATAATAGCAGACTATAGAAGAAGAACTTTTTATACTCATGCCCAAAATAAATCATCAAAAACTTTACATTTCTTTCAGTTTATTTAGACAAGATTATCTGCTGCTCGATTGGAAACTGCCTTCTTCACAAGCCCATTCTATTATGAAATAGAAATTGCCTGTATAGTTCAATTGTCTGTGTATTATGTGAGTATTTGTCCCTAGTTTTGTGATACTTCCCAGTGACAAACACAGGATGCCTAGAGATTTCAGTTTCCAGCAAGTCTGTGGAGTAAAAACAGTTCTAAGTGTGGCATAAAAAGTTTCATGATCCCATTTAACTTCATCTCTACTGTTTCCATAAATACATTCTATACTCCTGGCAGATCTGCCAAATTTCCACCAATTCCCCCACCCTTCATTCAATTCCATATTTTAGGCTTAGTAATCGTGGTCTCTTTTGTCAGAAAAAAACCCTCCTATAGGCAATATCCACTCATGCTGCAAGGACATATGCATGTTTCCTCTTCCCATGTAAAACTTCTCACAGCACACACAACGTTCCTTGACTGCCCCTAGCAGGTACTCCACTGTAGCCTGTCTCCCACAATCAGGTGAGATAATTTGATCATAACCTGTTACGTATACTTGTTTACAAAGATTGGTTTTCATTCTATAAAATACTACCTTGTTGAGGGCAGGGCCCAGGCCTGAGATCTACTTCTTGATCTTAGTACCTGGTGGAGAGTCTAGACACACTTAATGCTGGATAGATATGCAGCTTAGAGGACAGGTGAAGAGCACTAGGAGAACTGGTTTTGTCATCCTGCACATACGCAATCCTTTTAATGTAAGCAAAACCATTTCTGAGTCTCAGATAATTCACCTGTAAATGGGTATAATAATTACCGTTACTTCACAAGATTATTGCTTATGATAAAATGAGATTAAAATTCTAAAGCACTCAGAAGAGGGCCTGATGTATAATAAGTGCTCAGTAAGTATCATTGTGATAAATAATGAAGAAATTTCACAAGCTTTTAGGGACATTAGTCAATATGAAACTGTTTTTTTTTTTTTTTTTTTTTTCAAAAATTGGATAATAATTTGATAAGGAGTGAGAGTGTATATGTTCCTGAAAAATCTATCTGTATGAACATTGAAGATAAGTAACAACCATATGTAAAGAAATGTAGTCATAGCTGGCTAGATATCTGAAGATGATGCTTCTCTGAATTGTGCATGGTAAAGAGGATATAACATGAGTTTTATAATTTGGTTATCTTGGATTCAAATCCTAACCCCACTTAAGTTCTGAGTTTACCTTGGTCAAGATAACTGACTGAAAATTGGATAAATTTTCTTGTCTGTATGGGAACTACAAGACAGCATTCATAGAGTTATTTGACTACTGAACAAAGTTTCTAGGAAATTATTTTGTTAAGAGTAGGTTATAAATATATAGTAATTATCATCAACTTAAAAAAAAATTCCCTTCTTTTGCTTTGAGAAACACTCTCCTAAATGAATCAACACATTGTTAATTGCCTTTGCAGAGTCTTTCAATGCTATGAACTCCTGAGGTGCTTAAAGAATCAAGTACACTGGGGAGAAGGAGCAGGTATAATTTCTTGGATCCTCAGTGTGCACTTTCATTGGTTGTGACAGTGAAAGTTGCAGGTAAGCGTCCTGATCCTGGGTGGGGATGAATTGGAATATTTCTATGCTCATAATCAGGATTGGCTGCAAATGTAAGATAGCAGTAAAATTCCAGCAGATGATTGGAATAGTTGTTGGAAACATTTTTCTGAACCTGTATGTATAAGGCACTCCCATTTGTGAGCAACATGTGAAAACCTCTGCAGTATCATATTGGCTTTGAATTAAGGAGTTATAGCCAAAAAGAGCAAACTATGGAATTCACTACCAACTACTAAACTACTATAAAATAAGAAAGGTGGCTTCATGGTTCAGTACCAGGTCTCTGCAGTAAACATCACCACTTACTAATTGTTTAACTCCTAGTCACTTACTAAATATCAATTTGGCCATCTGTAAAATCATTGTTATTAATCTGTAAACCTACTTATGATGAGTACTATAAGGAATACATTAAATAATTTATGTGAAAGGCTAAACCAGTGCTTGACTCAGAGTAGTGTTCAAAATCCTTTTCTTTAATTTTTATAAGTGATGAAATTGTGGTATCAATATGAGAATCAGGGATCATCAGAGTCAGATAGGACTGACCCTAAGTCCAGCTGCTTTCAACTTTTTCCCATAGGAAGTCCCTTTTAGTTCTCAGCGATTCTGTGTTTTAAAGATTTTGTCCAACCATAAAAAGTTCTCATTTGGTATTAAGTGATTCATTAAAAATAAACAATCAAAGTAATCTTATAATAAATCTACTAATGAATATGAGATAAACAATGAACTCATATATTATTCCCATCAAAATCACATGGAGGAGAGTATATTATAGTGAAGGGGAACAGGATAAATATAGAAATGGGATGAGTACATTTTTACCTAATGAGCACTAGTAGAGAAAATTATAAAGTAGGAAAAGGGTATAAGAGATGTTAGAAAAGTCAATTCCAATGAGGCAGATAGGGAAGAACTTAAAAGAAGCAAAATTATACACAATTGAAAAAGAAAATGTTTGGGAGAGAGTTATGAGGATACCTCTGGGAAGAGCATTCCAGAAATATGGAGAGCTAACTGCAAAAAACATGAACTTGCCCTCTGTATACTAGGAAGAGAATGGAGGGGAGCATGGGCAAAGTATAGTAAAGAGTGACCGGGAGAATAGTGGGAGTCAAGAGCAGAGAGATAAAGTCCAGGACTTACAGAACTGTGACATTTTTGTGATGATTTTGGGATTTACTTTGAATAAATTGAGAAGTCACTGGAGGGTTCAGAGCAGCAGAGTAACAGGAATCAAATGACATTTTTATAGGACTGCTCTGACTCCATATTGAAAATTGACTCACCCAGGCTGAGAATTGTCAGAAACTCAATTTTGCATCATATGCCCAGTAAACACCAAGTAAGAGATGTTAATAGACTTATGGACCCATGGTTCTGAAATTCAAGGCAGAGAAATCGTCAGAAGACAGAAAACCATGACTCATTCACAAATAAAGAACATTTAAAGCCATTGGATCTGATGGAATCACCAGGGAGTATATGTAAATGGAAAAAATAAGAGGTCCAAGGGTTAATGAGGGCACTTCAAAATTCAAAGTTTGAGCCAATAATGGTGAGAACAAGCAGCAAGAGAAGTAGAAGGAAAACCAAGTGAGAATGATGAACTGAAATCCAAGGTAGAGAGTGTTTTCCAGCTGGAGAGCATGATAAACTGTGTCAAAGGCTGAAGATAGATCAAACCAGATGAGGACTGATATTTGACTATTGGATTTAGCTGCATGGAGATCATTGAACCATAAAAATGGCATCATTAAGGGATTGTGGGAGCCAAAGCCAAATTGCAACCATCTTCAATTTTTTTATATTTTCTTCAGAAAAAGTCAACCCAAATGCTAGAATGAGACTCTAGTATGAAGAGATTGTTTTCCTTGGTTCCAAGAGGAAGGGCTTGTTAAGTATATCTCTTTATTTCACTATAAAGTGACTTAGGTTTATAGGATGTTAGTGTAACTGGAATTGTCCCTTAATTGTAATGGTGTTGTTTATAGGTATATTATTGTATATATACTTCTTTAGAATATTTTAGCTCTATGTACAAAGAATCTGGAAGAGGGTAGGAAGATTTCTTATCATC